>QEPC01000715.1:5263296-5317896 GCA_003113815.1 Sphenodon punctatus
GTCCCCCTTTACTATTAAGGCTTTGAGGTTTTTCTGTTGTCCTTTATACCCCACTGGGGCCCTTACTAAGCCTATAACAGGAATATTTTCCCCCGTGTAAGCCTTTAGTTTCACTCTGGTCTTTGCCAGTGGGCCCAGGTCTGCTTTACTCTGTTGATAGGTCTGTTCATTAATCACTGTGACCGAGGCTCCTGTATCTATTTCGATACATATGGGTTGATCATTAAACTGTACAGTTACTTTATAAGGTTCTACCCCTTCTTCCATCACACAGTATATATTATAGACCTCTTCCTCTCCCTCTTCTACCTCTTCTTCTTGCAGGTGGAACGCCTTTGGCTTCCTGCTCTTGGTTCTGGCCTGACTTTGCTGTATAGTCCGGTAGCCCCCTTTGCATTTTTTTGCTAGGTGCCCAATCTGTCTGCAATTGCAGCACTGGAACAGTTTATGTCTACAAATTGAGGCTGGATGTGTTCCCCCACAGCGAAAACACCTCTCTGGGTCTCTATTTTTCTGTTGTGGGCTTTGCAATTGGTGTCTTTCATGTTGAGTTTCTTTGGCCCCTAGGTGTAGATTCTGTAACTTTTTCACCGCTGCTTCCATAGCAGTTGCCACATTTACAGCCTTCCCCCAGGACAGGCCCGCATCAGCCAATAATGTTTCTGAATTTTCTCATCACTAACTCCATAAACAAATCTGTCTCTCAACATATCCTCTAGAACATTCCCAAAGGAGCAGTGTTCTGTTAGCTTCTTAAGCTCAGCTATATACTGAGAGACAGACTCCGCTTCCTTCTTCATCCTGTTATGAAATTTGAATCGTTCCACAACAATGTTTGGCTGTGGAGTATAATGTGCAGATAAAATCCCTTGTAGCTCAGCCAAACTTTTATCTCCTGGCCTCTGAGGCTACAACAAACTTCTCAAGAGGGAATACGTCTTACTACCACAAACACTGAGAAATATAGCCTTCTGTCCTCATCAGTGATTTTGTTAGCCAGGAAATAGTGGCCCAGTCTCGATATATTGCTGCCAGTCCTCAGTATCTAGGTTAAATTCCTCTATTTTCCCATAGGAAGACATTGCTAAGTTTTCCTCGTCACCACTGTTGTATTCCCTAGGGTTTCTCCCCTTATATGCAAAGACTTACTCAGAGCTCTCTAGGCCTAAACAGCAGGCTTTTTTATTTTGGAATCAGCATACAGCACACAAGGTAAACTGAAACTAAACTAGAACCATGAGGGTGGGGGCGGGGGGTCTTCCTGTGGTATCTCCATCCCATAATACTGACTGCCTCGTTAACTCTATCCTTGCCACATTATTACAGTGGGCTTGCAGCGAGGCTATAAATAGGAGGGGCAGAGCATGAACTGCCTCAGTTCCTTCCAACTGCCAGAGTGTTCAGTAGTTAGGGATAGCTTTCTTTGGTTCTTCCGTGTGAGGAATCCTTGATAGCAGTTTTAAAATCATCCTTCATTCATAGCTTAAAAAAGAAGAGAGAAGATCTCTTTTTCAAACCCGGATGGGGTTCAGCCCCTCAGGCTGTTGCTATGGCAGCTGCTGGCAAAAAGGGAGGTTTTAAAGAATGTACTGCCTGCCCAACTTCAGTCCCTATCATAGATCAGTGCCTTGTCGGCTTTAGAGAGGCTCAGAAGCCCACAGGTTGCTGCACCTGTGAAGCCTGTTGTGCAGAACCATAAAGGATCACAAAATGCTAGGCATGGGTGAACAGATCGCGGTTCGTGTTCGGCCGTTCGGTTCGGCCGCGATCGGTTCGTGCGTTCGCGTTCGGCCGTTCGGTTCGGCCGCGTTCGATTCGTGTGTTCGTGTTCGGTTGTTCGGTCGTACCTCGCGTTCGTGTTCGCCCGTTCGGTTCGGCCGTTCGTGTGTCGGCCGTTCGTGTTTGGTTGTTCGGGCAGGTCGTACGTTCGTGTTTGGCCGTTCGGTTCGTTCGCCATCGGGTTGTGCGTTCGTGTTCGGTCGTTCGGTGTTCGGGTGGTTCGCGCGTTCGCGTTCGGCTGTTCGGCCCGAAAAAACCAATGTTTTTTAATATATAATTTTTTAAAAAAATTTTATTGAATTTTTTTATCAAATATTTATATCTCTACACTAATAACTAACTAACTACCTAACTAATAAATGTATTCTAAATGCTATGAATAACTCCAACAAAGCAAACCCTAAAGCTGAATCACAGAAAAAACAGTAAACTCACATCAGTAAACCTTAAACTAAACTACTCAAACAAAAATGTATCGACCTAATCCATCTATCTACCTATGAATTGAATATATGGGATGGGGGTTAGGGGGGCAATCACAAACAAGACAAGGAGGGGTACAAAACTGAAATGAAACCTAAATCAATCTATAAATTAATAATATATACTACTACTCTAATGAATCAAAAAAACAGGGGAAGGGAATGGGGAGGGAATATTCAATGGAGGGGGGAGGGAAGGAGGAAGATTGAAGATTGAACACAGGGAGGGATAAAAAACAAAAAATAACAACTAAATCTATCAAAGCTAATGTAAATAAATGAGAATATGGGGGTAGATGAGATGGGTTGGATGGGTGAATAGGAGGAGGATGGCAATGGATTGGGGAGCTGAAAATGCTGGGTGAGGGAGCCTTCTGAAACGCCTGCTGCTCAAACAAACACTACAGTGACTAGCTCAGAAGGTATTGGGAAGGGGGGCAGAGTTTTGTTTCTTGCTGCGCCCGCCTCAAATCAGCCCCATTGGCTCCGTGCAGCCTAGCCCGTGGCCAATCATAGACTGCCAAGCCAGTGGTCTGAGGCGAAAAGAGATGGTGATTCATCAGGCTGGCTGCTACTCCAAGCCATCCACCCCTGGTGCCTGGAAGTCTGCTCCTAGCTGAGTCAAATGACTTCCCCCTCCCTGCTACATTTGGCCTTCCAGTGACCTGACAGAAGACCATGTTTTAGCCACCCGAACACAACCGAACGCGATTCGAATTGAACGAACTGTTCGGCCATTTCGTAGTTCGGTGTTCGGTTCCGTTCGGTGTGTTCGGCCATTTCGTAGTTCGGTGTTCGGTTCGGTTCGGTGTGTTCGCCATTTCGGTGTTCGGTGTTCGGTGTTCGGTCCGTTCGGTGCGTTCGTGTTCGTGTTTGTGTTCGGTTGTCCGAACAGGCCGAGTTCGGGCCGAACACCGAACTACCAAACCGCGTTCGCCCATCCCTACAAAATGCAGCTCCAATTCCTGTTAACCCAAAAGGCGCTTGAGGCACTGGTATAATTCTCTAAAACGTCTCCTTGATCCCAGCCACCAACTTCATCTTAGCCAAACTTGGCACCATCCTTGGTACTGCCTTCTTCCCCTGTACCAGCATCTCCAGCACTGAAACCGTCCCCAGCATCTGCTTTGGCACCAATCTTCTCTTGGCACCGTCTCCCCCTCCACCAGTGTCGTTCTCTTCTCCAAAACTGAAGAAAGTGAAAAGCCATAATCTCTTCCCCTGTCCTTTAAAGAGACCAGAAGAAGAAAAAAATAGTAGAGAAATCTGATTGACCCAAGAAGAAATGGATGGATACACCACCAGGGGATGAAACCCCTTCTTAAAAAAACCCCACAGAAAATAGTTGGATTGTCCTTTGCCCGCTTCATGACACACAGAGGGAGAAACAATCACAATCTGAGAGTCACCACAAGTTACTATCCCCATTCCAGCCACTCCCTCAGGAACCCCAAAGGGTTCTTTGGTGGGGTTGCCTATGTTTTCCCCTCATTCTTCATATCTAGACACAGATGATCCAACTCAGAGCTCTTCAGCTCATCTCAACAGCCCATCTGGGACCGTCACATGGGCAAAAATAAGCGGTCTGCACCGAGCTCATGACCCCCCAATTCTCTTCACCTTATTGGCAACACACAATGCCATACTCTCCAGAATGGATGTTTGGACAGCCACCTGGGGACCCTTAGATGTACTGGCCATTGCCAAAATACCACCCTCCTCAATAACAGCTCTCATATTGCCAGTTCTCCTGTCTCAATTCTGCATCTAAGCTGGGCAGAACAACTCCCTCCACTGTCTTAGGAAGACCACCAACTTTGTCCCCACTGTCTGCCCCAATCATAAGTACCGGGATGATTCCACCATAACAGAATTGCAAAACCCTCTCATGCCATTAACTGTGACACCGAGAGATTTATTTATCTTCAGCACCACCAATCTTGGCAGCGCTCTCTCTTCGGTACTGTGTATCTCGACAACTTCTCCACCAATGGTACTGCAACCCCCCATCGAAACAGACACCTACAACAGCACCAAGCCTGGTGAATACTATGGCTCTGGTACCCTTTACACCTGCAATGACAAATGCACTCATTAAAAACTAAGTGTTACCCAAACAAGAATCCCTACCAACAAAGAAACACCTCCATCCTAAATCAGACACTTCTCAGTAGGATACCTCATCATCTCCTTCTAACACTCCTAATACAAGTCCCACAGAATCTGACTACTTACCATCCTCACCTTCAGACAACATCTCGGGACCAGTCCAAACCACTATCTCTATGGAACATAAGAAATTTCATTCTTTAATTCGTAAGATGGCCACTGCACTCACTCTGAAGACGGTCCCTGTTGAAGAAGAAGAGGATGATCCTATGACATTTTACACAAACATGCTCCTACCAAGGAGACACTGTCTCTTTCAAAGAAGCTCATGAAAAATTTCAGAGTTCATTGGAAGACCCCCGTTTGTCGACACTTCAAATAAATTTACAATACAGCACATTCTACCCTGAACCACCAGAGGACCATGAAATATTTATAAAGCACCACACACCCAACTCCATGGCCATCCAGGAACTACAGAGAGACAAAAGAGTAAATTCGCTAAAACCTCACCGAGAGATAGGGAAGGGTGAAAAATTAATATTTTCAGTAGACGTACCTTCTCCTCGATCATGACGATCCTGAGAGCATAGAACTATGCTTCTGCAATGTCCACCTACCAGCATCTCTTGTGCGGAAAAAGTTACACTGATCCTCCAGCATCTCCCACCAGAATTCCAACAGCAAGCTGACATAGTCAAATCAGAGGGCCTATATCAGGCCCAGTCACAACTAACCACCATGACCCATATCACTGATTCAGCAGCAGCACAAGCAATCACAAATGGCGTCGCCACTACAAGACATGCTTGGTTACATTCCACTGCTCTGGCCTACCACAAGAGAAATGGAATCCAGAACTTATGTTTAAATGAGGGAGGTTTATACTGATGAGGTTCTGGCTAAGATAAAGGAAAGAAGAACCACCGCCTTTGCCTTATGGGTCACCTACAAAATGAAGGTACCACACCTTCTTACAAGTTTACTAGATACTTTTCTGGATACACACAACAGTTGAGAAATACTTCCCAATGTCCACTCTATACTCTCAGACAAGACCTTACAAGTCTAAACAGACTGAGACAACCCTCTAACTCTTCCACCAACTCAGCAAAACAGAGGTTTTGTAAGAGCAGCTGGGGCATGGATGGCTTGCTAGATTGGGGCCAACGGGCAAGTCTGTGCAGAATTGGGGCTGATGGGAGAGTCTTTTTAGAATCAGGGCTGGGAAGACAGTCAGGGAAAGCATTGCTCTAGGAGCAAACCAGTCATGCTCAGAGTCCAAGCAGGGGTCAAGCTGGAGAGGCAGGCTGTGGGGGTAGGCAAGGATTAGGAAGGGGGATTGCAGGTAGGAGGCTGGGATGATGGAAAGGCTGAGTGGGAACCAGGACAGAGACAGGGAGGAGGTGCAAGTGTGTGAGGTGTTGAGCTGCTCTGAGTCACTGGGGTTGTGACTAGCTCTTAAGGGTAGCTGAGAACCCTGTCCACCAACGAGAAGGCCCATACCGCCAGAGCTTTGCAGGAGGTTCATCTGGGTCACTCTTCCATCGGAATGTGGCTTAGCTGCTGAGAAAGGATACTCTAGGGAGTCAGGCTGAGGGACACTCTAGGACCGGGCTGAGGGAAACCCTGACAGGTAGAAGGTTGGTTTTTAAAAAACCTTTAGAGAGCTGGGAACCATGTTCCCTAATCGCACCATTCTTTAATTTAGTCTTTCCTTTCATTCAAATATATGGTCTCTCATACCTCAGACAAGTGAGTTCTTGATAATAAAAAGAGGCTACACCATCTATTTCCACTCTTTCCCACACCCTAAACCCTCTTCCCCATCCCTCTTCAGAGATTAATCTCATACGTCAATATTGGCACAGGAGGTACAAACCCTCCTCTCAAAAGGAGGCATAAAGAAGGTTCCTCTGAGATTGCAGGGAAGAGGTTTTTATTACAGATATTTCTTGGTCCCCATATGGGATGGGGGCCCAAGACCTGTTCTAGATTTAAGATACCTCAACATATTTATTAAATCCTTTAAGTTCAGAATGGTAACCTTTGCCAAGTCCCTCCTGTGTTTTTGCAAGGGTGTATGATTCGCAGCTCTCGATTTACAGGATGCATATTTCCACATTAACGTTCGCCCCTCACATACAAAATACCTGAGATTTGTCTGCAGTGGAAATCGCTATTAATATATAGTCCTCCCATTTGGCCTCTCTACCACTCCAAGGTTCTTTACAAAATATCTTAACAAGATATAGCTAAACAAGAAGAGCTGGTTAATAATTATTCATTAAAATTAGCCTAACGATATCCTGCAATCAAGTTTTCACACAGTCTCGAACCATATCTCATGCTTCTTCCAAATCCTCAATTCCACAAATTCTTTACCCAACTACATTTTCAGCTTTTGAATTCTGCTGTATTACTGAGCTGGTAGGCGAAATTGAAGATGTCACATTTTCTCTTTTAATGATGATTTTATTGTGAGTTAAGGTCTTGTTGGATTTTACCTCTAATTAGAGGTAAAATCCAACAAGTTCCTGCCTATGATACAAAAAATGGAACTTTTATTAGCTGCTAATAATCTAACATGTATCAAGTCTAACTATTCATGCTTACTTAGCATCTCAGTTGAGGAAATTCTTAAGTATTTAATATCCTATATTTATTTTATGGGATTCTTTTTATGTACTTTTTATATTTTATTTTTATTTTATTTTTACTTTTTGTAAATGGCTAAGTGATGAATAAATTATATTCATTTGTTACAAAATATCTTGCCCCTGAGCAGCATACCTTAGGGAAATGGGTATTACTTATTTTCCTTATTTAGATGATTGGCTATTAATTTCAAATACTGCACAAAAACTTGCCAGAGATTTGCAGACCAACAACTTCCAACAATTGTGATTCCTTGTTAACTTCCAAAAATCTTGCCTAACACCATTCCAATCTATTTGATTCATGGGTGCATACCTAAACTGAATCAAGCAGATGGTGTTTCTGTCATATGACAGATTTCTCACAATTCAGAACTCCATAGACAATCTCAATCATAAGCGACATCAGAGAATACGGGAATTCTGGCAGATCTCAGGCCATGTGGTCTCTCCAACAGTCATTGTGCAGCATGCAAAACTTTGTATGGGGCCTTTCCCCCACTGGCTAGCATGTATATACATATCATCTCGAGACCACTTACCAAATATGTGACTATACTACCCTCCATCCTCTGAACGCTTCGTTGGTGGACAGTAGAAGAAAATCTGCTACAGGGCATGCCTTTCCTTCAAACCTCTCCACAGGTTGCTAATGCTTCCCTTATGGGATGGGGTGCCCATTGCAATGACATGGAAGTCAGTGCCCTTTGGAACAGCTGGGAATGCATGTTTCATATCATTCTTTTAGAACTCGGAGCAATCAGGTTAGCTCTGAAAGCTGTCTTCCTACACAGCTGGGGAAAACCAATCCAGCTGGCCACCGACAGCACTACAATAATGTGGTACATAAACGTTCAGGAAGGCACTAGATCATCCCATCTGTGCAGAGAGACTATAAAACTCTGAGATTGGGCAATCGTTTCATGTCTTCCAGCCTATTGCCACCCACATAGCGGGGAAATCAAATTACATAGTGGACAGTTTGAGCAGACACGCTACTCAGCAACATGAATGGATGTTAAAGAAATCAAAAGCTCAGGAACTTTGGCCTTTGGGGCACCCATACATCTCTTTGCGAGAACACCCAGTTCCCCCAATTTAACAGCAGAGCAAACCACGCAAAGTCATCCATAAGTGATGCGTTCCTGATCCAATGGGGAGGGAATCTCCTTTACACCTTTCCTGCTACAATTTCCAGAGTTCTTCAGAAACTACATGGATTGCATTCTCACCTGACATTCCACGCTTCTTGTGGCTCTGGGAAATAATCCGGAAGCCAAAAAATGTGCGGGGTTTGTCAGGTGTGAATGCTGCAGGACTTTACTGGTGATCATCCAGGAGATTGCAGACCAGATTTCCCCACTCTGCAATCTCCCAGATGATCACCGGCAAAGCCACGCGAGGTCGGGCCAGGGGGTGGGGGGATGTGACGGTCGTACCTGACAAAACACATGCATGTTTTTGCTTCTGGGTTATTTCCTGGAGCCAAAACAAGCGCGAAACATCAGGTGAGAATGCAGTCTACCTCAGAACCTGGTCACATCTATCCTCATAGCACTGGACTGGCCCAGACAAGCCTGGTACACCCAGTTGGTAAACATGTCTGTAAAGTATTGTCATCTACTGGTGCTTTAAGATCTACTATCCCAGAACAGTGGGGACATACTTCACCCAAATGTCTCCTCTCTACATTTAACAGCTTGGCTGATATCCCACTGACTTTACAGGACTTACCTGAGCGAAGATGTTGTCCTCATTCTAACAAGCACCTGAAAATCTTCCAATTAGTAAGACCTATGAGGCCGAGTGGAAGAGACTTACTCTTGGGCTTCAGAAGTTTGTTTGTAACCTGACTCCACCTCTGTAAAGGACCTACTTACTTACTTGACACACCTGAGGTTCCAGGGTTTGGTTCCTTCATCTTTAAAGGTGCATCTGGCTATCTCAGCTTACCACACACCCATAGAGGGTAGACCTGTTTTCCCCCACCTGATTTTAAGGAGGTACATGAAGGGTCCTTTCAATCTATGCTTCTCTGTTAGAGACCCCCTTTCCCCATGGGATCTAGGCTCTAACCACTTGCTTCTTTCACTTCCTAGCTCTTAAAGTCACACTGTTAGTGGCTCTCACATCAACTAGGAGAGTGGCAGAATTAGTAGCTCTGTGCCTAAACTCTCCCTAACTTTGTTTTAGTAAGAATAAGATGGTCCTTGGACTCCCTCCTTTTAAACCTAAGGTGGTTTTTCATTTCCACATGTCACAAGCCATTACGAAAAGATAATTCTCTTTTTGTAAGCTCTGGGGGCCCCTCCATAGGATCAAAGGACACCTCTCATACTACGGGTGCTTGCTGATGTTCAGGGAGGCGTGTGGATTAATGTGAGTTTTACTTAGATTAGCACTGTCACGGGAATCCCTGCACACGTGCACAGGGTTTTTTTTAGTGTTATTTTTCCATTCTCCCATTAAATTCAGTAACGTGATACAGGGTTGGCTTTTGAGCCCTGTATCCCATTATTAAATTTAAAGGGAGAATGAGAAAATGATGCTAACCCCCCTGCCCCTCCCCCCCACGGGCGGGGATTTCATGTGACCATGCTAATGTGAGTTAAACTGACATTAGTCCCTCCCCCTCCCCAAATGTCGGCAAGCATATCTTCATGGCTGGTGGAATGCATTTCCCTTTGCTACTAGCAGGGACCCGTGTTCACTGCATTTTCCCCATTGGCAACAATAGGGAAAATGCAGTGAACATGGGTGCCTGGCTACCAGCTGTCAGAAAGGAACCCCCTGCAGGCCTTAAGGCTCACTCTATGGGTGATTTCAGACATTACGGGGCCCGTTGGCCCCATACCCAAATCACCGAATTCCTTTCCCGCCAGGATCACCCTGTCACGCCGCAACAGATGTGCTGGGGGGATCCCGGCAGGGAATTGGGGAGGGGGCGGGGCCGCGCGGCACAACGTGTGGCCGCATGGCCCCGCCCCCTCCACAGTCCCCGCTGCCCGCCCTCTGGGGAGACGGGCGGGCGGCGGGGCCAATGCGGCCGCTGCGTCAGGCCGGATTCGCTACGGCCCGGGGTCCCGCCGGTGATCCCGGGCCGTGGCGCTCGGCCAGACGAGACGCCGGGGTTCACCCCGGCATGGGATTGCATTCGACATGCGGCGGCCTCTGATCCCGCCGCTTCGGCCACTCATGTGTTGAATGCAATCCCATGCCGTGGTAACATCTGGGGGGAAACATCCGTTTCCCCCACCAGACGTTACGTGATCACAGTCACCACGCGGAATTGAGCGTGGTTCACTGTGTTAACGTCTGAAATCACCCTATGAGAGCCATGGCAGCTTCAGCAGCCTGGTTCCTAAAGTTTTCAGTAGACCAGAACCTAAGGCTGCTACATGAAGATCCGCACATACATTTGTAAAGCACTATGCGCTTGACTTCATGCCATGATCTTATGATTGTTTTGGGTGAGCTGTCCTCCAGTCCCTGTTTAACTAGGCCTCAGCTCCTGCCCTACAGGTACTAGCGTGTGACACTCTCTCACTGGTGAGTGCGCAGAGCCCCAATCGAAGAAGAAACCAAGGTTACTTACCTGTAATCTTGGTTCTTCAAGATGGGCTCCATCACTTCTACCTCACACCTTCCTTCCCCTCTACAGTAGAGCGCTAGTTAAAAAGTAAGATTCTCTGATGTGGAGGTTGGAAGGAACTGAGTTGCTTTGCACTCTGCCTCCCACCACCCCATTTATAGTCTTGCTGTGAGCCCACCAACAGCGCGAGATGTGAGGGGAGGGGCCGTGGAGTGCAATGGATGAACTGCTTCTAGAAGGTTCCCGAAGCCGATCAGGAGTGAATGGGGCCAGTCTCAAAAAACTAAGTTTACAGGTAAGAAACCTTAGTTTATTGTACTATTTTAAAAAATCATTTTCCCTATTGGTTCATAAATGTCTCTCCTCCCAGGCATCTATGCTATTTATTTATTTATTTATTTACATATCAGATTAGCTTTTTCTTATACTTCCATAATCATCCACAATAGTTTTCTCCTTTGTTTTGCTCAATACATTTCTTTCATTCTTACAATTTGCCTCTCTCTCTTACTGACAATCTATGGGCTTCACTATGTATTTTCAAAAGAATCTTTTTGCCTTTCCATTGTCATATTTGATAACTTTTCTCTTCCCATTCCCCCCTCAACAGGAATAATTAGGAACACACCAGTATGTCACATTATGTGCAGTTTAAGGTGAATAAAGTCCTGTCTATAATGCACCAGATAGTTCCACACTGCGGAAGAATCCAAAACCTCTCTCATTTAGCTTCCCTACACCGTTGTACTTTTCAGCGGTTCAATTTGACATGAAAAAGTGATGCTTCATGCAGAAGACTGAAAAATTAAATTTAGAAAGAACTTGATGTATACATCACATTTTCTGATTTTTCTCTTCCCCCATTTACAATACGAGAGACATCTGTATGAACATGTCACATTATTTTAAAAATCATACTGCTATCTCCCACCTGAATCCTTAATAATTTGTTTTTGGCATGGCTTTGTAGACTTTGGATCTGGATCAAAATTCATTCCTTCTTGTAACTTCTCTAAAGTCAGTGGAGTTATACCTGGAATATAACTGGGTTTCTGGTGACTTCTCTAAAGTCAGTGGAGTTATACCTGGGTTTCTGGTGACGGGTGGCAAAGAAAGCAAGAACGGTAAGAGGAGAAATGATCCATAGTGTTCATGTAAATATTCCTAGCCAACAACTAGAAAGAGAAAACTGTAGAAAATAATGACAAAAAAGTCAATTTTCTATTAAAAGTTATTCAGGAACCACCAGCAAGTCTTTATTAGGACTAAAAAAGAGAAGATTGCTAACACAGAGAATGTTGTATTGCTTGCACAGCAGCAGTTTTAAATATTTTAAGTGACCTAAGGCATCTCCCCCAGCTTATAACAATATACATTAGGTGAACCATAACCAAGTATTCTTTTCAGCATTACATATCTGTATCATGCTTTGTCAGTTTTTAAATCTGCATAATTTTATAGCAAAGAGACTTTTCTACACTTCAGCAGCATATGCTTCACTTGCTTGAAGTTAAAAAGTGAGAAGCATTAAATACAGCTTCCCATTACCAGCAGATTGGAAGCAGAGAGCTTGTTTTTCTTTCTAAAGGTTTTCTTGTTTTGTTCACCTCTCATATTAACATCTTCCAGCATGATAGTCAGTGCAACTGAATGTGCTGTGGGCTTTTTTTTCATGAAAAATATGCTGTTGGATTTTATTCCTACCTTTCTAATGCAGAGGTAGTTAAACATCAGCTGCTACTCAGTTCAAGAAGAACTTTATTTGAGCTTGGGCAGTGCGAGTCACTGCAAGTATAAAAATAGGGCATTAAAACATTTAGTGTTGTCTAAAAAAATACTTTATCAGACAAGCTCCCTCATGCTGCAACTGCTTATATGCCTCTAACCTGACCCAGCTGAATCACCTCTAGGAACAGAGTTGAGTCTCCGTGCTCATTTTGTCTTCTGCCTCTGTAGCGAGGCTCCCAACAAAAAGGGTAGTCAGAGCCAATTACATGCATGTTTACAATGTTGACATCTGTCTACTAGAAATTCGCCTTAGTCCATCAATTAATTTCACTTAGGCCACTGAACAGCCATCAAACAGTAACAGCTTTTGGTAGCTACAAGTCAGGACTAGATTCAGTCCATTGACCTACGTGTGAAGGCTCCAAAGCCCATGATGAATCCCTTGAGCCCTCTTGTCGTGCTTCGAGCATCTTGTTAAAAGAAATCTAGTTCAGAGATTGGAGGAACATTTTCAGTGTGCCACTCAGAATCGAGGAACAATACAAAAGCTAGGCATGTTGATTAAGGAAATTCTGGATAAAATCAGGAAGGTTCTGCCTATTACTACACCAAAGGGTATACACATGTGTTGATGGTGAGGCTAAAAAGCTGGGATGTTGGTTAGAACGGCATTGGTTTTCCATTTTAGATTTTTTCAAACTATGTTAAAGCACTACAGAGAAAAAAAGTAGATCATGACTTTATACTCTCTGCAGCAATAAAACAGATTTCAGAACCAAGGGACATCGAAGCCCAGCTAAAGCAATAGGAGGCTTATAGATCTTTTCAACTGAGTGGCAAATAAAAGTCCTACAGTCCCGGGAAACTGCTGTGAAGTCCTGGATTAAAAAACAAGGTGAGAGGGAGAGCAATTTGTAAGTCATCAGTGGTACAGTAAGGGGCACTTTAATGACAGACTTGGGGGATTGAGCTAATTACTGTTTTTCAAGGCTTCCTCCTTATCACTGGCTAGTCTGAAGCTAAACAATGAAATGCAGGGACCTTTGCTTATAAGAGACCTCTCTTGGGATCCAAACTTTTTGTTCAATATAGCAAAAGAGGCAAGGGAGAAAGGCAGCTGGCAGATCCCATTGTACTCAGGGGTCTACTATAGCCCAGGACACTGTAGGGGGGCATTGTATCACTCTGGGATAATTTCCCTTCATATTTTGAATAACTGCTTTCCCAGGTCTGCTGTGCATTTTATGTATTCACAAATTCCTTTCATGGAATAGGGCAAATAAAGATCTAGTCCAGCTTCCTGCACAAAAGCAAGACTTGCTATACCCAACTACTGAATTCACCAAATAGAAGAAAATCTGCCACAAGCAGGGGGAGAGAGTGACAAAGGTGCACCAGTGCCTAAACAGGGAACAAGTGGCTAAGTTTATGCATCATCATGAATCAAAAACAAGACTCTGGTTATGGATCCATGTCAGGACAAAATCCAAATTTATCATTTGATTCAAGGTACACATATTGGTGTAAATGTTCAAAATAGTTCAAAATAGTTCACTATTTTGAGGGGAGTGAAGGGGGAATGGGTTAGGGAGGGGGTCTTGGCACCCCTGGTGAGAGGAGGAATACAAGACGTTTGAGGAGGGATGGAATGGTACCTTGGTGAGAGACAGGTCTGGGGGGTATAGGGTAGGGTGGACATGGAAAATATGGTGATGTATTTTTCTGTCCTGGGGCTAATGTGTTGATGGAACTGTTATTATGTATTTCATCTATGTATTATGTTGTTTCATTTATTGTATTGTATATTTAAAATGTTTTGTAAACTGCCTCGGGTCATGATCAGCGAGAGGGGTGGTATAGACATAATTAAATGAAATGAAAATGAAACAAAAACTACCAGTTAAGTAATTAACTAGTTCACCATTTAGACCATGAATCAGGAAGGCATGTGCTTAAAGTCCTCTCATAACCAAAGGAACTTAAAATAAATGTTTAACTTTTGCATGTGGTTAAATGCTTTTCTGAGCTGGAGTTCAGAGTGCAATTTATATGTGCAGTGAAGCAGCAATTAACCATATGGTGTAAGTAGATATTGTAGGTTGAACCTATTTTATCTTAAACAGTCTTAGTTGCTTTTTTTCCTTTCCACAAATTTGCACTGGAGGAGTGCAAATTAAATAATAGAAAGTTACACTCCCTGGTTAAGCCTGTTTATGCAAGAGAGGAGATTTGAGGTGGAGGCCATCTATACCTGAAAGGTAAATTAATATAAAGAGGTTGCAAGGTCACATTCTTCTCTCATATACATCAATAGAACTGCACTGAAGTCCAATGGAGATACACCCGTGTAATGAAGATGAATCAGTCCACACTTAGAGATCAATCAATTTGGAACGTATTATACGTTTATCTGGTGTTTTCCAAAGGTCAAAGCGCCTCCAGTCTTCTGATTTGCCAACTTTTTCCTGGCTGCACACATTGTTGTCCACAAAAAAAAAAAGGTTGTGTTAAAAAGAACAAAATTATTTTAGGCATAGTGCATGTATACAAAATAGGACAGGTGACAGTACAGCATTTTCATCTGTATCATCTATATAAAACATTTATTTTTAAGCTCAATGATGGGATTATAAATATACATATAATATTTGACAGAGTGTACTTTCGTGTACTCACTGTGGAAATAGAACACATTTATTAAGACAGGAATCTTTCTGTCCACTTTTTTTTTTTTTTTTTAAACATACCCATTTCTTTGACTTGAGATAGTATGCTACTATGAAAAACAAAATATCAGAATGCTGTTCTTTTCTCTTCACCAAAAATCTTCTTACTTTGGAAATCCAGACTTTGCTGGATCACCATAGGGTGTTTGTTGCAATGAAATATTTTATAAAAATGTCAAGAGTATTTTGATTTGTAGGTTTCCTAGATTTGTTTGCACTCATGTCGAGTACACATAGCTTGCCGCTCGATTCTCCAAGTGACTTCTTCATAAGTACAGTGGCATATAGTGCATTCGTCCGTTTTCACCTCTCGACCTGCTGGAATGACGGTGGTTTCTGCAAAGCAGTTGGGGCCTAAAACAAAAGAATTAATTAGAAATACAATGCGATGCTACATAACACTTCATTTTGATCCTCTATAGTTTTGCATGATGGAGCACAACTTTGTTTTGTTAAATATTGAAAAAAGCGTATTAAAAGTATCACTAGAAAACAGCAAATTTTATGTTGTGTAGTGACAACATAGCAAGCTTTAAAATGGGGGTATTTAAACAAACGAGAACTTTAGCACACCAACAATAATGTTTACATTTTACTTCATTGGTGAATGGTTGATGTTTTAGCTGCACAATATTCTTTAGTAAGGTAATCAAAAACACAGCTGTGCTAGACATCCTGGCAGAATTTATCTTACTTGGTAGGTAAATGTTTTTATAACATTAAGCAAAATGAATTTATAACTTAATACTTGCTAATTAAATTTGAGTATTCACTTACTAAAACAAATGCCTGGATTTGTCACTTCTGCCAAAGTCACCAAATCTGTTTTTTGTTTGTTTTGACGTGTTTATGTGTTATTCTGTACTTTGATTGATGGACACACAAAATGGACATACATTTCAAAAGAACCACCAAACAGCAAATAAACAAGCAGACCTGCAAGTTTTGAACAGTGAGTTTTTAAAATCTGGACAATGAGTTTTGACTTGAATCAGATCAGTTTTCTTTGAAAATCCACTCCAGCTTTAGATACTAGATGTGAAGATACTGTTGCAGAGTAATAACTGATTCGCAATCAGTAAGGACAAATGCAGCTGAAGGTTTAAAACCAGAACATTTACTTAAGCTTTCTCAGGCACAGATCCTTAGTTGCATCTAACTAGTAGTAAGACAAAATGGAGACTGAGACAATGAGAGAGAAGGGAAGAAGGAGTGGTTACACAAAGGAATTCAACTGTAAAACCCCATCTCCCTTCCATGTACACATAAACTTAGCAGCGCCATCTGGTGGCTCTATAGTCAATTACTGTTCTTAATACAGCAGGCATTAACTTATGGATGTTGCATATACCAACACCCCTTCTCAACAGACAGAAGTTAACCTACTAAACCCATTTTACTTAGTAGCTTTCGGTGGCGCTCTCCTGCTAAAGGTTTTGTCAGGGCATCTGCTACCATGTCTTCTGTAGCTGCCTTTGTCCATTTGTTGTGTTCCCCTTCTGACGTTTGTAAGACGTCTTCCCATGTTGATGGCTCAGACAGTCTGTCGGTACTTGCTTTGTAGGACAGGCGGGTGGGTGGTTTGCCTTTATTTTCCCTGGTAGATCTTCTGATTTCAACATCTGCAGGTGATTGGGTTTGTTCCTGCATCTCAGTTGAGCTTGTGCTGATTTCAACTGTTTGTTCAGGACGCTCTTCTCCTCCTGATTCAGGACATGCTTCTTCTCCTGATTCTTGTAAGGACATTACACTGTTGCTTGGGTTTTCTTCGAAAGTCACGCTGTTGCTGATAGTTACTTTGTCTGTGTGTGGGTTGAGGATTCTGTATCCTTTGGAGTGTTCGCTGTATCCAACAAGAATCCCTTCCACAGCTCGGTTTTGTAGTTTGGTGCGTTTCTCTTCCGGAATGTACACGTATGCCTTGCATCCAAACACTTTGATGTGTCCCACACTAGGCTTCTCTCCATACCAGAGTTCGTACGGAGTTTTACTTGCTGTTCTTGAGTAGAGTCGGTTCTGTAGATATGTCGCCGTAACTACTGCCTCGCCCCAATATTTTTCTGGCAGTCCAGAGTCCGTCAACATGCACCTGATCATTTCTGTTAAGGTTCTGTTCTTTCTTTCAGCTACCCCATTTTGCTCGGGCGTGTATGGTACCGTCTTCTGGTGCTCTATCCCGTGGGCTCTCAGGAAGTCTTCAACTCTCTTTCCTGTGTATTCGCCTCCATTGTCGGTTCGGAGTACGAGCGGCTTGCGTTGGAATCTGTTGCTTGTCATGGTTATGTAGTCCTTTAATTTTTCCAGTACTTCATCCTTATGCTTCATGAGATATGTGACTGTGTATCTTGAGTAGTCGTCTATGAATGTCATTATGTATCTGTTCCCTCCAGGTGTGGGTACTTTCATGGGGCCGCAC
The DNA here is from genome assembly GCA_003113815.1 of Sphenodon punctatus. Taxonomy (NCBI): domain Eukaryota; kingdom Metazoa; phylum Chordata; class Lepidosauria; order Sphenodontia; family Sphenodontidae; genus Sphenodon; species Sphenodon punctatus. The sequence goes on from QEPC01000715.1 coordinate 5,280,786, forward strand.
ACATCGCTGTGTATGAGGTCAAGTGGCTTGGAGGTTCTTGTCTGGCTTGCCTTGGGGAGCGTTGCTCTGGTGGCTTTAGCTTTGATACAGCATTCACATCTCATGGTCAAGGGACATGCTGTTACTATCAGGTCTTTTGTCAGCTGCTGTCTTTGCAGTTCCTTTATACTTTCCGGGTGCCTGTGACCCAGGCGTCGATGCCACAGATGAATACAGTCCTTGTGTTGCTCATGTGCAGTGAGTTTTGCTTGTTCCTTGGTTGCACTCAAGCGATACAGGTGCTCATCTGCATAGGCTCTGGCTAGGACCCTTGTCCCCTTCTGGATTGTGCATTCATTACCCCGGAACTTGACGGTGAGCCCTTTCTCTGTTAGGCGTTTAACGGATAGGAGTCCTCCCTCTAAGCCAGGTACATACAGCACATCCTTTACTGGTATTGCTAGTGTGCCTCCGTGTGGCTTGTTGCAACTTAGAATTCCTTCGCCAATACCTTCTGCAGTGATGCTGCTTCCATCAGCGAGGTATATCTCTTCTTTGTTGCTTGGGTCCAGTACCGTGAAAAAGCTCTTGTCGCTGGTCATGTGACTTGTGGCTCCAGAGTCGACACACCAGTCCTGTGATGAGTTGGTCTGTGTTGCTCTAAAACATCCTCTCCACTGTTCTGTGGTTGTGTCACTGGTTGTAGCCTTGGCCCTTTGCTTAGACACTTGTGGAGATCGCTTTTGTTGTTCTGCCTTCCATATGGAGCAGTCTTTCTTTAGGTGTCCTTCTTTCTTGCACCGAAAACATGCCCTTGTTTCCTTCTTGTGCAATCTGTTGTCTGCAATTCTCAGGGCAGTTTCCTTATCCTGGTCCTGATTATCTTGCATGATTTCTTTCCTGCGCTGGAATTCATCCATGAGTCTCCCTTTTACAAATTCCAGTGTTAGTTCTGCCTCAGGCCTTGTCTCTAGGGCGTTTATGAGGGCGCTGTATGATTCAGGCAGGCTGCAGAGAAGTAAGGCCGCCACGTGGTTGTCTTTTATCTCTTCACCGATGCCTCGCAGTTGTGCTACCACTTCCAGCATTGAATTTATGTGATCCTGCATCTCCTTCCCTTTACCAAGTCTCATCTGGTACAGTTTCCTTAGGAGAAACAGCTTACTGTTCAAGCTGGTCCTTTCATGCAGCTTCTGCAGTGCATTCCACATGCCCTTTGCTGTGGCCTCCTCCCTTATGTGGATTAACTGGTCATCTTCTACTAGCAGGCTTATGGTTGCCTTTGCCTGTCTGTTCTTTCTGTCCCACACCTCAGGGTTTGCTGCAGGTCTGTCTGTGGTGATCACCTCCCACTGGTCATCTTTGGATAGGAGCATTTCTATTTTGAATTTCCACAACTGGTAGTTTGTGTTATTCAGCTTGCAGACTGAAAGCTTTAATTCAGAGCTGCTGGCCATGCTTGCTTCCCTCCCCTCAGATTGGGATTCTGGTTCTTCTGCTCACTTACTGTTAGTAGCCTCCTCTGGGAGTTTCCTTTGGGCCTCTTTTCCTTTCAGCTCACTTCCAGTCTTTAGAGTTGTTCTGGGCTGTTCTGAAGAGGTCTGGGCCCATAACCTGTTGCAGAGTAATAACTGATTCGCAATCAGTAAGGACAAATGCAGCTGAAGGTTTAAAAACAGAACTTTTACTTAAGCTTTCTCAGGCACAGATCCTTAGTTGCATCTAACTAGTAGTAAGACAAAATGTAGACTGAGACAAGAGAGAGAAGGGTAGAAGGAGTAGTTACACAAAGGAATTCAACTGCAAAACCCCATCTCCCTTCCATGTACACATAAACTTAGCAGCGCCATCTGGTGGCTCTATAATCAATCACTGTTCTTAATACAGCAGGCATTAACTTATGGATGTTGCATATACCAACAGATACCACCTATCATCCACCTAGCATCCATCAGATGGCTAGTACTTGCAGGTTACTATGTACTTTATTACTTACAGGTTACTATGTACTTTATTACTGCCTTTCAAGATTTATGGGTTCGAATATAGGATAGGAATTTGTCAAATAACCCCACCATGCTTTATTTTCTGTGCATTGGGGAAACAGTTCTTGTCTCCATTGTAAGCAATGTTTTGCTGCAGACTCTGCACATTATATACTAATAGCAAAGAGCCTGTGTATACAGCAACATATTTGGCACCAAGCATTACCCAATTCCATTCATGCTGACAATTCTGATGCTCTCAGAGTTAATTCCATCACATCCCTTTGCTGCAGGTGGCGTCACACACACAGCATAATTGGCTCTACATGCCAAGCAAATAAAATCTATTTCCATCTCCAGAATTATCTGTACACAACAGTTCTAAATTATTATACCAATGGGTAGTAATAATGATTGCTCATTATTATATATGCTTTCACCTCCAACAGAACTCAGAGCGCTTTGCGTATTTCACATGCAGTAATGATTTCAAGAGTAGAGCCTGACTGCTGTTTGGTGGACCATAGCAACACTACATGACAGGATAGGAAAAAAAGGGTACGCTAAAGAACACGGTGCACTCAGTTGAAACTATAGTAGGACGTTTGCATAAGCAGAACAGCAGTAAATTGGGATCTCTCAAAGAGGGTTGGGTATTCTGTTTTCAGTTGCTGTGGTCTATTAAGAGAAAAGCTCAAGCTGTTGTACTCTCTCTTATAAAAGGCTAAGTTAGAACTACATCTTTGCATATACTGTTTTTATATGGTTTGAATTCCTAATTGTATCCTAGCATAGGAGAATGTAGGGTCTGTGTGTTAGAAGCTCCCCAGTTCTGAATGACCTGATAAATAGGGGCGGGACCCGGTCACATTACCGGTATACCGGATTTTACCGGTTACCGGTTTCACAAAAACCGGATTCCCGGATTATATCCGGTATACTGGTACCGGATTTATTGCATTGGTTTCAATGGGGCGCTGTGTCCCCATTGAAACCAATGCAATAAATTAAAATTAATTCCCTCCCCCTCCCAGGCTGCGCGGGTGGAAGGGGGGACACCCCCCACCCACCCTGCCCAGCCTGGCTTTTTGTTGTAAAAGATAGAACAGCAACAGAGTGAGACCCCGAGGCGAGCCCCCCCCCCAGCACCAGCGGCCGCGGCGTCCCCGCAGCCGCAGGTAAGTATGACCCGATCCCTGGGGGGGGTGGGGGTGTTTAACACCCCCACCCCCCCCAGGGATCACCCCTACAGCGCGCTTGCCGCTTACCTTGGGGAGCTCCGGCGGCGGCGGGCGGCCCGGCGGCTTCAGCGCCGGCTGTGGCTGCCGGCTTCAGGACGTTCTAGGCCTTCCGGTGGTGGCACGAATATGTAAAAAGGAGCTTCATCTACCTTCATTTGAATGACTAGCTACTCAAACTCTATCCCACCAAGAACTCTTGCCAACTGTTTTAAAAGTTAGGCACCCGAGTCTTTCAACCTAGGGCAGGCAGACTGAGGTATTCATCAACCTACTGTCTTGACCTGAAACCTTTTAAAATCTATATAACCTTTGTAGCTATTGTTATTTTATGTTTCGGCCTGTAGACTTAGTAAGATTTTAACATAGATGCAGAAGTTGACATTGGAGCAGAAATGCAGTTAGGATTCCAAAAATGTAATTTACCTTTTTGGGCACCACGAGATCATAGAATGATAGAACCTCAGAGTTGGAAAGGATCTCAGAGGTCATTTAGTTCAACCCCTTGCTCAATGCAGGAAGCCCACAGCTACAGCACCCCTGACAGATGGCATCCAGCCTCTGTTTGAAAACCTCCAGCGAAGGAGAACCCACCATCTCCCTAGGCAGTCTGTCCCACTGTCAAACAGCTTTTACTATTACAAAGTTCTTCCTAATGTTTAGCTGAAATCTGCTTCCTTGTGATTTCAGCCCACTGGTTCTAATCTTGCCCTCAGGATCAATAGAGAACAAGTCTGCTCTATCTTCTACATAATAGCCCTTCAAGATATTTGAAGATGGCTATCATGTCTCCCCTTAGCTAAACATACCCAGCTCCTTCAACTTTTCCTCATAGGACTTCATTTCCAGACCCATGACCATCCTTGTTGCTCTCCCCTGAACCCATTCCAATTTATCAATGTCCTTCTTAAAATGCAGTGCCCAGAACTGGACACAGTATCCAAATGAGGTCTGGCCAGCGCAGAAGAGAATGGAACTATTATTTCTCACGACCTGGACACACTATGCTTCTGTTAATGCAGCCTAAAATTGCATTAGCCTTTTTAGCAGCTGCATCCCATTACTGACTCATGTTCAGCTTGTGATTGACTACGACCCCTACATCCTTTTCACATGTACTGCTGTGAAGCCAGGTATCACCCGTACTACACTTGTGCATTTGATTTTTCTTAAAAAATGCAGAACTTTACATTTATCTCTGTTGAATCTCATTTTGTTAGTTTTGGCCCAGCTTTCCATCATGTCAGGATAATTCTGAATCTGTTTCTGTCTTCTAAGGTGTTAGCTATCCCTCCCAGTTTTGTATTATCTGCAAATTTGATAAGCATCCCCTCTAATCCTTCATCCAAGTCATTAATAAAGATGTTGAACAGTACAGGGTCCAAGCCCTGAGGCACCCCACTCAATACCATCCTCCAGATTGACGAACAAATACTTTGCTGAAATCAAGATAGACTACGTCCATGGCATTCCCATGATCTACTAAATTAGTAACTCAATCAAAAAAGGAAATAAGATGAGTCTGGCATGACTTGTTCTAGACAAACCCATGCTGGCTCCTAGTAATTGCAGCATTGTTTTCTAAATGCTTACCAACTGACTGCTTTATAATGTGTTCTAGAATCTTTCCAGGTATTGATGTCAGGCAGACCAGTCTGTAGTTTCCTGGATCCTCCTTTCCTCCCTTTTTGAAGGATAGGGACAACATGTGCCCGTCTCCAGTCTTCCAGCACCTCACCTGTTCTTCAAGAGTTCTCAGAAGATTATAGACAGAGGTTCTGAGATTACATCTGAAAGTTCCTTCAGTACCCTATTCAATTCAAGCTTTATTGCGCATGACAGAACGTCATAGCCAACATACAAAACACACAAACATTTAACAAATAAGTAAATACAGTACCCTAGGATGCTATTCATCTGGCCCCGAAAACTTAAACTCATTTAAAGTAGGTAGGAGTTCTCTTACCATCCCTGTACCTATTCTGAGCTGCAATTCCTTCCCCTTTATCATTACTGCTACTCTTGCCAGGTTGGACATAGTTTCCCCTTGTCCAACAGAGGCAAAATAGGAGTTGAGCAATTCCACCTTCTCTCTGTCACCTGTTAACATTTCTCTATCATAACCAAGCAGCAGATCTACTGCCTCCTTGTTCTTTCTCTTGCTTTGAACATAGGTGAAAACCCCCTTTTTTTTTGTTCTTAGCAGCTCTTGCAAGCCTCAGCTCATTCTGAGCTTTAGCCTTCCTGGCACTGTCCCTACAGGTTTGGGCTACTCGTCTGTACTCATCCTTGGTGATTTGTCCCTCCTTCCATTTCTTATACATGCCCTTCTTAATTCTCAGCTCATCAAAAGCTCCTTGTGTAGCCACACCGGTTTCTTTAGATGTCTCCCATTTTTCTTTTTCATTGGAATTGTTTGCGATTGTGCTTTCAGTATCTTACTCCTACCCATCTTGGGACTCCTTTCTCCTTTAGATTTTCTAGCCATGGGATCCTACCTAGCGTATCTCAGAGTTTGTTAAAATCAGCTTTCCTAAAACCAGTGTACAACGTCCGACTATGTTCAGCTTTCCCATTCCTTGATATCATGAATCAAAGATGACGTGATCACTTCCACCCAAGGCTCTCACTACTCACCTCATTGACCACTTCTTCCCTGTTGGTAAGGATCAAGTACAAGATAGCTGACCCCTTGTTCCTTCTTCCACCTTCTGAAATATTAAGTTGTCAGCAAGGCAATCAGAACTGGACTTAGGAATTTTGCACCCCTAGGCCCTTCTCAGGCTGTTGCCCTCAAGCCAAGTCCTGCCCCAAAGCCAAGCCCCGCCCTCACACTGTGTGTTCATGGGTGGGGGAGCCTTGTGTGAACGGCGCGTGTTCCCACAGTGAAAAAACCTAACATGCATCCCCACTCACCCCCCACTTGTCCTCACACATAGAGCAACGGGGGAAAACAACGGTTGCTCTGTGGGTGCGGATGAGTGGGGGGTGGTGAAGGGGGATGCGTGTGCATGCCCTGCCCATGCACCGGCGTGCTCACGGACCCCCCCCACCCGATGGATCCGTGTAAAAAGGGCCTGTGAGGAGCCACTTGAAGAACAGAAGGTTGCTGCTTTGTAAACAAGGTTCTTCAAGATGGGCCTATACATTCTCACACCCACCCTTCTATCCCTGCATGGAATTTCTTTCTTATATTCCTAGAAAGGGTTGGTAGGAACCATCATTCTGAGGGGGACAGTGCTTTTTATACTAGAGGAGCTCGAGACCATCACGTGGTCTATTATTTGACTATGGTGAGGATGCACAACCCAGTTGTGAGAATGTTAGGAGCCATCTTGAAGAACCTTCTTTACAAGGCAACAACCTTCTGATCACTCCCCTGGGGAGGAGTTCTTTGTAAACAAACAGTTTTACCTCCCAGTCCAATCGGTGTCTGGGTGTCCTGCTGCTGCTGTTGCAGCACTACTAGCAGGCAGATAACAGAGGCAGGTGAGAGATGGGGACCCAGGCAGCAGCCTCCAGCCATGCAGGGAGAAAAGAAAAAAAACACAGGAGAGCAGTGCCGGGGCCAGGATTGCTGCCCCCCAGAAAATGCTGCCCAGGCCTAGGGGGGCCTGCCCCTAAGTCCGGGCCTGAAGGCAATGCAAGAATTTATTAAATATTCCCTTCTTAGCAGAGTTTGTTTTCCAATATATATCAGGGTAGTTGAAGTTCCCCATTGCCTCTTTGAAAGTTTTGTTATCTGGTTTAGGAAAGAATCATCCACATATTCAGCTTGGTTTGGCGGTCTGTAGTAGATTCCAACAGTGATATCACTTTTATTTCTCTCTCCTTTTATTTTTACCCAGATGTTCTCAACAGGTCTTCCATGCTCAGATTTGTGGATTTCTGTGTAGATGTCTGCATTTTTACATATAATGCTACTCCCCCTCCCTTTCTGTTGGGTCTATTTATTTTTGAACAGTTACTCCATTCCAATCATGAGTTTCATCCCACCAAGTCTCAGTAATACCTATTTACCTTCCTGTATTATGATTTCAGGTTCATCCTGCTTATTTCCCATACGCTGTACATTAGTGTATAGACGTTGGAGACCATGAGTATTTTACCCCAACGGCTTCTCTACTGTTTTTCCTTGCAAATTACTGGGCACTCCCACCTCTCTCCTAATTTCCAATGCATCACACATGTTCTTGTCAGTACTTACCTCTGGGATTTTGTCTCCCTCCTTCACATGAGCTAGTTTAAAGCCCTCTTGACCAGGGCTCAAAAATCCCATCATTTTTGTTGTTGTCTGGGATCACGGAATTCTATTTAAGTGGAGTTACATAGCTCAAAATCTTGAGAATCACTAGCATAAACAATCAGAGCTGTATGCATCCCCCTTAATAGTTTTTCATCTGACAGGCCAATTTCAACTACATTTGGTAGAGAAGGAGCAAGCCTAAAAGAGAAGTAGAAACCCCAAATTTTGCAAAAATAGGGGGCACCTGCACAAGAGATGGGACCACTTTTGTGGTCGAAAAATCCCACTGACTCACATGGAGCACTCTTACTCAGCCCCAAAAAACACACGTAGGAAACTAAATTAGTTTGGATGCCCAGAACCATTTGTTCTTTTTTTGTTTCTAACATCCTTCCAGTACCAACTTGTGTTTCAATGCTGTCTAGTCTCATGGACCTCTTAACACACACAGCTACAACTACAGGAAGCAGCAGCAGACTTCTCTTTTGAGTCATTGTACTACCTGCACAGCTGCTGGAAGTAACCTCTTTCAGAGGAGAGGTCATGCCAATGTCCTGAACACTGGCAGATTTTAAAGCACAGGGTTTTTCTCCTACTGGCTTGGTTGCTAACCCTGATAACCTGGCTAGGTTTCAAGTGATAATTATCTTGTAAGTAAGTAGTACAGTTAAAACTAGTTACAGGTAGGGCTGAAACTCAATTCTCGGTCGCTTTTCTCAGCAAGAATCAGGGTTCTCAACTCATTCTTGCAAACGAGAGTAATCTGAGAACTGCTTGGATTCTTGCTGAGAAGAGCAAGAATCTTGAGACAGCCCTCCCTGCCTCTGCACTTAAAAAATGACAGAAGAGGGCCTTTTACAGCTCTCTCTCCTCCCCTTTTATGTAATCATCTGGCTGCTTCGGTGGCTGGGTCTCTCACCACTCCGCTTCTCTGTGGGGGGAACTGGGGACGACGAGGAGGCCACAATAAAAAACTAAAAAAATCACTGTGCACGCGAAATGACAGCAAGTCTGCGCGTGCATGAACAAAGTTTTTTTTGGGGTGAGATATCTTGCAAAATCTTGTACCGGGGTAGAGATCTCGGGCCCTGGCCTGAAATCTCACGAGATATCTTGCAAGAACAAAAGGACTTCTTGATTCTGCCCTAGTTACAAGAGGAGAACATCAAGAGAGAGTAAGTTGACTAGCTGCCATGTGTGCCATCCAGTCCAACTTGGAGGAATCTAATTTATCCCTGAGAGAGAATAAAACCTTTAATAAACTCAAATTATACTGTGCTATAAGCATAGAGCAGAAATGCCTGAAATGCAGGGGGTGAATTAGTAAGATGTATTCAGGTGACTCAAATGAGTGAGTTGGGCCCACACTACAGGGGAAGGAAAGAGACAAACTCACTCCCAAACACACAGTCATCAGGCAGCGTGGCTTGGGAAAAAATTCCTTCTAGATCTCTAAATAGCTATCAGCTATACGCTGAGCATATGAGTCCCCTCACCATAGAATTCGGAGATAGAATTCTCTAGAAGACTGGAGCATCCTGACCAGCATCTCATCTCCCATTGTGGTTTGGAAGAAAGAAAGAAAGAAAGAAAGAAACCTAAATGTGATTGAGGAAAATTTCCTCCTTGACCTCAGAGTGTGTGAATGAAGAAAGCTCATCACAGACTCTCTCTCATAAACTTACTCAACCGTTGTAAAATTAATCAGGTTCTTTGACCACACAGCTGTCCCTGGGAGCCTCTTCCAGAATATCATTCCACTGAGAGTTATAAACCATATACCTGTTTTTATGGGTTTTATATTGTAACCTGCCCTGAACCTTAGGAGAAGAGCAGGATATAAATCATTATTATTATTCTCTTTCCTTGCCTGTTTTATCCCAGATGTCTGAGTATTCATTTTCATACCAGAAGAATTCTGCCACCCATAATGTCTTTTTAGGTAAAAGGTATATGGGACATAAAGGCCACCATGGTAAGACTGTGATTCACCCGTGAGCAGGCAAAGGCTGTTTCCACAGATGTCAATGGGAAATTTGTCATTAACTGGAGCAAGGTCATCACTTTAACGCCACCTTATTATTACTGTGAAGGTGAAAAGGGCACAATAAGTGCTACTGCTCCACTGTTTTATAAAAATAAGAGTGATTTTAAGAGTTTCTCATGCCAGTTACTCTGGAGAAGGCCCACTGATTTCTTAAGAGTGGGGTTGGATATTTTACAGTAACAAAGAACTGAAGTAAAATTAGCTTAGCTAATTTAATGTAATTAACAATCTGATTGCAATAACGTCATTCAGGATGGGCTGGTGTTTCAAGAGCACCAACTCAAGATGTAAAGTGCTATGCAGCACAAGAGAAGATATCGTAGTCTGGCCCCTAACTGTTAAGCAATTGTCAGTAATTTCTGTTGGGAGGGTGGGCTTTGAATTGGTTTACCATAGGAGAAGTGCCATAGCCCCCTATTAGAGAGGCAAAAGATGCAACCTACAAAATATGTGGAGCAGGCATGTGAGCGCAGAGTTCCCTTTGGTGTGCACAGGGCAACAGATTAACAGTATGTAAAAGATGCCCACCCAGGGGAAAGACTCGTCAGTCTTGCATTACCAAAGAGAAAATGGGTGGCAGCAGTTTACACATAGGGCTCAATTCCAGGGCCCGTTGATCCCCACATGCAAGCCACGCACGTGCGCAGTTTCTGCGCAGCACAATGTGCCGGCAATTGAAGTGCACACGGCTCCTGTGATCCATGGGCCATAGGACCGGGACCATAGTCATGGAAGAGACGTCAACTGCCAATCAATGACCCTAAGCATTTTAACCTTTCCAGTTCCTGGAGCTAGCCTGTGAATCCAGTCCCTACCCTCAAGCGCTGAAGGAGTACGCTCAGGGGAAGGAATCAGAGAGGAGGAGATGCATTCAGCAAAAGAGGACGGATCCATGATGATGAGCATATTTATAAGCACCCCCACTCCCAACTGCTTTCCGGTTTGCAGAGCGTGTAATCATTTTCAAGGTGGCTTGCAGGAGAGAAAAGGTTCTCTAGCCCTGGTATAGATTTTATTGATGACTGTGGAAAATTAATTGTACAAGTTTATTAGTAAAACTGGAAAATTAAAGGGCTTGTTAAGGCACGATGGCAGAGTACATTGTAGCTGTCCAGCTACTGCATAACAACACTGAATTGTTCAGCACCTTCCAGATTATTTAGATTGGCCACAGTTTTCAAGGGGTGTTGACTCTCTTCAGATTCTTGCCTGCAGTGTTTGTGTTACATGGGGGAGGGGGGGGCGGGGGGGGAGAAGGAGGCTGCTAATGTTATGAAATTCAGTTCAGCTAGAACGACAAGAGTTTTATCGAAGAGGAAGCTCTATCGTATCAAACAGGAAATTGCTGTCTGTGTACATACAATGGACAACGAAGCATCTGAACACAGAAGCTACAACTCTCCTCTTGATATTCTCCTGTGGTTTCTGATATGAAAGTAAAGTTCAACTTAATTCTGACTAGGTAGCTTCTATGGTCAAGCACACAGAACTTGGGATGGAGGGACACCAGCTCCTTGAGCTCTTTGTACTGCCACCAACTTGTGGGAGCTTTGCCTCAGTTTCCTCATCTCTAAAATAGGAATTGGGCAGGTGGAAGTGCCCCTAGTGAGAGGGGCAGTTCGAGCATGGGGAGTGGGTGGAGGGCCTCCCCAGGGTGAGAGACTGAGCTGGCTGGCTGGCTTTTTTGTTTTTTTCTCAGGGGGTGGGGACGTTTATATAGATGATTTATTTATATTTGTTAAATATATTGTTTTAATTTGCTGCAAGCTGCCCTGAGGTTTGGGGATAGGGCCAGCTATAAAACCAAAACAATAGTAGTAGTAAAATAAATCAGGGACCCATTACCACCAATGGGGAAAATGCGGTGAACACAGGTCCCTGAAATAATATCAGGTGTTGAAAAGGATTCATTGTTTCATTTTCTGATTTAATTTATCTATTGTGATGTTAATATGTCTTCTGTTTAAAATCTACTTCACCGTTTGCCAGACATTTTGACTATTTTGAGGCTTGCTTACAATCCCATGACCCCAGACAGTAGCAAAGACATGCAAAGTATGTCCAAATATCAGTTAGGATTGTGACCACATCTGCAGATGCCATGATCCTACTACTTGAGTCCCTAATCCACAGTTTGATCTACACTGTACTGCAGTTAGCAAGATGCACCCCCAAAAGATGTAGTTTCCTTCTCATCTCTTTCGGGGAGGAGAGGATGCATTTGCAAAATCAATTTTGCAGAATTTCCAAGGAAGATTAAGCGAATCATTTGTTGGAGGCAGAATTCTAGGCCGAATAGACCACTGATCTGACCCAATATGGCACTTATTTCTTATGTTCTTATCAACTGCTAGTTTGTCAGTGATAGAAGACTCGGATACAGACAGACTCACTTGTATATTCATTTGGATATACAAGTGAGTGCTGCATAAGATGCTTTTGACTCAACAAGAGGATGAGATGTACAGACTGAAATATGCTAAAGATCTTTTATGGAGTCTACATTACAAATATTTTGAATTTTTTGCATAGTTTAAAGCACCTACTTAATGATCATCTTCTCTACACACCAGCAAGCATAGAGGTGGGATGAAAATGCATGCCCCTTTTTAGAGGGTTCCCAAACTGTGGGTCAGGGCCCCAAGTGGAGGCGCATCCTCTCTCGATGGGGCCACGACGATCCCAATTGATATACTGTGCATATTTCTGTTGCCATCTGGGATCATGGATAACATTTACATCTCAAATTGGGGTCATGTAGGCAGGGGTGCTGGCAGAAAGTACGGCTACATTGGAAAGGGACATCAGAGCCCCTCTGCCCCACCCATTTCCAAAATGGCCATGGCTCTTTCCAAGCATGATATGATAGCGCTTGGAAAGGCTATGTAGGGAAGAGGTGAAGGGATTTTCCTCCCCCCTTTTAGAATAGCTCTCCCCCATTCCTGAATGTTGTGACATCATGATGCTGGGAAAGAGGTGTGGCAATGGGGTGGGAAATCTTCACCCTCACCTATTTCCAAAGTGGCCCTGCTTCCCGCCAGAAGGACTTAGAATGGGAAGGGCCAATTGGGTCCTCCCTCCCTCCACCCTGGACACTCATGCATGTAGGGGAAAAAAATTAGGACCACTGTTCTATAGCTGAACTCGAAAGATGCTGTCTTAGATCTTGTTAAGCTTTTATTTTTAGCAAGCCTTCATCATTGGCAGACTGTGGATTTTTAATATGTAACACTGTTAGATGTGTTATTTCCAATTAGAGATGACACGGCATGCCTGGGTGCTTATAAGAGACAAATTAAGGCTTAATATTCTATTCCAGCTCTTCCATTTGCCAAGGCATTTGATTTTTTTTTTAAAAAAAAATAACAGTTGAGCTACCCTTGTCTTCTTCTTTTAAAGCCGATTTAAAGCATTATTAAAGCATTGGGCTATTTGGAGTACTACCTATCTCTACTTGACTGTCACGGGGCCAGGGTAACAGTGGGGTCAAGATGGGGGAAGGACCACGTTCCCAAAGGAAGGAAAGGGGAAGAGACCCCGGGAAAGGAAGCCTGTAGGCTAAATGGACCTCTCAGAGCGTCTCGGAGTCTCCAGAACCTGCTCTCATCTTGAGGCCTAGAAGCCTATGTCAGAGAGGGTCTGATTCATCATCGAGGTCAAGGAGCAGACTAAAGACCCACACACCAAGATCCTCCCCAAGGAAGAATGAAATATAATAGGGGGCAACGAGGAACAACGGGAGCCCCAGGGAACAACAAGGGGCAAGAACCAAGGGACTAAGGAGCCAAAGTGGGGGGAACCACAGGGACTGGAGCCGATGGGTTGGGGCAAACAAAGCTGGGGAAACACTAGAGACAAGGGGAACAACAAGAGACAAGGACAAGGGCCTAGGGAAACAGAGCTAGGGAGCAACAGGGATGAAGTAATCAACAGGGAACAAGAGACAAGGGGCTAGGGAATGGGAGCAACAGGGAACAAGAGACAAGGGGCTAGGGACTCAAAGCAGGGGCACAACAGGGAACATGAAGCATGGGCTAGGGAAGATGTGTATAAGAGACAGGGGGCTAGGGAATGGGAGCAACAGGGAACAAGAGACAAGGGGCTAGGGACTCAAAGCAGGGGCACAACAGGGAACATGAAGCATGGGCTAGGGAGTCAGAGCAGGGATCAAGAAGGACAAAAGGGGCAACAGGGAGCAAGAGACATGGGGCTAAGGAACCAGAGCTGGGGAAGCACTAGATACAAGTGGAACAACAAGGGACAAAGACAAGGGCCTAGGGAAACAGAGCTAGGGAGCAACAGGGATGAAGTAATCAACAGGGAACAAGAGACAAGGGGCTAGGGAATGGGAGCAACAGGAAACAAGAGACAAGGGGCTAGGGAATGGGAGCAACAGGGAACAAGAGACAAGGGGCTAGGGAATGGGAGCAACAGGGAACAAGAGACAAGGGGCTAGGGACTCAAAGCAGGGGCACAACAGGGAACATGAAGCATGGGCTAGGGAGTCAGAGCAGGGATCAAGAAGGACAAAAGGGGCAACAGGGAGCAAGAGACATGGGGCTAAGGAACCAGAGCTGGGGAAGCACTAGATACAAGTGGAACAACAAGGGACAAAGACAAGGGCCTAGGGAAACAGAGCTAGGGAGCAACAGGGATGAAGTAATCAACAGAGAACAAGAGACAAGGGGCTAGGGAATGGGAGCAGGGGAGCAACAAGGATGAGGGGAACAATAGGAAACAAGAAACAGTGGGCAGGGGAGCCAAAACTGGGGAAACACATGCAGACTATAGGGGAGACAGGGCAAACACACAACAAGAGAAGAGGCACTTGATACAAAACATCAAACCTTCAGGCGGGTGTGAGACGTTGCTCCACCAGCTTCCTGAGGCCACATCAGTGTTTAAGTACCATCTGTGGCCAATCAAGAAGCTGGGGGGCGGGCTAGGGAAACAAGCCCCAGCTGGGAGAGGGTGTGGCCATGCAAAGGGTAGTAAGACAGGGGAAGGCCTACAGAGGAAAAATGCGGGAGGTGAACAAATCCACCAGGTGGCGCAGGCCCCAAAGGCACCTCTCCCGCATCCCAAGGCCAAGGGTTCGTGCCCGGGACCTGACACTGACAGGAATTTCATGGAAACAGATTTTTTTCTTCCTTGACCAGTAACGCCTACTGCTGCTTGTTCTTTCAACTCTGTCCTTTATTATTCGGTATTGATATAGTGTCAGCAATGTACCGTGTACAGATTGCCAAGCATCAAGAAACCTGGCCCCACTTTGCAAGACAGCCGTGTTTAAGCTAGACCAGTTTGAAATTCAACCTACTTAAAGTATTTCCCCCACACAAGTACTTGATCCTGTCCTGCTGGCCTTATTCAGACAACTCTTTGTATTGCGATCAACGAGGAGGGATCCTGCTAGCCTGGAACAAAGTCAGTGAGATTCCAAAATCAAGCTCTTGGAATCCTATATAAAGAGCGCAGAATCAGATCCGTCTTTGCCCATTCTCCCAAGCTGCCCCTAAACCTGGAATTCCCTCCTTGAGAACTTCACCCAATCTTCAAATCTCTCCTAAAGACCTACATGTTCGGTCAGGCTTTCCCTAGCTCCTCACCTCCGTGGTTTGTCCTCTGCTTCGACGGTCTCATACTTCTGGATGCAGTACACCTGCAATTTGTCTGGTTCGTGAATGTATCCCTGCCTCTTCCTTAGTGCCCCTCCACTTGTCGCTCCACTCCTACATGATTCTGGATTGTAAATCCCCCATGTCCTGTCTCTAACCTCAACTGCTCAGCTCCAGACATGTTGATGGAGCTATATATACACAATAATCTAAACATGAACAAAGTCTGGTCAGGTTAACAAGTAGCTGGTTCCTCATTAGGACTTAGTGGTTCTAGTGAAGTAAACAAGTTGCTTATAAACTAGGAGCTTTTAGTTGATACCATGAGAAGCCTCTAGTGAAGGTTTAAGTTCCAATGTGGATAAATACAGCAGGTTTTAATTAAAATGCAAATTTGGTTATCTCAGAAGAAAACAGACAAAACCAATTACCAGAAGAGAATGCCCAAGTCATTCGCTCACCTACAGAAGCAACATTCCTGTAACCTTGACAACCTCGTAAGAAAGAGAATCTCTCAAGCCACTACCTTTCCATAAAATTGTTATCTGTGCTTCATAGAATTGCTTCACTTCTCTCCCTGCCATTGCACATCCACCCATCCACCTATTCTTTACACGCCGCTGTAACTAAAGGTGAAAACAAATGAGCAGTTAGCCCGCTGGAGCCCATATTTGGTCTGTGCAGCCACCGCACATGTGTTTAGCATGTGCGACAGAATAAATGGGCAGCCCCCTGCCCACATTCCATGTGCTTGTGGCAACCTCCACACAGTGGCGCTAGTGATCTCCCTCTCCCCGAGCCCGCCAGTCAGCTGGGCAGCCCTGCTAACAATCTCCCCACCCCTCTGGCTCACCAGTCAGCTAGCTGGCCCTGCTAGTGATCCCACTTCCCCCTGGGCAAGAGGTGCCTCTTACTCACTTTCCCCTTGCTTTGTTTACTGATGCCACTGTCACACACAGGAGGCTCCACTAGCTGGGCACGCTAGGTGTGACTCTATGGTGCTGACAGACCTGGATGTGGGCGAGGCTGCAGGCAAACCTAACAGATGGGCTGTGGACATGCAGGCACACATTAGCCCAGACTGGTCCATACGGTTGGCCTGCAATTTCCTCAAAAATGCCCTGACTGTTCAGTGGGCGATGTTTGCATGGTGGATGTGGACTAGCATCTGGCAGCCACCTAATACAGGAGTGGGTGAAAACATGGTGGGTGCAGGCTAGCGTGAGCTAACATCTCATTTATTTTCACTGTAAGGCACATTCACACAACACCTTTCCCCTTGCGCACTCACCACTTGTTCTTTAATCTGCACAGCTAGTGATTTTCCTGTATTTCAGTGGCCTGCCCCTTGCATTAGGTGACAGAGAACAAAGGATCATCAAGGAACACAGGGAGTGGTAGAGATGCACACAACACTTTCTTAAGAGGCACAAACCCACATTCTGGGTGTTGTGGGAATGAGCCACACTTTTATAAGTTATTACCAAATCCTGGGGCTGCCCTTCAGTGTGTTAGTTTGGAGTATATATTATTTTACTTTTATTTATTTAATTATAAAATCTTGATACCCTGCCCCTCCTGACACAGCAGCTCGGGGCGGCTTACAATAGCAAAAAACAATAAAACTTTAAAACACATAAAACAACTCATAGCAAGGAGGATTAAAAAAAAAACCTTCCTCCCACCCTAACCCATCCCCCCTCCTTCACGCATCTCCCGGGCCAAACGCCAGGTGTAACAGTCAGGTCTTACAGCTACGTCAAAAAGAGTGGAGGTCCGGGGCCAATTGGGTCTCCACTGAAAGTTCCACAGCTGCGGTGTGGCCACCGAGAACGCCCTCTCCATCGTGGCCCCCCGGAAGACTCAGGAGACCTCGAGGAGGTCACCCCCGGATGACCGCAGGGGCTCATCTAGGATCCAAGGGGTGAGGTGGTCCCACAGATAGGTAGTTCTTGGGGCAGTTAGAGCTACCTGTTGTGAACTTGACCAGTGCCTGTCCTGGCTGGTTAAGGACAGCTGGGAGATGCTGGGGCCATTGCTGGCGGGGGTGATCAATGCTTCCCTTTAGGAGGGCAGAATGTCGGGATGCCTTAAGAAGGCTGTGGTACGGCCTCTGCTCAAGAAGCCATCACTTGACATTGACTCCCATACCTTTTTAGGGAAGGTTATTGAGCGGGTGGTGGCTCAGCTGCTTGAGGGCATTTGGACCACATCCGTTTTCTGAATCCCTCGCAGTCCGGCTTTCATACAGGCTATGGCACTGAGACTGTGCTTGTGGTCTTGGTCAATCACCTTCGCCATGAGATGGACTGGGGTCGATCGATCCTTCTGATCCTGTTAGATCTTTTGACTGCTTTTGACACGATTAATCGTGAGATGTTGGTGACTCGCTTGTGGTACTGGGCTGGGGTGGGCGGGATTATTCTTGCATAGTTCCATTCCTTCCTGGCCAGGACAACTCTCTCATATCTCTCTCTCATCTTTAATTTATACCCCGCACTCTCCCAACCAAAGTCGGCTCGAGGCGGTGTGGTGCTGGGGGACTGTTCTTTGTCTCCCCAGGACCTCACGTGTAGAGTCCCACAAGGTTCCATTCTGTCCCCTCTCCTGTTCAGTGTGTACATGCAGCCTTTGGGCGAGGTCTTGAGGGGGTTTGATGTTTGGTGTCATCAATATGCTGGTGACACCCAACTATACCTCTCGTTCAGCTGACCCAGGCCCAGCAGTCTTGGTGCTTACTGTGTTTGGCGTCTGCGGGGGACTGCATGAGGGTGAGCTATCTGAAGTTGAATCATGACAAGATGGAGGTGATGCTGGTGGGTGGGGTCGAGGGGCTGGTGGCCCCCATCATTGATGGGGTCCATCTCTCTTTGGTCCCGCAGGTTCATAGTTTGGGGGTGCAGCTCCTCGATTCGCAGCTCTGCCGGGATGCCCAGCTGGTGGCTCTGGTGAGGAGCACGCTCGCCCAGCTCCATCTGGTACGGTGGCTTCGGCCATATGTCTCAGACTTCGACCTGGCCACCATCATCCATGCCTTCATCATCTCAAGACTGGACTACTTTAACACGCTCTACGTGAGGCTACCCTTGGGGACAGTCCAGAGACTGCAGCTTGTGCAGAATGCGGCGGCCTGTCTCCTTACAGGGATTTCCAGAGTTGGGATGAGTTACTGCAACCTCAGATCTGTTTAAGTCCCCATTTTCACTTCTGGGTGAGGATGCTGCAGTGCTGTGGTGCCCTGCTGAGCTAGGATACTTTGACCCCAGACCCACAGAAAGTCTTGCCCATGTGTTTCTACTAAGGGATGGGTTCTGCAGTGTTACGCTTCTACAGTAGCTCTAGTGTCCTCTGCTACTGGCCCCTGCCAAATTGGTAATCTTCCTTGCCATGGTATACAGCATGACTCCATGAAACACCCTCAGTAGCACTTCTCATTCCTATGTCAGTTTTGCCTGGTGAGCTATATATTAAAGGAAGATGGACTCTGGGGAATAGAAAAGGAACTTTTGGCTGTGAGTCAGAGATTTGACCTGTTTTGAGCTTTCCCAAGCAAAGCTAAACAGGGAGAGCAAGAATGGTGACTGCACTAGTTGCTCTGACCCCTGGGACCACTGTAGGTGCTTTTCCCGCATGGAGGCTGCACACACCCTATTAGACGTGTGTGGATACATGGGTGAACATTAGCCTGGGTGGGCCTGCAATGCCCCAGGACTCCATCGTGGGTGGAGGCTCCGTGGCACATGGGAGCGCACATCTTGCAGCCACCGAATAAATGGGCAGCGAACATGGGCTGAACACTCTCCTGGTGTGGGCTATTGTCTCATTTATACACATCCTAAATAGTTTTTCCCTTCCCCTGATCTCACTCCTTGGGAACTTGAAGGGAGCTGCCAGCAGGGGAGAGCTCCAATAGCAAGCCGTTACTAAAGTAGAGAGGAAAACACAGAAGGAAGTGCTAAGGTTTTCTGGGACAGCAGAGGAGTTGCAGCAGCGGAAGTGAGGTAGTCGGTACCTTCCTTCTAAAATGTGCTTGCAGGAGTAAACCCTTCAATCCTGTGATTCCGGACGTCAAAGATATGCAAAATACATCAAATATTAATTTGGAGTGTGCTGTATTCCCACCCCCCTGCAGACAATTGTTTGGGAACCTCTATCCTATGTGTTTTACCTCCTTCCACAATCTGCAATCTCCCTGGTTTCATTTGATGCTTTTCCATCTTGTGCTTACATACAATGCGTGTCTTTCATGCTAACATTGCTCTGAAAAGGCAGTTTGACGCTAGCACAGCTGACTCACTCTGAAAAAGTGAGTTCATCTCTTGTCACTGCCACCGTATTGACTACTCCCAATCCAATTTTGCCTTTTTATGTCCCATCTATCTTTGGGTAAACCATGGGAACACATCAAAAGGGTGTTTTTCTATTATAAATGTAGGATTCTTTGGAGACCCAATTTTAAGAACAATTTGGTGTTTTTTTTAAAGCACAAACAATAGGCAGCTTCTGTGGTTTGTCAATCTCTTTGCACTGGAAGTTAAAGTCCTAAAACTGTCAAAACATCTTTTTAGAGCTGCAGTGAACGTCTACATTAAAGGGATCACAGAAGCAGCTCCCTTCTGCTCACAGTTTTGTTTAGCTTTAATGGAATAGAATTGTACGCCGTACAGAACTTCATAAAAGCTGTGTCTTGTTGCAGCTGGAAAGAATCTGATTATTTTTCAGGGGAAAAAAACAAGAATACTTTCCTGACATATATGAAGGCCATTAACAGATATTAAAAAGAAAACTCAATTAAAAAGATTTTGCTGTATGATAAATTAGAGACACTGATGCAAATACATCAGCTTTAAGTAGTTCATCTCTCTTCTAATTACTTTGGCTATATTCTGACAAACAGAGGTAAACTGAAGTAAACTATTTTGTTTTAATCAAACTGAAGTAACTAACTACTCCACTTCAGTAGAATTCAGATGATCAGTGTAAACCAAACTGGTACTGTGGCAATCTCCCCACTAACTGAGATGTAATGACTACTGAACCGATGTCACTAAGTGTTCACACAAACAATTACTTCCAAATACACACCGAAGGGGAGTATGGGTGTTTTCAGACATGATGGGGTGGCTTTGCCCCGTCCTGAAAACAACCCAGAGATTCCCCGCCGGGATCACCCAGGCATGGCAAACAGACATGCTGGGGATCCCGGCGGGGAATCAGGGAGGGGGCGGGGCCGCGCGGCGCAACGTGCAGCCGCATGGTCCCACCCCCTCCACGCTCCCTCGCCGCCCACCCTCTGGAGAGACGGGTGGCGAGGCCAGTGCCGCCGTGGCGTCTAGCCGAGTTCACCACGGCCTGGAATCCCGCCCGGGATTCTGGGCTGTGATAGCCGACCAGACGTTACTTTTTATTGATGCTCGCCTGGAATCACTTTCACCACACTTCTGCGGATTCTTGCGCCGGGAGCCCGGGAAGCGTGGTTGAAATTGACCCCATGTGGGTATTCAGTGTGTTAGGAACAGGCAGAGGGGGTTATGAGATAAGGGAGGAGGAGGGGATCCCGGACAAGGATTGCCCGCCGACCCCGGAGATAACCCACCTAGGGCGCCGATACGCAGAGAGAGCCCCGGCGCTAGTCCCCGGCAGCAGGAAACCCCCGCAGAGGCCCCATCCCCGAAACCGGAAGTAGGGGAACAAGCAACACAGGGAATCCCCGAGGCTGCCGAGAGTGAAGGGGCGGGGCCAGCAATGAAGCGTCGCCGCTCTGCACGCCTGCAGGCGTTGCAGGGGCGGGGCTAGGAGCACTTAAGGCCGGTTCTCACAGGGGCTCAGAGCCGGCGATCAGTTTGACTGTAGAGCTGGCCCCCGAGCGTGGTGTAGAGACTTGTGTGAAGCCAAATTGATCTGAGAGTCTGTGGTCGTGGTGAGAGAGGGAGAGAGAGAGAGAGAGTGAGTGAGGTGAGTGTTTGGAAACTGTGTTGTCCTTGTCCCATTCTGTATATAGTGTGTGTTGTGTTGTGTTACTGTTGGGGGCACGGGTGCTGTTCCCCTAGGGCCCCCTTGCGCTCCTCCCCTAGGCGTGGTGGGAGTTCCTTCCCCTCCTGTCTCCCTGCCTTAAATCCCCTTCGCCCTTTCCCCACTGTGCTGCACTAGATCCTTACCCTGGGCACTGTCTCGTACAGGGTGGGGTGCGTGGGTGTGCTTGAGCGTGGGCAGGGACCTTGTCCCCCCGTGGAGTGCGGAGGGGGCACGCTCACATTCTCCGCTGATCCCGTTCCCTGTGATGACACGGCCTCGCTTCTCACGGAGCTAATTGGGCCACCTAATACCCTGAGGGAACTCTTTAGGCGCGGAACTGTGATCGCCTCCGTCCCACAGGAGTCCCCTGAGTGTGAGGTGTGTGTGTGGTGGGTCAGGTCTGTGGGTTCCCTTATCCCCCATTCCCTTAGAACCCTCACACAGTGTGGCGAACATCTGGCGGCCGCCGAACAGACGTGCAGGGCACAGTGACCACAGGTGGGTATTCACTGTGGTTCACTGTGAGCTCGTCATGTCTGAAAATACCCTATATCTTTTCTCTATTTGTGTGAGTTTGGGGAGTAAAACAGAGGTATGACCCAGCTATATCGAATTAACTGTTCATTGGAACATGGCCTTTGTTACAGAGATGGCCCAAGTAGGGTGGATGGGGTGGGCCAGTCTTTTAAATCAAGAGCAGGTGCTAAAAAGGTTTTTTTTAAAAACGTTCTCCTCCCAGAAAAAGAACCGTTGCAGATGAACAGCACAATCCAGTGAAGTCATCCAATACTTCCAGATTTTGACTTAGCAGTTGAAGCTTTTGCTCCTTCTTTATTTCTCCCTTATACCAGAGAGCTCTTTTACAGCCTCCTTTTCCCTGTTTGGCTTCACTAAGGCCGTTTTTAGATGAGTGCGGCGGTGCCCGCGTTTGTTTTCAAAAAAGCTGGCAGCCCGTTCCACACGTGACGCTGCCGCCGAATACGCGCATGCGCGGGCGATGCGCTTCCATTTCCGGCTGCGTATGACCAGCCTCGATCGCCGACCCGGTTAGTTTGCACCCGGAAATGGATGCGCATCGCCTGCGCATGCGTGTATTCGGCGGCAGCATCATGTGTGGAACGGGCTGCCGGCTTTTTTGAGAAACAAGCGCGGGCGCTGCCGCGCTCGTTTGAAAACAGCCCTAGTCAAGGGAAATCAGCCTTGCTCCCAGCTGCTTGTTTCGTGGGTGATCATTTCTATAGTGACTTCAGTATTCAAAGTGCTTTACAATCCCTATCTAGTTCACAGTACACAGCTGGGTTAGGTCAGTAGATACAATGGGTGGTGGTGGCTGCCGTGTGCCAGTCTGCCCACATGGCACACACACATGCACCATAGAACTACAGGTAGATTGCCAGGTGCTCTAGGCTGCCGCCTGCAGCTCCATGGCTGTTGCCAGGGCAACCCTTGTCTGGAGGTGGAGCTACAGCAGCCCGTCTGGGAGTAGATGGACTGCTGCTATGCCTCCGGCTGCTGCTCCGAGTTTAGGAGGCCTGCTCTGCTTGCAGTGTTCCAGGATGTTCCGGAGCACTGCAAGCAGAATTTGCCCAAAGCAGGCAGCTCCTGCTTTGCCTCACCCCAGAGTGGCCCACCTTTACACAGATGGGGCAACTGGGGGTGGGGTGGAGCAGGTATCTGTCTAAAAATACCCAACAGCTGTAGGGTTGGACAAAACTTACACAATGCTATACAATGGGTAGCTCTACATGTTTTGCTACCCATAGGACAAATGTGCTCCATGGTAACACCCATGAGGCCATTCCAAAGTGGAGCAGTTTGACCCAATGGTCAAGCTGTTCTGAATTTATGCTGCCATTGTGGGGGAGGATGGCATCAGGTGCCAGCATAAACAAGGATAAATAGCCATCAAGCTCCACACTGAAACTGACAAGCTATCAAGTCTAAAAATCCATACTGAAACTAACAAGCAAGACTGCAAGCCTCCTCTACTGAAACTGACAAGCCTTGAAGCCCTGCACAGAAGACTGAAGCCCTGCACACGGTGGAAGGGCGGCAACCAGACATCTGGCTGCCCTGTGAGTCTTCGAAGCAGCTCACCACAGTTTGCTCAAGGTTGTGTGTGACCAAATGTAGCGCTTGCCCTCTTGTTAGGCGACTAGAACAGCAGCAAGTGTTATATGTAGAGACACCCTATACTATGCTGAAAAATGAAAATGCTGGAAAATATCATTTGTACGTTAAATGGAAGGCGGCTACAGTACACTAATGGCAGTAAGTTGGGGAGGTTTTACAGACAAACCTCTGATCTTCTGCTATATTCAAAGCTAAAACGAAACCAAAGCTTAGTGCAATGCACCCATACAATTAAACTGGGATATAAATCACCCCGAGCACATTCCCAGTATATTAGTATCAGACAGACTGGGGGTGTTTTTAGACAAGCACCTCCCCACCCATCATGGAGGTTGCAGGACCATGTTGGAACCCAACTTTTCCATGTAGGGCTTATTCAAGTAAAAACAATAAGAATATTCTTCCACACATAACCCCCTATTTAACCGCATTTTAGACCCAATGTCCTCTATTTTAACCTTGAGGTGGGTGATCCGATAATGGGGGAGATATCAGCTGTGCCCTTGTCATGGATGGACCATTACCTCCTGCAGACCTCCCTTCTAGCACATGTCTGCCCCCGGATGGGTGTGGAACCTATTAGAACAGTCCGCCCCAGCTATGGAACATCTTGCTGACGGAGGCCATCGAACGGCTCCCAGGCGTCCATTGCCCAGGCAGAGGCTTCGCAGACCTTGGTTTTCCGAGGAGCTGCGGATGCTGAAGCAAAAGGGGCGATGGTTGGAGCAACGGTGGTGTCGTTCTTATGCTGAAGCCAACAGATTGCGGCATAGAGTTTACGAGTCTATGCCATGGCTATGCGGACAGCAAAGAGGGAGTTCTTTGCTGCCCTCATAGCATCCGCAAAATCCCGTCTGGCAGAGCTGTTCTGGGTTGTGCAGGGGCTGGTCAGTCCGGCCTCCTTCAACCCTGGGGGATGAGTCATCATCTGCCCGCTGTGACGTTTTTGCAGATTATTTTGCGGAGAAAAATCATTTGTATTCACCAAGAACTCGATACTGCACTTAATACACTGGAGGATGTAGAGGTTGTAGAAACCCCGGCTTGTCCGATTTTGTGGAATGACTTTCAGTCGGTGACACTCGCTGACAAGGTGGGTGTGCTTGGGGTGGTTTGAGCCACTTCTTGTGAATTGGATCCATGCCCGTCCTGGCTGGTTAAGATCTGCCGGGAGACAATGGGTCTGTTACTGTCTGGGGTGGTCAACGTCTCCCTGTGGGAGGGCAGAGTACTAGGCTGCCAGGATGGGTAAGAGAAAACCCCACGGAGGTCGCCCAGGGCTTCCTTACGGTCCCCAGCAGTCATTTGTGCACGCCTATCAATCACAAGGTCCCACACAAGTCGTAGTGGAAAACAACCCCTCAGGATATCAGTTGGCCTAAGTTGTCTTAATGGACACGAGGCCTTATCATCATTGGGGTAGGGGGGTGAACGCAACCTCAAGTGGGACCCCGCACTCATCACACCCCTAACACCCAGACTAGTCCTCTCACTCGGTGCTATGAAAAAGGGGAAGGGATTTGGGATGCTGGTTAAGTGAGGGCGGATAGGGGAAACCTTCCCAAGGAGGCAAGGGCTCGGGAGTAAGGCGCTCACACAATGACGGAGAAGGAAGGGGCCCAGACAGGAGTAGGTCGGGGGGTCCTGTCTCACTCTTCACCACACGTTCCTTGCTCTCACTATCACTCTCTCACTCACTTACCCTCTTACACTCTATTCACGCGCTTGTACTTCCACACCGTCCACTCACCTCACACTCTCTCGCTCATTCACTCCTCACACGCTCCATACTTCTTGCTTGCTCTCTCCTTCATGTCGCTCGGGGCCAGTCTCACAGTGCTGCTGTTCTCCGGCAGCGCTATGATCTTCCCGGCGTTATGTAGGGCTAGCCCCACGCTCCTTGTCACGTAACCGCGCTGAGCGGCGCAGCGTTTGGGTCACGCCCCCTGAATCGGCCATGACTGCGTCTGTTGGCTCTATCTCTCCACCCAGCTGCCGCGAGGACCCTATTGGTTTCTGTGGCGGACCTACATCCCGATTCTGCCCCCACCTCTTACCTTCTTCAGTGTAGTGCCCCGGTTATCTCTCTGTCGGGCCCGACCCCATCGTACTCTCCAACAGAGGGCCCCGCCCCGTCTCCCATGTCCCCTCGCCATGACATGGGCTGCCTCAAGGAGGTGGTGGTGCAGCCTTTGCTCAAGAAACCATCGCTTGACGCTGACTCCCCTGACAGCTATAGGCCTGTCTCTACCCTTCCCTTTTTAGGGAAGGTTACTGAACAGGAAGTGGCTCAGCAGCTCCAGGGGCATCTTGACCGCGTTGGTTATCTGGATCCTTCTCAGTCTGGCTTTCGTCCAGGTCATGGCATGGAGACAGCACTTGTGCCTTTGGTGGATGGTCTCCACCGTGAAAAGGACTGGAGTCGCTTGACTCTATTGGTCCTGTTAGATCTCTCGGCTGCATTTGATACCGTTGACCATGAGATGTTGGTGACGTGCCTGTGGGACTGTGCGGGGGTGGGCAGAATCGTTCTTGAATGATTCCGCTCATTCCTGACCAGGAGAACTCAGTGGGTGGTACTTGGTGATTATTTTTCATCTTACCGAGTCTCGTGTGGGGTTCCGCAGGGTTCTGTCTTGTCCCCTCTCCTGTTCAATGTGTATATGCAGCCTCTCGGTAAGGTGATCAGAGGGTTCGGGGTGAGATGTCATCAGTATGCGGATGACACCCAACTGTATCTCTCTTTTTCAACTGACCCAGGCCGGCCAGGGGCGGATTGGCCATTGAATGCACCAGGAGGATTCCCGGTGGGCCGGTGGCTGGTCATGTTGTCTTTTTTTAAATTATTCTTAAACAAACCAAAACATTTGTTGGTCCTGACCCCTGTAGGGTTGTGTTGTGTTGGAGGGGAGGGGGAGGGCTTACCTGACTCTCCCTCGCTGCAGCAGCAGCGGGGACAGCGATCGGGCTGGGAGATAAGGCTGTTTGTTTACAAACAGCTCCTGCCCATGTGCTGATCAGAAGGTTGCTACCTTGTAAAGAAGGTTCTTCGAGATGGCTCCCAACATTCTCACAACTGGGTTGTGCGCGCAGGAGCCAGTGACTCACTCCACTGGACTCTCGTGGAGAGCGCAGCAGAGCAGCGGCAGACACCGGCGCAGGCGACTTGCGGGGCAGCAGGTGGGGCCTGCCGGGGGCCTGGGGCCTGCTTGGGAGGGGCCGGCTGGGGTCTCTTTTGGGGCCTCTTTTGGGCGGGGGTGTGTGGCAGCCTGGGCTGATGGGGCCAGCGGCTGGTGGGGCATGGGCTGGTGGGGCCGGCCTGGGGGGGCTTGTGGGGGACCTGGGCTGGCTTGGAGGGCCTGGGCGGCCTGGCTTGGGGGCCTGGGCCAGCCTGTGGGGCCTGGCTTGTGGGACATGGGCCAGCCTGGGAGGGCTTGGCTTGTGGGGGGCCTGGGCCGGCCTGTGGGGCCTGGCTTGAGGGCCTGGGCCGGCCTGTGGGGCCTGGCTTGTGGGACATGGGCCAGCCTGGGAGGGCTTGGCTTGTGGGGGGCCTGGGCCGGCCTGTGGGGCCTGGCTTGAGGGCCTGGGCCGGCCTGTGGGGCCTGGCTTGTGGGACATGGGCCAGCCTGGGAGGGCTTGGGGGGCCTGGCTTGGGGGACATGGGCCGGCCTGGGGGAGGCTTGGGGGACCTGGCTTGGGGGGCCTGGGCTGGCCTGGGGGCTTGTGGGGGCCTGGATGCACTCAGGATTAGCTTATTTAATAATGTAGATATTGGAAGTCTGGTATCAATTCTCCCCTTAGTCTTCTCTTTGCTAAGCTAAACCTGAGTGGTAGGAATGTTGTGTGAGAAGGCAGCTGTGCATTCTCAGAAAGGGTGCATTCCTTCAAGGCTGTTCCTTAATTGTGTGTTCCAGTGCAGCATTACTACAGATGCAAGGAATGGTGCCTTAATATTCAATAATGTAGATATTGGAAGTCTGGTATCCAGGGGCGTAGCTAGGTTGGAATGGGCCCAGAGACAAGAAATGGACTCCCCCCCCCCCACCACCATAGACTTCCCTGCCCCTCTCCCTCCCCTCTTTCCTCCCCTCAATGTCCTTATTGCATAAAAAACTGTCAACAAACGTACTTATTAAATTAAAACATGTACTCAGCTACTGCAATGGCCTCTTCCTTGCTTTTAGCTATGGAAACACAGAAATAGTAACATATGGCCTCCCCCTGAGCCCCTCCTGATTTCTCAGCCCCCTCCCCCCAGAGAACCCCCTCCTGTTCCCCCAGCTCCGTCCCCCCACAGACCCTCCCTCCTGTTCCCTCCCCCGAGTCCCCTCCTGCTCCCTCCTCCCACAGAGCCCCCCTCCTGCTCGTTCAGCCCCCTCTCACCACACAGCCCCCTCCCCCCACAGACAGGGCCAGATTTAGGAATGTTTCACCCCAAGGCCCTTCTCAGGCTGCTGCCCCCCCCACAAGCAAAGCCCCGCCCCCCCACTGTGCAAAACAGACAAGCAGGTGTACAAAATATGCAAGATATACAGAGCTGAATAGACACAGCATAAGCCAACGCACCAGGCGAACATTCCAGGACCTTCAGTATGACCTTCAGAAATTGATTTCAAAACTTATGAGATCAGAGATGGGGATGGGGCAACTACAAGGATGTACCAGAATCCAAGAAGTCTGTCTCCACCAAGTTTAGGAGCTTGCGGTTTCTGCTCTAGCAGTGCAAACACCTGTGACCTTCTTCACCTGCTCATGCCCCTCCTCTCAAACACCCTGGCCTGGAAGAAGATCAGTGGGGAACTAGCCCTCATACTCCACACTAGGGTTGCCACCTTTTGCCATTTGACCCCAAGACTCCTATAGGCCAAATGCGAGTCTCAGGATCAGATTGCAAAAGATGGCAACTAGGGTTGTCACTTACGCAAATATTTAAGGAATGCTTATGAAAAATACATGTTGCAGGGCCTGCATTGATGACTAAGGTGCAAATGCAGGTCCTACAACATGTATTTTTCATAAGTGTTCCTTACACAATTGCATAGGTGACAACCCTACTCCCACCCCCTTGCAAATTGCCTATTCCATCCCTCTCCCAGGTTCCCTTGTTTTCGGAGGTGATGTTAGTGGGTAAGTCGGTGGAAGTGATGGCTCCCTTGATTGATGGGATCTGTCCTCCACTGACTTCCTAGGTACGGAACCTGGGGGTGCTCCTCGAAGCATAGCTTCGCCTGGATCTCCAGGTGGAGGCTGTGGCAAGGAGTGCCTTCCGCCAGTTACATCTGGTGTGGCGGCTTCGACTGCTAGTTTCGGTTCCTGACCTGGCCACAATCATCCATGCTTTTATTACCTCTCAGACTACTGTAACGCGCACTACGTGGAGCTACCTATGGTGACGGCTCGGAAGCTGCAGCTGGTGTAGAATGCGGCGGCCCGGCTCTTGGTGGGACTGGGCCACTGGAGGCACATTACACCAGTGCTCCGATCTCTGCACTCGCTGCCAATAGTCTTCCAGGCTCGATTCAAAGTGTTGGTTTTGACCTATAAAGCCTTACACAGCCTGGGCCCTGCCTATTTGCGAGATCTCCTCACTCCCCAGGTTCTAGACAGGCCCTGAAGTCATCCGGGGGTGGCGTGTTGGAGGTCCCTCGGGTTTCCCGGGGGGCCACGCAGGATAGGGTGTTCTCAGTGGCTGCGCCTTTGGGACTCCCTCCCCGTGGGGGCCTGTCTGGCCCCAGACCTCCCGGCCTTTCATAGGAACTGTAAGACCTGGCTGTTCCATCAGGCGTTTGGCGAGGGAGAGGGGTAATGGGGTAGATAATGGGTTGGATGGGGTGGGGGGACTGGGGAGGGTGGAGTGGCATTTCCCCATGTTTTTATGATCGTTATTGTATTGTGGGATGATATTTTGACTGTTTTATAGTATTTTATGTTTTATTACTGTTGTTAGCTGCCTTTGACAGGAGGGGTGGGATATAAAATTTGTAAAATAAAATAAATAAAAGACTTTAGTAGCACACATTACTAGAATTTTCTTGCTTTTATTCCTGTGTCATTTACATCAACGCCAGGAGCAGCCTAGGGAGCTCTTGAAATGCTGTTTATTACAGGTTAATGAAATTAAATTGCAATCAGTCGTACAAAGGTCACTGCCCTACTGAGCTCCTTTTCTTGTCAAGTGCTTGGGGAAGTGATTTACTCTATTTGGGTCATCAGCTATAACCCCAAACATATAAAGGATGTGAATGTAGCATAACTATGCAACATGGGAAATATAGCTGCATGAACTTGCTCATCATTTTATTAATATGTCTTACTTCATAATTTTCTTCTGTCTCTACTTTAATTCTTGCATATCCCTAGAGTAGTGCAATTACTACCTCTCCTACTTATTGCTTCAGGGCCTCCTGTACCTGGTCCGATTCTGTTAGTCAAATATTTTGCCACTGATTTCTTTTTCCAAGGCATCCATCACTCTGCCCTCTTTCCCTCTTTCTCTGTCACTGTCTGTGGGAAGCATGAAACCTAACTATAGTAATAAAGCTATTCTATTACCTACCTTATGTAGGGACACAGTGGTTCAAATGCTAACTTTTATTGGACCAACTGTTGTTGATGGAAATAAGCAAGCTTTCGGGCAATGCAGGGCCCTTTCTCAGGCATGTAGCAGAGGCAGTTAGAAATATATGAACTCAGCAAATGTCAGGCAGGAATAATAAGTGGGAGTGGAGAAGACAAGGAGGTAGCAGGTGGGGAGCGGGGTGAACCACTTTGTCCTTCTGTCACTTGGGACCAACACGGCAACCATGCTCTTTCTGGATTGCAATAGAAGCTATCTTACGTAGAAATGGAGAGTGGGAGAGGACATGCCAGAACTGCACACAGAAGTTAAACAAACCCTAAACTGTGGGTTGGGATACCACCAATCCCAGTTGCTAGTTGATGGAATTTGCATAGTTTTGTCACTCTGTAGGACCATGGGGATTATGTTTAAATCTCAAAATGGGGGTCACACAGGTAACAATTTGGGGACCACTGAACTAGATCTAAAACATCCCTGACAAATAATTATGCAGCCTCCTTTGAAAAACTTCCACTGAAGGAGATTCCACAACCCCCTTAGCACCTTCTTCTAGGGCTGAAGTGGCCACTCTTTTTTCTATGCCGATATTTCATTCTGCCATTTTGGAATTGCCCGCAAATTTCCCACCAGCATCTTGCTAATTCCACGCCCTTTGCTTTGCAACATTGGAATTATCAGAAAGTGTTGGAAATAATCTCGGAAAGTGTTGGAAAAAACACCGTTCCGCTACTTTTGCACCATGACCGCATGTCGGAAAGTGCTAGCAGAAACTGTGGAAGATCACAGACAAAAGCAGTGGAATGAACGTCTCTATTGCACCATGCCACTCATTGTGGAAGAGCTCTTTCTGTTGGAAACAGCTACTGCGGCGGCTTGCCATTTCAGCCTTACCTTCTCCCATTGCCCCAACTGTATTCACCATAAGGAAGTTCTTCCACGTACTCTACCCAAGTCTGCTTTCCCACAACTTAAATCAAACATTTTGGCTCACGCCTTTTGCCAAATAACTGAGTCTTCAAGTCATGACAGCCTGACCAAGAAGAGATCAAAGTCCTCAGATACCTGAGGAACATGAATTCTCTAGAGGATTTTTGGCTTCCATCTACCACCTCCTTTCCAACATGGCAGGATTCTGAAGCAGTTACTGAGGGAGAAAAGTTAGTATTTGTATTTAATGTAATTGAATGATTGTAAACTTATTCTTAAATATTTGCATACTATATTTTTCTTCAGTATAAAATTATCTCCAAAGGCAAGTATTATGGAAATATAAAATTCTGGATGGGGAAGAGGGGGGAGGATAGCTGGCACTTTAATGTTTATCTGAAAGCTCTATTTGCTTTCTCTGAGGCAAGACTAGATCTAGGAGAAATGAGAATTGAATCCCCAGACGCTTCAGAATGATTTTCATAAAAGACAGATTTCTTCACTAGAAAAAGGAGGTGGAGAAAAGATGGCAGCGGTAAAACTAAAAAAAATATTAATTTGAATCTAAGTTGCTTCTGCAGAATACCTAATAAATGAAAATCAAATGTACAGTTTATTATTTTCAGCCATTACATATGCCTTCAGGATATTTGTGACAGAGTGTGTTGATGGTATTTTAAAGGAAGAGGCACAGCTCCATGGCTGTCACTCAGCTGCCTCTCCTATCAGAGCAGGAGCTGGACAAGGAGATCGATCAAGAAATTGATGGGATGGAAAGGGTGACTTGAGACTGTGAGGTGCTATAAGCCAGGGAGAAATAAATGAGGTGTTCTGGCTGAAATGGAGCCTAAAGGGAAGTCTGCGGGCCTGTTGCATGTCTTCTGAGGACTGGGGAGCAGACAGCTTTGCTACATTATTCCTTTGCTTAGGATTAGCAATAATGAAAGAGAATTTCTTCTAGACCACCTCCAGTCAATTGGGCACAAGCAGAAGGAACGGGAGACAGGTCAGGGTCAGCCAGAAGTACCAAGTGAGCAGGGTCTTTATCATGCCAGAAACCTACATGAAAGGAATCCTTAGAAAACGGCTGTCAAAGTGCTGCAGAAATGTATGAGACTAAAACCTCATTCATGCATCACCTTCCCCACTTACAGACTCAGTCACCACATGTTCCTAAATCTGCTTGTCTTTTCCTGAAGCAATGCATTTGTACAGTTGCTTGTTTCCTTGTGTTTTACTGCCCCATCCCCCACTTCTCTGTGGTATTTCCCACAATGCCAAGTGCCCAGAGCAATGTCCTTGTGATATCCCTTGCACTGAATGTTCAGGAATATCATGAAGCGGTACAGTTGCCTCCTATATGGTTCTAACCCAGACAGTCCAGAAATAGGGGTCCTTTGTCCCGAGTCCAGACAGGCTGCCCAAATGTCTGGTCATTCATTTGGATTTGCCCTCTTCCTGGCTGAGAGCGAGGCCTGGGTACATGTGGATAAGGAATGTGAGTGAAAGACCCACCCCCATGTAACTTGAAGCGGGAACGTTTTGGGTGACTGGGTTCCAGAAGTAGAGCTGGATGGTCTGGAGGAAGCAATAAGTGGGGTCATGGGAGAAAGGAGGGAGGGAAAGGGACTTTCTTGCTCTTCTCTGATGTGGCTCTGTCCTAGGCAAAACAGTGGTATGAACTCCTCCTAACATACAAATATTTAACAAACACACACTGACTCATCTCTTAAAAAAAGGAAAATGCTATCATATTTCTTGACTTTTGTGTACAGTGACGTTTTGTTAAAAGTAACATTTCCTTAAGGGGGCAGGGCTCACTGCGTTCAAGGCTCTGTGGGCCCATATTTTATCCCAGTGCTTTTCACACTCATGTTGTCATTTCAACTTTATCCATGGATCCCATGAACTGGGGGCTCTGTGCAGTTGCACAGGTTGCACTGGCCTGGATCCAACCCTGATGTTCAAACAACAGAGATTATGTCTAACAGCACGAGATGGCCGAAATTCAATCCAACCAGGAATGTTATCTTAAAAAAAGCCTTAACCTGGATCAATTTTTTATTTCTAAATTCTAAACCTGTGAAAAAAAGTGGAATTTATGATGGAAGATTTGGCATGCCCTTGACTAATGGTGTGAAATGGACTATTTAACACTTGGGACAGAGGTTAAAGCATTTAGGAATGGATGCTATATTAGGTGAAATTTATATGGTTTTTGGCAGGGACTTTATATCCAAAGAGCCTTCTTTGTGCATTCATGACTTCACATTAACTGGATTCTCTTGTTTTAAGAACAGTGCTGCTGCAGGAAGAATGTACCCACAGCAGGACAAGATAATCCAGCTGGAAAGATAAGATTCTCGGAGGGAATCACATAGCCAGAATAGCAACAACCGCGCCTTTCACATAGGAAAGAACTGTAAGCTAAGTGCATTTGCATCTTGGGATAAAGCTAGGAGCACCAGAACTGTCAAGGGAAATTGGGACAAAGTCAAAATATTCTAATTACAGCTAAATAATCACATTGATAAATTTAGATTTCAGTTTTTAAACACGCTTAGCATGGCATGTCATTTTCCTCAGGCACGTAGGCTTAGCAAATAAAACAGTCTATACCTGTAATTAGGAGACTGGGTTTTTTAAAGCTAATTATGCCATATTTATTCAGACTGTGTTGACAAGCAGTGATTGAATGCAGACAGTGACTGTCAGAAAGAGTCAAACCCTTAAAATAGGATAAAATGTTCAAACTGGTTGAAGGCAACAGCAGAAACTTGCCTTTACCACCAAGTCATTTCCCACACAAGGCTTCATTTTCTTCAAAGTAGCGTGGCTACAGGCCACAATCAATGTCTTTCTTCATCCCCCTAATAACTACTTCACTGCATTGTCTTCTTCCGCACAACATTCCTGTGAGGGATTCCAAACACAGGGATAGCTGCTGAATGCTGGATAGCCTTACGAAAGGAAGGAAAATGAGAGGAAAGAGTCCGTTTGGCAGCTCATGCTTTACAGGAAAAGCTGAGGGATTGAGTGTGGGCAAAAATATTTCTTCCCGCAGATTTCTTCTGGGTTCAGTCAGTGCAATAGCTCCTGCTCTGTCAGGTCCTAAGGTCATTTTGAATTACGTCCAACTAAGTTGGTGTGAACCATTATTTGGTCTGTGCACTGCTTTGTTTCCTATGAATATCCGGTTCACTTATTTTGGTTACATCAGTAACAGTGGAACCTCATTATAACGCATTGTGTTATATCTGAATTCATATTATAATGAGGATGCTAAAACTTTCCATGCTAGGCACTGACGGGTCACAGCGGGTGGAATCCACAGGGCAAGCAGGGCAGGTGTGCCTCCGAGTCCCTTTGATATGCACAGCGAGATAAATTAGCAGTTTGTCAAAAGAGCCCATCCCCACCCGTGCTACTCTGCCCAAGGCAGGTTGAGTCAGGAGAAAAGCATTTGTTTCAATACAGCCCAAGGCTTACATAGGTGGAGTCATCTTCTTATCGGGAACCAGAGCATTTTATGCTTGTTCAATCCAGGCATAAATTGTTTCAGTACCACAGAGGGCCTTTTTAAATGGGTGGGGGGCAGGCCGGGTCCGTGGGTGGTGGGTGAACCACCGCCTGAGCGGGTGGCACGTGGGTTTGGGTGTACACGGATACACACCCTCCCCCACGCATCCCCATGCATTTTCATCAATTGCTTCTGGCGGGGGTGTGTGGGTGGGGTGGGGGGGGGGGGAGATGCATGGGTCATGGGAACACATACCCATGCATCCTCACCTTCACACAAGATGCTCCCCCATGTGTTCTATAGGTGATTATACGTGGGAGCATCTTATGTAAAAAGGGCCAGAGTGTCTATGACCCCTTCACACAGCAGCCTTGGCTGAAAGAAGTAATCTTCTGCAGAGTCTTTATTCTACAGGTGACACAAAGATATATCACCTTATTCTCTAGCTGGAAACCCCCACCCTCGGAAATGTGTTGCCACACCTGGCCCTCTCAGTACACACCCTCATTTCTGGTCCCTTCTCCTGAGAATACTGCTCTGCTCCCTTCCCCTCCTCTTAGAACACCACTTCAGTACACCTCTGCTCCTCACAACAAGAACCCTTCTGTCCCTCTCCAGTCCGCAGGCTTTTACTAAACACAAAATTAGCCTCAGAAGGAAAAAGGTTCCCCACTCCTCTCCTAGACCATCAACATCAATCATGTATGCCAGTTTGTAGTAACAACATCCTGCTAGCTGTGGCCCACCTAATAACTCAAGTTATGCAGCCCTGGTTTTCCAAGACCACAAATGCATTTTGCGGCAATAGACCCTATATGTTTTTTCCTCCCACAAACGCCTAGGTCTGGGCCATGGTGCCGAGTGGTTACAAAAACCTGCCCAGCTGATACAAAATTGATTTTCTGTTATATCTCTGCGCTGAACCTCGCTGCCAAGTCTCTCCGTAGAGCAAACCATGAGCATCACCTACTGCAGCAAAGGTCACAACCCAGAAGTCATCAGATCATTCTCTTATTGCAATAATAATTTTTTTAAAAGTCAGAAGGCATTTTCATTTAAATCTATGCAATGTCTCACCTTATTTCCAAAAAATAAATCTTAGCTTAGGTTTGCATCAGGAGGAAAGATTCATTGATTGGCTAAAGGGAATAAAACAAAACAAAAAGACTGAAAATTATGTCTGTCCTGAAAACTCCTCTGAAATTATTTTGCCTGAACATTAATCAGGTATGAAAAGCTTTATCTTCTCTACAATAAAAACAGTCATAGGGGCAGATTTTTAAACCATTCCCTCTTCACTCTGCCAAATATCCTTAATAAATAAAGTCATTAAGCCACATTTTGCCCTCTTTCACAGCAGAAGCAATCCAAGGACAGAATTTAGCCCAGTCTATATTCACAAATTCTCAATACTGGATGCTCTACAGGTCTGTGTTCCATGAATCAGAAATTCGATAAGTGCAAACTTGGAAAAGCAGAAATGCCATATGTTAATGCAGAGGTTCTCAAACCGTGGGTCATGACCCAAATGAGGTAATGCCTTCTGCAGATGAAGTCATGATCCTGGTTGATGTTTGATAGACTATGCAAGTCTCTGTTGCTGTCTGGGGTTGGGAACCACTAACCCTAACCTAATGGGATTGGGAACCAACTCACCCTAACCTAATGAAATTAATATACATTGGGTGCGAACGTATGTTACACTAGGAGAGGGAGCATCAAGCAGCTGTGGCAGAAGCAACAGTGGCTTCCCAGGACTGGCTACTGCTTCTGCTGCTGTGACTCACTGCTTCCTAGGACCAGTAAGCCCTCTGCTCCCCGTCACAAGTGGCTGCTGAGTAGCTACTGGCTACCCATGAGTTGTTACGTGTACACAATCCCCCTGTGTGTTCAGGAGTGCCCATGCAGGAATTCTAAACACAAAGGGAGCATCATCTCTATTCGCACCCACCATGCACCTACCTTCTAGGACTGCAGCAAAGAAAGGGGTCATGGCTAACAGAAAAACAAACATTTGAACCAAATTAATAAGATGCCAATTTGATCTATTCAGAGTTGTTTGTGCAAAGCTAAATTGGAGGTCAAATTTGAAACGATTCATTTGTGGAACATGACCTTTGGCTTATTAGTTTGTTTGGTGACTTGATATCTTTCTTCATTAATTATTTGATAGTGTGTTATTTGGTACGGTGTGTCTTCACTGGTGCTACTTGGCAGGGGTTTCGAATTTTTCAATGTGAATTTGTTTGGTCTGACTGCATGACATAAAACAGGAGAAAGTCACAGGCCCTTTTCACCCAGACACTCAAACACTGATTAAATGCGTGTTACATTTGATTATACATGTTGCAGGGCTGCAGGTGTGTTCTATGGGTGCCCTGCAACATGTATAATCAAATGTAACACCCATTTTATCCGTGTTACAGTGGGCATTTTCAGACGTTACGGGCGGCCGGTTCACCACAGTGAACCACCAGGGGGGGTGAGCAGCGCAACCACGCGCGGGGGTGGTAAAACGACCCAAACAGATGTGCCGGGAACGGGACCACGGGCCGGAACCGGGCCGCACCATCGCGGGCCGCGGCAGCACAACAGACGTGCAGCCGAACCCCCGCCGGGCGCAAAACCCCCACAAGGCACCGGGCAGGGGCGGGACACAGACATGGCCGCCTGAGGGCAAACGAAGCCACAAGGCACACAAGGGAACGCCCACACAAGGGAAACGGGAAGGGAGGGGGGAAGAGCGAGAACAGGCTGACAGCCGGCACACACAGCGGACCCGCAGCGGGGCACAATGCACGACCACACGCCCGGGCACACACA
>QEPC01000715.1:5325347-5338555 GCA_003113815.1 Sphenodon punctatus
GGTGCAGGGTGGGGGGATGGGTGGAGGGGGGCGAGGGAGGGTACAGGGTGGGGGAGGGAGGGATCAGTCAGTCTTACCTGCTCTGACTGCTCCTGGAGTTCGTGCTGGCAGTCCCAAGCTAGGCGGAGGTGGGTGGGGGGTGGTTGTTAAAAAAAATTGCCCACGTGTCCCCGCGGAGCCAGGACACGTGGGCAGTTTTTTAAAAAAATAAAACAAACAACCAGTCCACGTTGCTTGCTGCTACCTTGCCACTTCCCCCCCCCCACTCTGAGTGGCGGATGGGGGGAGCAGCAATGACAGCAGCGCAGGGAAGCAACAGCGGGAACCAGAAGGTGCGCGGCACTTTCAGACTGAGCAGGGAGGAGAACGCATGCGCGCTCCTCCCTGCCTCAGTCCCCTGACCAAGCTATCTTGCCAGGGCCATCAGTGCGACTGCCCTGGCGAAATCTTCCATTACGCCCACTGTGCGCAATGGAAAGGCTAGCCCCTCCCTCCACAGCATGTCCCATGCGTGCTGTGGACAGAGGAGCTCAGCCGCCCAAATTGCGTTTTCCATAGGAAAACACTGTTTGGGTAGCTGAGCAGCAAAGCCTTTTTGTCCCTTCGGGGACCCACTCCCAGTGGAGTGGGTGGGTCCCCGAAGGGACAAGAACAACACAGTGACAGCTACAGCAGCCTCTGCAGCAGCTCCAAGGCTGCTGTAGCTGTCATAAGCGGCGCAGTGTTTTGTTTTGTTTTTAAACAGTTTAAGACGTGGTGGTGGCCTCCGCAGTGCTTTGGGGGCACTGCCCCAAAATTCCTGCAGGGGGAGCCGCCACTGCTTCTGATATTGTAGATAGTCTTATCGTCTTACATAAAAGTCTTCCTATTACATAATTACGTAGAAAACATTTTGAGGGAGTAAAGGGTAGCAATATATGAACATCTTGTCTTAAATATTTTATTAATTATTCTAAAAGAAAATATTTCATAAGAGGTTTTTTATTTTTTCCAAATTTTTTCAATTTTTCCAATTTTTCGAAAAATAACAAACAAACAAAAAGTCCTCGGAAAAAAACTTTTTCTCCCCAAATTTTTTCTGGGTCTTTACATCTCTACTCGCAAAACAGGCATACCCATTGAATTTCTGGTACTTGAATTGACCTGACAACATCAGATACCAATTGGTACCTGACTCTGACCTGATTTGAATCCGAATGTCCGAGAATGTTGACTTCTGGTCCCAGAATGTCAACTTCCGGTACAGATTTTTTTTTAACTTTTTTTGTCAATTTACCAACTTCTGACACCTGTTTACTGGTTTTCTCTCCTGGACAATCAACTTCTGGTCCCGATTTTATTATTTCTATCCCAATTCTTTTTAGTTTTCTGAGCCAATATACCAATCAGTAATTGGAAAATCAGGGTGCTTGCCCGCATTATCGAGGTGGGTGAATCTAACAAAATGCAAAAAACCCTGGTAGGGAAATTAATGTGAGGCTTTGAACGTGGGTGCAGGTTAAAAGCATCATTTAACGTGTCTCCTGTTGTTTTCAATCACGAAAGGGAGGGTAGGATTTTGGCAGTGCTGTTTAACACCATCATTAACCATGCTGTTATGCAATGGTGCTAACAATGCAACAGTACTAATAGCACAACACTATGGTGTGCAATAGTGCTAAATAGTACAGCCATGGTCACCAAAATACTGGAACAAGGTTACCAAAATGAAATAACCAAACTCAATATTCATTCCTGCAAAGTGGAAAATAGCGCTTCATATCCACTTTGTCAGAACAGTTATGAATATATCAAAATTTCCTGAATTTGAAGCAAGTATTTGAAACAAATGTCCATTTCAGCCCTTGTTTTAGTTTACTCTGACAATAGTGGAATTGTGGTGAAAAGGTCCATATTACTTGTTGCTTCCTCTTGCCAAACAAAACAACTGACAAAATGTATGTGTGCAGTTGTGCGTGCAGCTCCGGTCGCCCCATCTCAAAAAAGATATAGTAGAATTAGAAAAGATACAAAGAATGGCAACAAAAATGATTAAGGGTATGGAACGGTTCCCATACCAAGAGAGGCTTGATAGGTTAGGGCTCTTCAGCTTGCAGAAGAGACAACAGAGGGGATATAATAGAAGTTTATAAATCACGAGTGATGTGGAACACAAACAGGAAATGGTTATTTAGTACTAGAACTAGGACACTCCATAAAAGTAACATGGTAGATTTAAAAGAAAGTATTTTTTCACTGAATGCGAAATTAAGTCATGAAATTTGTTGCCAGATGATGTGGTCAAGGCCAGCATTATTGCTGGGCTTAAAAAAGGATTGGGTACATTGCTGGAGAGTAGGTCTGTTAGCAGCTATTAGCAAAATAGGTTTAGGGGACATAACTTCTTACTGTTGGGAGCTGGGAGTGGATAACAGGGAATGGATTGCCTTCTGTGACCTGACTGCATACTCTCCCAAGTGACTGAGATTGGTCACTGTCGGAAACAGGATGCTAGGCTGGATGGATCATTGGTCTGACCCAGGGAGGCACTATTATGTTCTTACATACTTATCCACATGCTGATTTCTAAACACATATTCTAAAGTATCTTTTCCCCCATCATGGAGTCATTAGTCTCCAACCCTGGACACCATCTATCAAACAATTGTACTGACATGTTTGAAAGGTAAAAAGAAAAAGAAAAAAAGAGTAAAAAACCCCTTGAACAAATGTACATTGTTTAAAAGGTTTTAACCATGTCCCCTTGAGCAGGATTTGAATGCCGTAATGGGATACAGAGGAACTGGGGAGAAATGAATAATTATTCCCAGGTTTCAACATTTTAATTAACACATCTTGTTAATATCAGTCAAAAGAATGATTAAAGTGTTCCTGGTCAATAGAATCACATAGAGTGCTCTCGTTATTTACAGTAGCTTTTACTGAGTGTAAAAGTTGAAATAATTAATTTAAACCCTTTCAAATCTCTACAGGATATGTTTACTACCAAGTCTTAAAAATAATTGGGTCATTATCATTAAAGCTTGTGTAACTGACTTCAACTTGAAAGTGCTTGAAACAGCTGATAGACGAAGTATAAAATGAAGATATTTTAAGTCCCTTTTAAAATATTATGTGATCTAAACAGCCAAGACATCAAAGGCTGAACAGCTTTAACGTCTAAGTTTACCAATCCATTCTCCCTCCCCCACAACTACACACTTTCTGAAATTATTTGACACATGGAGCAAAGACGAATGTGAAACCCTAAATCTACTGCTTGGAGGTCAGCCTTTCTGCAAACAAGAACTCTAGCTTAGAGTAAACAGAGATGCTCTGCAAGTGGGGAATTACCGCATTGCTAAATAGTCACCAAAGCCCACATCACACACAGGCTAGTCTGTTCATGCAGTCCAGCGATTAACTCCATTTACCAAGCTAACCCTGGACTGAATTTATCACTGTTCATTCAGCACTTCCTCCTTTCTGTAATGAAGATCTAGTGCTCCTTGGTCCCACTCTCTGTTATATGATACAATATATTTAGTGCTTGAATTTACAACTCTCCTATATATTCAACTACAAAATAAACAATAATAATAATAATAATAAATAAGCTTGTGATATGGAATGGGGGAGAGTTTACTCTCTGCACAAAAGCAGTAATAAGTATTTGCAGAGAATACCAGATTTCCCGATTTAACTTGGGTCTGACGAAGCGGACATGAACTACACTATTCATTTCCATTTTGTTGGATAGCAATTTCACTTACTCAGGTTTGTTTTCTTTGATGATTATTTCTGGTTGATCATTTCAGTATTTCTGTTACTTTGTTTAGGCAATCTTAGGGCTACTGAGCTAATGAAATAGCCAAAATACCAAAATGAATGACCGAACAGAAATAGCCAAAATAAATAAAGTAACCAAACCAGAATAAGCAGATATGTGACACTCTCTTTTGGCTGTAAATACTGTTTAGCTATTGACAGGTCTTGGCCTTGAATTGTCACCCTCAGTATTCCTGGAATGGTGGCCAGCCCACAATTACTCTGCCTGCCTCTGGTGCAACCATCATGAGTCCTCCCTGCCTTGTCCTGACCCCACCCCCATTTCTTTTCTGTCTTGCCCTTGTCACGCCTCCTGGTTTCTTGGTTGGCTGTCAGCCAGCATATAAGGCATGGTGGTAGCACCAGAAATCTGCGTAGAACAATGCACATCCCTTGTTTCTGGTTCCTGGCCCCACCCTGTTTGTGCTCTCTTTGATCTTGTCCTGCTCTATTCTAGTTGTGTCTCTTTTGCCTTGTTCCCCTGTGTTCCTGCCACACACTCCACATCCTCTTGTGTTGTCTTGCTGCTCTCCTCGTCTTGTCCTGAGCTATTGTCCTGGTCTTGTACCCAGACCTTGCTCCCCTAGAGTCCTGCATTGAATTGTCTCCCTTGTGCCTTGCTCCCCTTCCCCCTCTTCCTCCTGTGTGCTCCCTCACTCCAGTCTTGCTCCCAGCCGTCTCTCTCCTGTAGCCCTTGCCCTTAGCCTGGTCCCTTGTTCCCCTGGCCCTGATCCTGTCTTGCCTCCCAGCCCTGATCCTGAACTTCTTCACTCCAAAGCCCCATGTTTGCCCACATCCAGGCTCTGGAAGAACTTCAACAGAGTGACTGCCTCACTCCGGTTTGCTTCTGATGAACAGTGAGAATCTGGAAGTAGCTTAATCCCAACCCTTTCCCTGCTTTCCTCTCCTTACTGCTCACTGGGTAGGGGCAGGCAGTTACAGCAGAGGGAGGAATCAAAGGCACAACTCACACACACAAGGTTTCTCGTTATAGACCTTCTGGATAAAGTGCACCAAGAAAATTAATAAAGTGCACCCCCCACAAAACATGCTAACTTCCAGATAAATTACCACACGCCAAATACAAAAAAGGTCACATTTTGGCATTAAAAAGCATGAGGCCCAGGAAATGTCTGTGGATTGAGAATAATGGAAGAACAAGTTCCTCTCTTCATGTTCTACTTGGAATTAAAAGAACTGACTGATTACAAAGGGATCTCTGATAACACCCCAAAACGTTTACCTCAAACCGTTTGTGTGAACACCTGGAAATTAACCCAGGGGTACAGAAAACTTACCAAAGGATTATTTCACATGAACAAACCATGAGACAGAATTGCAGACAGACACTAGGGCGGGGGCAAAACCAGGAAGAGAGGAGCATGCTGTGAAGCAGGCAGGTTAACAGAAGAAAACAAAACAGGTCAGCTTGTTTCTGGACTATTTTCTCCAGGGTAGAGCCCTCCCTCTCCAGTTTAAATGAATAATGCAGGCATGACTGCCTGATCTGCAATGCTGCAGAAGCTCACTTGTC
Source organism: Sphenodon punctatus (assembly GCA_003113815.1). Lineage (NCBI taxonomy): Eukaryota > Metazoa > Chordata > Lepidosauria > Sphenodontia > Sphenodontidae > Sphenodon > Sphenodon punctatus. The sequence continues at coordinate 5,330,689 of QEPC01000715.1, forward strand.
TTACGCTTGGTACAATAACACCTAGCAGAGGCTTCCTTCCCTCCTGGGGGAGCAGAAATTCTCCTCTTGGTTAACATACAGATAAGACACTAATGAGCTACTCTTACGGCATTCAGTAGGAGCTGCGGATAGCTCGGCCCTGTAAAAATCAAGTCACAGAGGTATTAAACTTTAACATATTTTAATTTGGGAGCTGATTGCAGTGCAATTTATTCATAGAGAGTGGGATTTTCAGAGCTAGCAGGGGAACTTAAATGTCCAAATCCTATTAAGTCTTAATGGAAATTGGGTATTGATATCCCATGGGGTTTGAAAACGGAAAAAAAAAAATCTCAGCTTTGGAGAATTGTTCACAATACCACAGGCTCAGAGGCATAATATATAACTGTAAATCACAAAGCAAGAGAGAAAATTAGAAATGTCCATCAACAGCTCCAAAGTTAACATCATACAACCAGCATCTTGGCTCATCTGTGAGCCCCACCTCCCCGGCCCACTGCAGCGAGCACAATAACAAAAACATATTCTTTAATTCAGTCTGATGCCATTAGCTGCACAGTATTGTATCAACAAACCTGACGACACGAGGTCCCAGAGCCAAGAACTGTATGGTATAAATCTCACATTGAACATGAGAAGAAATGACAAGAGGCCACAAGGGGAGGGGGAAGAGGGCAGAAGACGGATAAAAGCAAAGCAAGACAGCAAAGAGAGAACTGTGGTGGAAAGAGCATGGAGGACAAAGAATTGGGATCATTTATGTTATCTCCATTTCCTAACTCATTGGAGCTGCATTACTCAATGATCGGCTTGTCATAACGGTCTAATGGGGCTTGCAGAGACGAATGACAGAAACAAAATGGATCAACTGAACTATAAGGAAGGATCGGAAGGAGAGGAAATGGGAGTGATAGAATGTGGCATTGGAGAAAGTCACAGACCCACACATTGTAAAAAGTGAGAAAGAGGGCACTGAAGGGACAAACAAGCATTCAGGATGGATAAACAGGAGAGCTGAAATGAGTATCCAAAGTGAATACCGAATTCAATAAACCTTCGACTTCCAGGAGCTGGGAGTTAAACAGCCGAGAATGGATCACTCTGTTGGGACCCACTGTGCACTTCTTTGAAGTGACGGAAGGTGGCTGCTGTCAGGAGACAGGTGCTGGGCTCGATGGACTGTCGGTCTAACCCTGTATGGTACTTCAAGTTCTTATGTTCTTATAATTTGATGAATGTGGCATATTCAAATCCATTGTAATGAAGTGAATATGAAGCAATATTGTTTTTTGTATAAAGGCTAGTAGCATAGCTTGATTTAAACAAGGATTGCATAAGTTCTTGGAGGATAGGTAAATAGTTATTAGTCAAGTAGGTCAGGGGATGCAACCTCGGGCTGTCAGGAGCTGGGAGTGAACAGCTGAGAATGGATCACTCCATGATGACCTGTTGGGTATTTGTTCTGAAGCGTCTGAGGACAACCACTGTCGGAGACAGTATGCTGGGCTCGATGGGCCATTGGTCTGACCCAGCGAGGCACTTCTTACGTTCTTAAGTTTCCAAGCTTTGGATGCAGTTTGTTTCATTATTCCATGTTTGGTATTTGGTAAACTACAGCCACATCATAACACAAGTCATTATAGCGTGAATTTGGTTATAATGCGACATGAGGCATGGCTCCCAATGTGTTGCATTAAAAACAGCTTCTGCAAAAGCCCCATCCCTACCACAGAATGTCATAGCTGGAAGTTACTCCGGGGGTCATCTAGTCCAAACCCCTGCCTATCCAGCCTCTTTTTGAAAACCTCCACTGATAGAGAGTCTAGGACCTTCCAAGGCAACTTGTTTTATTGCAGCACAGCTCTTGCTGTTAGGGAATTTGTCCTGATAGCTAACTGAAATCTACCTTCTTCTAATTTGAGCACATTATTTCTATTCCTGCCCTCTGTAGCAATGGAGAATAGTTTCTTGTCATCTTCTTTGTGGCAGCCCTGTAGATATTTGAAGATTGCTTCCATGTCTCCCCCTTAACCTTCTCTTCACTATACTAATAAATACACCAGCTCCTTCAACTGTTCCTCCTAGGACTCGCTTTCCAGACCTTTTCCCTCCTTTACACCTGCTCCGACTTGTCAGTGGCCCCAATCCAATGCCCCACGGATCCCTGAGTGGAGCCGTGCATGCACACGTGGTTTACACATGGCACAATGTGCTGGCAACGTGGTTCCACTTGGCTGCGCATGTGGCTCTGCGCGGGGTTCCACGGGGCACTGGATTGGGACCACTGTCTTTCTTGTCCTTCTCCTTTAATGAGATCTTGTTATAACACAGTATGGCACACGACTCCCCAATACAGCATTATAATGGGATTGCAGTCTACTTTGTTCACTGGTGGTTGGTTTGTTGTTGTTTTTGTTTTGTTTTTTAAATGAATGAAATTGCTACGTTTTTGACCATTCACACTCAAAAAATCCAAAATCACATGAAATAGTATAACCCAAGCAAACAAAGTACTGAATCCCAAAATAAAGAACACAAAATACCAAAATATTAAAGTAATGGAAATATCGAACATTAAAATACTAAAATGGTAAGTTTAATAGCAGGGTTCGCACCCTGCCATCTCCGGAACCTATTTTGGGGTGACCTGGCTCCCCAGTAACCTCAGGTGGGGATGTCATTTTTGGTTTCCTATTAAATAACCCTTTTATTGTCACAACCTTTGCCCTACTTCCTGAGCCTCGCAGAACTCTTCTAAACCCCAACCCCGAGCCTCACAGGGCTCTCACTTTTAAGTTCATCTCCAAGCCCAACAGGGTTCTTTAGGGCTCTTAGCCCAGCCAACTTAGTCTCGCTCAGTCCTCCTTTAAGTTGGACTTTGGGCTCTGCTAGCCCCCTTCTCAGACTCCCTCCTCCGACGGGTCTAGTGGGCGGCCACACTTTCTCTCCCTAGCCCTTCCGGGCAAACCAGTGCAAATAAAAGGTCCTTGCCTCTGAGTGGGCCACAGGTGCACTGTTTCTTGGTTATGCAGCTCAGCTGCTAGTACTCGCTATCTCTCTGTCCTGGGTCCTGACTGCTCCTTCTCTGAGCTCAGGACTTCACTGTTTCTCCCAGCCTGCTGCCAGACCCCCTCCACCGGTGCTGTCCACACGCTGCCCTACTTCCGGGTCCGGCGTTGCTTTACTTCAGTGGCCTCAGCTGCTGCTAGTCAGTTTTAGGCAGGACTTTAAAGCCACGCCACCGGGAGAGCCACCACCAACCACTCCCTTAAAGGGCCAGCCTTTGCTGGCTATTTGGAACAGGGTCGCCCAGTGTCTCCCTGTTACAGTAAGCAAAAGATCAAAGTGAAAAACCAAGTTGCTGATGTTACAATGGCATAAAAGACCAACAATCCAGATATTCATTTGTGGGAATGAATATCTGAATTATCTTCACAAATATGAAATATCATATTCATTTCAGCACTGGATTCCAAGGAAAAACGCTGAAGCACAAAAAAGTTCTATCAATAATTGCTACAGAAGAAATACAACACTAAAAAAGTTCCCACAATCATGGTTGCTTTTAAAAACTAGGTTTATTCTCATTGGATGAAACCAAAGGAAACAAGTGCCTGGTATGACCCGCCTGGCCGAGGGACTCACCATCACGTTAATTTCCAGGCTGCCAGATGAGGTCCAGCTGCTGCCCCGGCCCAGGTAGGCGGCTGGCCCGGATGTGGTCCCTCTCATCCGGGCCCACAGCTCGGGCCAAGGAATGTCCAGGTGGGCCATAGTGGGTCTACACGTTTGTTTGCACTGTCATCCCTGCCGCAGCACGAGGGCCATCATTGCCGGCCACTATGGCTGCTCGTTATTGACCACCGTGGGCTGTTCATCATAGTAGGGTGCAGGGTGTGTGACTGCCTGGCTGCGTGTTTGTTCCATTCCCACACCAAGAGGGGGTGGGAGGAGAGAGAGAGCTTTGCCAGCCAACTTGGTTAGGCTCATGTCAGTTCCATGCCCCAACCTGACACCATCAGGCCCAGATCCCCTCCCAGAACATGTAGCCAGCGCACCAGCTGCATGTTTTGTTTTTGTCCCACCCACAGAGATGTATGAATCTCAGTTTAGTACAAGTCTCAGTTCATTCCTGTTCAGATTGGGTACACAACAAAATCTTAAAGCATCTCTTCTTGGTGATTTGGGTAGGGAAATACAGTTTGGACAGGCAGCCATCCAAGTTTGACATGGCAACCAGCCAAACCAATGATCAGTAGGTCGGTTGCTTATGGTAGCTGGCATGAACCCAGAGTACAAAGTGATAAAACAAATCTAGGAGACACACTGCCTTTATTTACACCTGCATCTGTTCAGTGGTGTATTATTTTTTAAAATTTGTGGTCAATTCGGAGGACTTTGCAACGTAAAAAGAGGACATGTGGCCTGAAACATGAATTCCTAATCGAGAGTTTGGCACTGAAGGAATGGATAATTCCTGCTTCTCAAATTAATTTAAATGAATGCACTTCCCCTATTGCCTTCATCAAGATAACTACTCCTAATTAGTCTAAAGTAGCAGACTTGATCCTATATTAACTCAGGAAGTGCTCTGAGACAGAACAAGCATTGGCTACCAAGCCTTACATTCAAAGTAACCTGGAACCCATAAACTGATACACAGGAATCAAAATGATATAATAGGGCTCCATTCACACAACCTTTCCACCTAGCAAATTCACTGTTAGGTCCTTAATCTGTGTTTGTCTTGTGCTGCAGCAATGCATTCACACAACATCTGATTTACCTGCCTTTCAAAAGCCTCTTAGCCTCCCATCTTTGCTGCAGTATTTCCCACAATGCAAATGACATAGGAGAATGCCCTTGTGATATTCCTACGGCCAATGTTCTGGAGGCAGCGTGGAAGTCTCTGCTTCTGGACTCTCCAGTCATCACAGCTTTGAGAGAAAGCAACAAATAGGAGATGATGAATCAGGGTTTGAAACTGGCTCAAGATTATCACACAGCAATATTACTACCCGATAGAGTCAGATCACTGAAAGCAAAACTTGGCATCTGATGGCAGAGGAGACAGGATCATCAAGGAGTTAGGGCTGAAAAAAGATCATCCTCTGGGTATCTGCAGGTGTTATCAGAGACGGCCCCAGGATTTGCAGAGCCATGTGGGGTCATGTGCGAAGTCTTGGTGCGGGACCTAATTTGCATCATTTGTCCTCAGTCATACCTGGGCTCCCGCCCCGTAGGCATGGGGCCCAGGCTGGCGCGGGGCCATGTGTGACCACACATGTTGCACATGCCTAGGGCTGGCCCTTGGTGTTATCTGTGTAAACAGAATGGTGTGCAGAAATCCAGCGGGGTTTTTTTTTTTTTTTTTTTGCTGCACCTGATCTCCACACATCTGTTCTAAAAGTCTGCTCCAACTCCTTGCCCCAAAATTATTCATTGTGTTGTGGGCGGTAGATTTGTACCCCATATGCAATCAGAAAGCACGAACAACTCTTGTTTGTTTTAGACAAATAATTTTACTTAAAATACATTATTCTGAAGGAGAATTACATGAACTGTGTTTTATGAGACTTTTGTTTTCAAAACGTATTGAGAAACCAGAAAAAAATTCTTAATGATTTAAATGAAAAATACTATTTAACTAGAAGATTGAAGAAAATACCAGGAGTCTTAATCATCACTGTGACAGATACACTTGTGGGGTACAAAATGACCCCACAAACTAACTACAGGGTTAAAATAGTGGTTTTTGCACACCCAATTTTTACTATTGCATATGTGCGAACCAGTATTTTGCTACACATACACATACACAAGATGGTGCAGCTTTTGGGATGGGGAGCTGGAACACACAAAAGGGAGCTGTGGTTGAAGTGGGATCGCAGTTGGTCTCCATTCCACCAGAACCAGATTGGACTAGACAAACCATTGGAGATGGAATGGATCAGGATGCTCCTTTTCAGCCATTGAAGGAGCACAAGAAGTGGAAAGGATTTCATACAACTCAGAATGTGGGTTTGTGCCAATACTTACTCCGCAAGAGTAGCAGACCTGGTGAAATTTTCATAATGGCATCAACCTGCCCTTTTCTGAAACACAAATTTTGATTCTTGGCTGCAGCATCCGATCAGAATTTGTGTTATGTAAGTGAGTGGAACTCCTTCAATGTTGGAAATGGTTTGTCAGCTGCATCCTCTTCCACACACCCCATCCTTCCCCCCAGTCATAGACCCACTCCCCTCGCCTGAATATTTTTCTCCATGGCCTCTGTCATGTACGCCAGGTCTAAGAGAAACATAACGTAAGTCAGCCATTGTAACCAACTTGCTAGTGCTGAAGCAAAATGCTACTCACAAGAAATTTCAAGATATCAAAAAAAGAATTGATTTCTTGACACCGATTCGATTTCTCAATATTTGAATACCACAAAATACTGTCCCGGTTTACCTACTTACCACATACTGTTTACCATTAATGTACCGCTTACCAGTTACCGTATTACCGAGGGTACTGTTTTACTTCCGGGTTTTTGTCCATTAGGGGTTTACCACATTCCTTCCTGAGAAAACTAGCATGCTTGACACTCAGTTGTCCGCAATCCCCAAACATGCTTGCCATTGTCACCCAGACATCTGCCATCCCCACGCACAGGCTGCCCTGCCCAGTGAGAAATCTAGTGAGAGATCCAGGGGAAAGGAGCAGAGAACCACAAACTAGGATGCAGTCAGGGTGTTGCATTGCTCCAAGGCCAAGATGGTGGAGGACTGTGAATCAGACAGCCCAATCCATGCCATACCTCCCAGGCATGTGCAATCCCCAAATGCTGGCTGCTCCAGCTAGAGAGAAATAGAGGGAAAGAATGGATCCATGGAGATTGTGGAGGACTGTGAGGCATCGATCAGTCCGATCCATGCCAGATGCCTTCCACCTGCAATTCCCAGAGATGTTGAAGAAAGAAAGAAAGAAAAAACCATGATATAACAGGGTCCTATGTGCCCTGGGGCAAGTCTGCTCCACACCAGCCCCAAAGACCCAATCCCCCACAGGAATCAGCTCCACAGTGTCGTGTGACTCAGACTAGTGCAACCTTCTTAGGTTTTAGACTGGTTCTGCTATGTTCTAACACAGCTGGGGCCATTAGTTCCCTAGGCTCTACAGGCTCTCAGCTGTGTTCCTTAAAGGAGTCACACACTCAGGCAGCCTGCCCCTGCTACACATGCCCATGATGAGATTAGCAAAATGTGAGAATTTGAGAAACACAGAAATACTATGTAGAAGTTCCATGTTCTATGTTTGGTATATAAGACTTATGCATCCCTAGCAACCACTGCAAAGTCACCAGCAGAAGAGGGGGAAATGGCACTGCAATGGCCATTGGCCCCTGGAAACCAATAACCTGCAATTCTGATTCTGAATTGGCTCCTGGTAAACAGAATTGGTTGCCTTGCCCTTTAGAATTATCCCCTCCAGATTGTTGACCAAAAAAGAAAGAATGGAATGCAATGACAACGGACATCAGTATATGTCAGAATTAGGATTATATAGCAAAGCAGTGAACGGTATGGCAAAGTGGTAAGCAGTAGGGGTGGGAATTTCGGTTTCCCCGATATCCGATACTACCGGTATTTTGCTGTACCGGCAGTATCGGATTAACCCGATAATCTGGGGTACTGGTACCAGTTCCCCGTGCCGGATTTTTTTACATTGCGGCCATTTGAAATGAATGGCCGCAATGTAAAAAAGAAACAACAAAAAAACCCCACTTCTCCTCCCCCGACCAGGCTGTGCGGGTGGAAGGGGAGACACCCCCACCCACCCTGCCCAGCCTGGATTTTTTTTTACCCGAAGTCCCTGCTAGTGT
>QEPC01000715.1:5349552-5385559 GCA_003113815.1 Sphenodon punctatus
AAACCCGGAAGTTCCCCGGAAGGCCTAGAGCGTCTCTGACGCCGGCAGCCACAGCCGGCGCTGAGGCCGCCGGACCGCCCGCCGCTGCCGGAGCTCCCAAAGGTAAGCGCACTGAACTTTAGTAGGGATCGGGTCATACTTACCGGCGGCTGCGGGGACGCAGACCTGTGTCTGTTGTGTTCTGCTACTTCTTTTAGAATAACATTTCAGATGGTGCTTCCTCTTGTGACAGAATGCGCATGGTTTGCCTCCACAAGAAACTCCGGGAGGCAAATGCTGTACGACTTTTGTCACGTTGGAAAATAAAGCCATGCGGCTTTGTTTTCCCACTCGACAAAAGCTGTGTAGCATTTGCCTCCCGGAGTTTCTCACAGAGGCAAAAGGTGCACATTTTGTCACGTGGGAAAGTGCCCAGCGATCCGGTAACATTAGAACATATCTACAGAGACTGACTAAAAGACTTAAAGACAGCTACTGTCTACCTAAGACCCCAGGTGCTAACTGTCCTAAATGACAAATTCCAACCAGCAACGAAACTTGGAAATCTTCACATTAGCTTTTGTCTTAAAGCTATATACACCCTATACACCACCCGCCCTGCTCTCCTGGAAAATCCCACCCACCCCCAGGATTACCCAGGAACCCCGATAAACCAGGGGAATTGCAGTTTCACCTGAAGCCCAAAAGTGACACAGGAAAACCCAGAGACTCCAGGTCAAACCCAGCAGGGCAGTGATTCCATTAGGGGCCATCATTATTTCAAAGTTCATTATTCAGTCCATCCCACAAACCCCTTCTTCAGAAGATAAACCCAGCTGCTTGCTCCTTTAAAACCAGCAATTGGTCTGATTCCATTCACCTTTTCAGCTTTCCTTCTAAGGACGCAAGATTTACTTTACTTTAAATTTGCTTCCAGATTTAGTTATTATTTATTTAAGATTAGATTGACTTTCAAGGACACACATTTACTTTGCTGAAATTCTCCTGGGGGCCCAGAGGCTGACAATTCATCAAGTCAGTAGCTAAATTACTGCACCACGAGTCAGACAAGCTGGGCTCTAATCAGCTCTGCCACAGACTTACTGAAGACTCCATGGCAAATCCACTCCCCATTTTGTGCCTTATTTCCTCTAGCGGACATGGGATAACAATAGACACTTCTTTACCCACTTTGTAAAGCATGGGCTCTGAAACCATTCGTGCGCCCCCCCCCCCCCCAATGCCTAATGCTTTGCTCAACACTGAACTGCAAGCAGCAAGTAATCTCTGCTGTGAAGGGGGCCACAGCGAGAGACACATGTTAATATAATTCTAGATCAGGTCATAAATAAAGTGACTACATAACTCCTCTCTCCTAAGAGGAAGCTTTGAGACTATGATGTAGGACTCTGTTGTTTACGATAAAGATGTTGGAGGGCTTTAGTGCTGCGCTTGAGTGAGGGACCAGCAGAGCTCTGCAGCAGCTCAAGAGCAACAGAATGCAAAAGGTATGCTGCAATATGCTCCCTCCACCTTTCCTGAAAAGTCCCCTTCGTCGCCGCCATGGCGGCGACGGGTTATTTGTCGAGCTCCCATCATGAGAAGGAGCTCAGACCGGAAGGGTAAGGGAGGCCACGGCACAGCACGTTAGCGTGCTTCCTGCCGGGGAGCTGGTTGCCCAGCAACTAGCTCGCAGCGCGTGCGCAGAGCCGACGCGCTGAGGAATTGAACGGACCCCGCCCTTTGTAGAAGGCTTGATTTGGAACAGGTAATTGGCATTAATCTTGATTATAATAAAACACTAATTTGGAATATAAGGCAATACAGGTTGAATTGGAATGATAACCGCTAATTGTGGTACACGAATTCAGCAACTGGAATGATATAATCGAGTGTCAATGGAGGGCAATAATTGTCGCACTCAGCATGGGTCCAGTATGTTATAGTAGGCTAAATAGGTTAGAATAGGATAAGATGAGTCCTCTCCTTAAGAGATGGGGAGGTGACACCCAGTGCCAGGCGCAGGCAGCACGTACTGGGGTTATGACCCTGGGAGGGGTACTGTAGTTGGGTCAGTAAGTACATGCACTGTCTGCTGACTTAGCGGGTACTCACCTCCTTACGCAAGCCCACAGTTGGGACGCTCCCCCCTTTCGGCCAGAGCCAGGGTGCTGTTGAAGGGGAGCTTTGGTTTGAGGGTGCTGACATGGGAGGGCACATCCCACTCAGTACCTGAGTTAATAAGAATTAAGTAGCTAGCATACTGGACCCATATTGCTTGTGCAATCACCCACCGGCCTTGATGATTATGTTGAATAAAGAGTGCGGCCAGTTTTAAAACCAGCTTTTGGTCTCTGTGTCTCACTGGGGGGTGCAACGGCAAGAGGCTGATTACATATCCTGCATTTTGCAAACAACCCAGCTACCCTGTTCCTGTAGTTCTCCATCACAAGTCCTGGACACTTCAAGCGGGCTTGCACCAGCAGAGCACCTTCAGAATTAAACTAGCCAGCCATTTGGCTGCTGGTAGTATGGGTAGCACTCCCTTCTTGCCTTCTGCATATGCTCAGAGCATTCTCTCCCACCAGCCACTTCACTGTTGCACCTGGGGCCTGTGAGGACCTGGGACTCAACCTGTCACCATTGGGGCCCTGGAGCACTAGCTGAAGCAGCAGTGCCACCACTGTGCTTTGGATTGCACCCAGGTTTCGGTCTGTTGGGCTTTTCAGTCGAGTACTTTGTCATGCTCCCTCAACTCTGGATTGGCTGCTCACCCCTGCATAAGGAGCCCTAGCAGCTATGAGAGGTTGGATGGAGCAACATATCCGACTTCCTGTTCTAAGCGCATGGGTCTGTTGCCTGCCCTCTGCTTTAACCCATCTCCCCTTTGAACCTGGGTTGCCCCTTCGCCTCCTCTCTATTCCTGCCCTGACGCAAACCCTGCCTCTGCTTTTGTGCTTAAACCGGCCTCCGCTTTCACTTCTGCTCCTGGTCACCCCGACCCTGCCTGATCTCAGTCTTGATCCCACGCTTGGACCCTCTTCCAACTTTCTGCCACGTCCCAGACAACGAATGGGACACAGCCTTCTTGCTGGCCTCCCATGAAGCAGTAGGGAAGTAGGGGATCATTCAGCACAGTGGCAGCCACCACCCACCAGCAGACCCTGCCATACCTTCATGCCTCCCCATGGATCAGCAGAAGTCAATGACAGTGTGCTGGCTGCGAGTTTAATGTTGTGAGGGAGGAAGCGTATGGTGTGCATATGCATCTTGATTAGGATGACGTGTTCTGCACTCACATTCTGTGACCTGAGAAATCCCTCAGGAAAGCTGCTCACCCTTTGCCATCTAAGTACAAGTGGGCACTAGTAAGAAGATCGTGCACCACACTGTTCCTATAGCCAGCATTATTTAAATATGACCAGGAGAGGGAGCCCACCCTCAACCCAAATACAAGCCACAAATTAAAATGGGTGAACAGAGTTCTTCCTAGAAAAATTCAGGTGCACGTTTGAATTTTAGAAGATTAAAGCCAAACACACATGCATGCTCTATCTCGCCCCCCTTTCAGATTTTACTGCAGCTGAAATGAATTTGTAACTGACACTTGTGAACTAAAACTGGACTGAAACAAAATGCCCCAATTTACATTCGTCACTCCTGCAAAATTCAAGTTTGCGGCTTCAACCCCTTTCAGCCTTTGTTACTCAGAACTTCACGTTAGCTGGTTACTTTCTCATGTCATTGTGTTTATTCATTATTTGGTACTTTTTTTAGCTTGGTGATTTTGTGTCAGTTATTACTTTGCTAGCTTCAGTAGTACTAGTTAGTTAGCACCATCTTTAGTATTGTTTAATCACTAAGTTGACAAAATACCCATATAACCAATCTAAACAAATGTGAATTTTACACAGCAGGTGAAGGTAATTCAGACATTCAGTCCCAAGTCTAAATATGCAAATTATATTCACAAATAGGAAGCTGCATATTCGTTTCAGTCCTAGATCCAACATCCAACACCCCTCATCCTGGTTAGTCACAGCCCATGATGCCTCTTGAACACATGAAATCCAATGTGTTTGTATTCTTTATAGCATTCAGTATTACAACAGTTACTAACTGCATTTATCTTCTTGTATGGCTCTTCCCCTAACATTTCCTTTCCTTTCATGGTTTACTTCAATTCTTACTTTGTCTCATTCATGCATTTCCTTTTGTCCAACTTGCCGTTTCTCATCCTCCATGCACTTGCCTTCCCATTTCCTTGACTTCTCTACTTACATTTTTCCTTTCTTTCAAGATTTTACCGTGATAGGTTAAAGTAATAAGGATGATAAAACGGGATATCAAGTTTGTATGTAACATTGAGACTGTTTCTTCTTTTTTAGTTAACTTACTTACAGAGGTGGTCAGGGGCAGATAGTAAAATCTTGCCCAGCTGATTGTCTGTTACCGGTCATTTATGACCTTGTACTGTTGATTTATTAATTAATATTGTATCCTGCTCCTGTGTATATCTGAATTTGTCGCCCTGATACATCCCCTTGTGAAGAGCCCATGGGAGGAGGCGAGCCCCCCTCCCCCCCGGAGAAATTACTTGGTGTTTCCTTTACGCACCCTAAAGGGAAACGTCTCATCTGTGGCTAGTGGTTTGTGATGATGGGCTAGGATAGAGTTGGGGAGCGTGCTGTTGGATCCCTTAGTCTGAAATTCTCTGTTGTATTTTACTATTCTTGTTTGTTGTTTATCACAATCTGACCTTGATGTCTGTTACATTTGATCTTGGAGGATTTCTCCTATGGACTCTTTTTAGATGGACAATGTTATGTTATGCTGCAACCTATTATTTGATATATGTCTGTGTATAATTTTAGTGTTCACTTGTTTACGCACTTGTTTATTCTTTTTTGGTATGTTTTGGCCATGGCAAGAGCTAGTGCTTAATAAATTAAACTAAACTAACTACCTCAGGCTGTTTTTAGATGAGCGCATGGTGCACTCGCGCGTCGTTGCCGAAATCCCGCGAGACGGGATTAGATGAGACGCTGCGTTGCCGTAAGTCACGCGCACGGGAGGGGGACACACATTATTTTCTGGTCACGATCTGACCGGGTCGGCGATCGAGGTGCTCAGATTGCGGCCGGAAAAGAATGCGCGTCCCCCTCCCGTGTGCGCGACTCGCGGCAGCGTCTTGTCTAATCCCGTCTCGCGGGATTTTGGCAACGACACGCAAGCGCACCACACGCTCGTCTAAAAATGGCCAGTCTTCTTTCCTTTCTCCTCAATGCACCTCAGTGCTTAACTCCAATGCTTATTCCTTTCAGTCTAACCTCTTGTGCAAAAAATTCTATTCCTGCTATGCAGTGCTATATCAGAATAGACAATTCAGGACAAATAGGATGAGAGCAACTTCTTCCCCCCCCTCCCCCATGGCAACATGAATTGGGATTTGAAGTCCCATCTTCTGTTACAGGAGATATAATCTAAAGGTTCTGAAGAGGTGAAAAGAACAATATTTTCTGAACTCAGAAATTAGAGTTGAGTATTTCTTTCTTTTAATCAAAATTGTTGAATTTGAATTTGCACCTTTGAAGGCTTTGGTTAGTTCACTTATTTTGATTTTTAGCCCGTCCTTCCCCAAAGGTTCAGGGCAGTTTACAATATCATTATTTCGGCAAAGTCTAGCCACAAGATGGCATAAGAGTCTGAAAGGGCCATAAGATGGCGGCCAAACCAGACCCACAAAATGGAGCACAATAGGGTTGAACATAGACAAAGGGAGCTGGCCCTTTAAATCAGCATAAAGCCTAGGACTCTAGGCCTATATAAAGGCCCTACTAGAGCTACAGGAGACAGTTTGCTGGAGAGAACCTAGGGAGAAGGATCCCCTCCAGATGTGTAGGCTACCAAGGGCTAGGAAGGCCAGGAAAGGCCAGGTAGTGGCCCAGGACAAGCTTACTCCAGGCTCAGGCGTCTTGAGGGAGAGTAGGCATCACCGATAGATCAAGGACTAAAGCATCCAGGTATGATCTTTCTGTATATTGGACTTTTGTTTATTTCATATATTTTTGATTTCAAGGGACCCACCCTTGTGGGAGAAGCCCTGCATAGGTTGGTGCAGGACTGGCTATAAGGGGTGAAGTAGAGGCCAGACCCTAAATTCAGGCACCCCTCATTCAGGGAAACCCAGCGGAGCACTGCAGTGCGCCCCGTCATCTGTCCAGGACTCTGAGTTAATTTCCCAGAAGACCCAGACAAGGGGAGCCCTGTGACATTATATAACAATGCTGCACAACATACAAAAGAAAACCTATACGAATATAAACTGTAAAAAATTCCCCAATTAAAACTAATCCCCAAACTCTATCCCTGTCTGCTGAAGTCATGGCTAAGTAAATAGGTCTTACTTTAACTCAGGAAAATGCTCAGGCAAACTTCCAGGGGAAGAGGATTCCAAAGTTGTGGAGCAGTCACTGAAAACACCTCTACTTATCATTTCTGTTCTACTTATGATTATAAGCCGTAGGCAGGGACCCCGTCTGTCTTATTGTTCTGTAAAGTGCCAGGTGCACAGCTGGTGCTATACAAATGCTTATAATAATAATACTAAGCGTATCCAGCACTTTACAGCCAAATATTTTCAAAGGCACGTCCCTGCAAATGGGTTTACAATCTAAGATGAACAAGGGTGAGGGGAACACAGGGACAGACACAGACACACACATTCCCATTTTACAGATGGGGAACTGAGGCTGAGAGGTTGTGTCTTGCCCAAGGCCACCCAGTAAAGTGGGATTCAAACCTTGGCTTCCCAGGCCCAAATCCAGCACCTTATTCATTACACCACCCTGGCTCTCACCTCTCTGCACAGCCTTGCCATACAGACATGATCCAGTGATGGCACTTGCAAGAGGGTACCCCAGCTGACCGTAGGAATTTTGGCTGACCTTACAAGAAGAAGCGGTCTTTTAGATATGTAGGGTCCAAGCCATTCATAGCTTTATATGTATTCAGTTAGATTTTTAGCCTGGTTTTCTGTGGAGAGTAACCTTACTTTGTCTCTTTCTGTGTATGTTCCCTGCTAATAAACATTTGACCCCACAGTCCAATTTCAACCAAATTTGACCGAGGTTCAGAAGGTCTCAAGGTCAGTATGAAAATCTGTAACAGTAGGTACAACCAGAAGGGTGATATAGACCCTTTTGTAGCCCCCCGCCCCCAAATTCCACTGACTTACGCTGAATATTGTCCCTTCTTAAATAAATTTGGATTCTGCAAGCTCAGCTGATTTCAATGGCTGAAAGATAAGTAGGGCCACCATATTTTGTAATAAAATATGCAACAATGGGTGTATCTACAGGTACAGGTGCCATCAGAATTTACTCCAGGGGGTGGGGCTATATTGGAAAAGGGCAGGAAAACCCCTTGGCCCTGCCTCTTCCCAAGATGAACATACTTGTCACAATGCTTGGAAGGGGTGGGACTATCTGGCCTCTTTTCGATGTAACCGCACCCAAGGGTAGCAATCTCTCCCCTTTAAAAGAAGACATATGTTGCAGGACTGCATTGGTTCCACTGCAGCCCTGCAAAATGTATTTTTCATTATTTTATTTATTCATTTATTTATTTATTTCAAAAAGTAATTACCCCGGCAGCTTACAACAATAAAAACAATTAAAACACATTAAAAGGAAGAAACAGATAAAACAACCGCCCCCCACCCCCACTCATCACCCCTCTGCCCCGCCAAACACCTGGCAGAACAGACACGTCTTGCAACTTTTCCGAAAAGAGGGGAGGTCCAGGCCCAGCCGGGCTCCCACCGAAAGGGAGTTCCATAGGTGCGGCCACCGAGAATGCCCTCTCCTGCGTGGGCCACCAGAAAAACTCGGAGGTCCTTGAGTAGGGCATCCCCGGATGACCGCAGGGGCCAGTCCAGGACACGGGAAGTGAGGTGATCTCGCAGACATGCAGGGCCCAGACCGTTTAGGGCTTTATAGGTTAAAACCAACGCCTTGAATTGGGCCCGGAAAACCACCTGCAGCCAGTGCAGAGAGTAGAGCACTGGTGTAATATGCTCCCGGCAGCCCAATCCCACTAGGAGATGGGCCACTGCATTCTGCACCAGCTGCAATTTCTGAGCCGTCACCATGAGTAGCCCCACGTAGGGCGCGTTACAGTAATCTAGTCGAGAGATGATGAAAGCATGGATGACTGTTGCCAGGTCAGAGTCCGAAACAAACGGTCGAAGCCATTGCACCAGATGGAACTGGCAGAAAGCACTCTTCACCACAGCCAGGTGGAGCTGCGCATCGAGGAGCACTCAGACTCCAGGGAGGTCAATGGAGGACAGATCCCATCAATGATGGGGGCCACCAATTCCATCGCCTTACTCACTAACATCACCTCCATCTTGTCAGGATACAGCCGCAGTCGATTAGCCCTCATCCAATCCCTCACAGCTGCCAGGCACTGAATAAGCACCAAGACTGCCGGGCCTGGGTCTGTTGAAAAAGAGAGGTACAGTTGGGTGTCATCAGCATATTGATGACACTGTACACTGAACCCCCTAATCACCTCGCCGAGAGACTGCACATACACATTGAACAGGAGCGGGGACAGAATAGAACCCTGTGGAACTCCACACGAGAGGTCTCGGTAAGATGAAAAACAGTCCCCAAGAACCACCCGCTGGGTTCTTCCAGTCAAGAATGAACGGAACCACTCAAGAACAGTCCCGCCCACTCCTGCACAGTCCCACAGGTGCGTCACGATCAACGGTATCAAACGCAGCCGACAGATCTAACAGGATCAGCAGGGTCAAACGACCCCAATCCATATCTCGGCACAGATCATCTATCAAAGCCACAAGCACAATCTCAGTGCCATAACCCGAACGAAAGCTGGACTGAGAGGGATCAAGAAAACCAATGCGATCAAGATGCCCCTGCAGCTGCCGAGCCACTACCCATTCAATAACCTTCCCTACAAAGGGAAGGGTAGAGACAGGCCGATAGCTGGCAGGGGAGCCAGCATCAAGTGATGGTTTCTTGAGCAGAGGCTGCACCACTGCCTCCTTGAGACAGCCTGGCACTCTGCCCTCCTTCAGGGAGGCGTTGACCACCCCAGCCAGCAATGGCCCCATTGTCTCCCAGCAGATCTTAACCAGCCAGGACAGGCAAGGGTCTAATTTACAAGAAGTGGCCCTGACCGCCCCAAGAACATCCACCACATCGGTGGGCGTCACTGACTGAAACTGATCCCAGAAAACCAGACATGACGTGGCTTCCATAACCTCTGGTTCCCTTAGCGTAATAAATGCTGCATCAAAATTGTGGTGAATATGAGTGATTTTGTCCACGAAATAACTCACAAACATGTCACAGCGGGCAGTAGATGACTCCACTCCAAGACTGAGGGAGGCCAGACTGACCAGCCCCCACACTACCCAGAACAGCTCCTCTGGACGGGATTTTGCAGACGCTATGAGGGCAGCAAAGAATTCCCTCTTTGCTGCCCACATGGCCACGGCATAGGCTCGTAAACTGGCTCTATGCCACAATCTATCGGCTTCAGCATGCAAACGACGCCACCGTCGCTCCAACTGCCACCTATCTCGCTTCAGCAACTGCAGCTCTTCGGAAAACCAAGGTGGTCTGTAGAGCTGCCGCCTGGGCAGCGGATGCCTAGGAGCTGTCTGATCAATGGCCTCTGTCAGCAAAGTGTTCCACAGCACAATGAGGTAATTGATGAGACGGTCGTCAAGGTCAGAGGGTATTTCCTCCAGAGCATTCTGGAACTGTTCCAGTTCCATCATCCTGCGGGGGCGAACCATCCGAATTGGCTCAACACCCTTCCGGGGGCAGACATGCGCTAGGTCTGCAGGAGGTAATGGTCAGTCCATGACAAGTGCACAGCTGATATCTCCCTTACTAACGGAACACCCGCCTCAAGGCCGGTGCACAACACAAGGTCCAAGATGTGTCCTCCCTGATGTGTCAGGCCGATAATCATCTGGGACAGGCCCATGGTTGCCATGGCGGTCATGAACACATGCTCAGCTCCCCCAAGGGCAGTGTCATCATGAATGTTGAGGTCTCCCAAGACTATTGTCTTTGGGGACCGCAACACCACCTCTGCCAGAGCATGCAGGGAGGCCGCCGCACAGGTAGGTGCACGGTATACCAAGTCAAGTCAAGTTTTATTTGGGCAAGCTTTTGCTATATGCCCCTCATTGAAACAAGCTATACATAGATAATTAATAATAATGATAAAAACAACAACATTGGTACAGTATAAATACAATTATTATTAAATAGATTCCATTGTCGCTAGTAACTATAAAACAGGTGGTCCACCACCATTAATAAAAACCTCCCAACCACGTACTTCCCAACCCCATTTATTAGCGACCCTAGTTTTACTGTGGCTAAACAAAAAACGTCACACCAGTAAGTCAAAGATATGTCAATCCTGGCACACGGTATACCAGCAGAACTCCCAAACTGTCCCCTGCCAAATCAAACACAAGATGGAGACCTTCGATACCCAATATGGATTGCACCGGATACCTCCTCACAGACCATCCCTCCTTAAAAATCATAGCTACACCGCTCACCCCCCCATCCCTCCAACCGCGGCTGGTGCTGCACGGTAGGGATGGGCGAATGCGGTTCGGAAGTTCGGAGTTTGGCCCGAACTCGGTCTGTTTGGATGACTGAACCCGAACCCAAATCCAAACACGAATTGACCGAACAAAACTAAATTCCAAACGTCGAAATGACTGAACAGTTCGGTCAGTTCGGATCGTGTTCGGGTGAGTTCGGGTGGCAAAAACATGTCACTGGAAGGCAAAACGTGAAAGGGAGGGGGAGTCAGCTGAGGAGCAGACTTCCAGGCACCAGGGGTGGAGAGGCTTGGAGTAGCAGCCTCAGACCACTGGCTTCGCAGTCTGCAATTGGCCACGGGCTAGGCTGCACGGAGCCAATGGGCTTGCGGTGAGGCGGGCGCAGCAAGAAACAAAACTGATTGCCTCCCCCCTTCCCAACACCTTCTAGCTAGTCACTGTTCCTGAAAAGCAGTCGTTTCAGAAGGCTCCCTCTCTCCCAGCAGTTTTTGTTCCTTCCTATTCCTAATCCATTGCCATCCTCCTCCTATTTTACCCATCCAACCCATTTACCTCCATATTATCATTTATTTAGATTATATTAGATAGATTTAGCTGCTGTTTTTTTTTAATCTTCCTCCCTCCTGTGTTCAATCTTCCTCCCTCCTTCCCCCCTCCAATTAATCCTTTTCCCTCTCCCTCTTATTCCATCTCTGATTCACTTCGCCTGTTTTAAGTGTTGGTTTTATTTAGAGTAGGAATATTATTAGATTGATTTTCATTTCAGTTTTTTTACCCCTCCCTGTGTTCTTTGTGTTTCCCCCTGTGTAATATTGTATAGATAGATAGATACTTATTAGATAGGCAGTTACTAGATATATACATAGTAGTTAGCTTAGTTATAGAGATAGATAGAGATACAGTGTGTTTGTAGGACAAGTCCTTTGTAGTTAATTATTAGGATATTCCATTTAGTTCAATAGGTTTTAGAATAGTTAATAGCAGTTATATTTAGTGTAGAGATAGATAGATATTAAAAAAGAAACAGCCACTCCAGCCCCAGGACCCGCCACCAGGGTTCTGGGGCCAAGTTACAGACAGGGAGGGCTGTGGCCAATACTTAGAAGCTGCCACCTTAGCCCCAGGACCCACCGTCATGGGTCTGGGGCCATCATTCATCACACGGAGGCTATGTCTTTCCACCGCATCAAGAAACAGCCACTCCAGTCCCAGGACCCACCATCAGGGTTCTGGGGCCAAGTTACAGGCAGGGAGGTCTGTGGCCAATACTTAGAAGCTGCCACCTTAGCCCCAGGACCCACCGTCATGGGTCTGGGGCCATCATTCATCACACGGAGGCTATGTCTTTCCACCGCATCAAGAAACAGCCACTCCAGCCCCAGGACCCACCGTCAGGGTTCTGGGGCCAAGTTACTGGCAGGGAGGGCTGTGGCCAATACCTTGAAGCTGCCACTCTAGTAGCCCCAGGATCCACCGTCATGGATCTAGGGCCATCATTCCTCACACGGGGACGTTGTCATTCCACCACATCAAGAAACAGCCACTCCAGCCCCAGGACCCGCCGTCAGGGTTCTGGGGCCAAGTTACCGCAGGGAGGGCTGTGGCCAATATATTTAAGCTGACACGCTAGCCAAAGGACCCACCGTCATGGGCCTGGGGTCATCATTCCTCGCACAGAGAATCCTTTTCTGAATGCCTGAACCAAACCGAACAGGACCAAACCGAATGGCCGAACCCAACGGCGGCGAACGAACCGAACAGCTGAACCGAATGGGCGAACCGAACCGGCCCGAACCAAACCCAACGGCCGAACCCAAACCGCGATCTGTTCGCCCATCCCTACTGCACAGAATACCCAGCCGGAACAAGATCAGCTAGAATAGGCCCCGATTCATTGTCCAGCCAGGTTTCTGTGATTACATACAAGATTGGTGGCATGGTCCAGGATTGTTTCCTGGACTGTTGTCGCTTTATTAGCCACCACTCTCACATTTAACAGCACCATCACAGGGTCGGGGGCCCTCTGACCAAGAACCATAAGTGTCCTCTTTTAAAGGGGCGGAATGGCCCCACTGCCCCCCCCACCCCTTCCAAGGGTTGTATCATCACAGCACTCGGGAAGCCATGTGGTCACCTCAGAAAGGGACAGGAGAGCCCTTCGCCTTGTGTGGCCCCCTGACCACATAACAAGAGCTCAGAAGTGGTGGGCCCAAGCAGGATTTAAGAATGTGTAATCGCACCCCTTTCTTGCCCTCCCTGGCCCTGCATGACCCAATTTTGAGACTTAAATACAATCTCATGACCTCAAACAGCAACAAAGACAATCCACAGTCTAGCAAATCTGAGTGGCGATCACAATTCAATCTGGAGATACAGCAACCCCCATGGGGTCATGACCCATGTTTTTGCGAATTTCTGCCCTAAATCCTATTGACATACATTGAACTTTGTTGCTCCTTAGGAAAGCAGGCTTCATCCATTCAGGTTCACAGAATTGCTTGCTTTAGCTTAGATCAAAACACCACAACTTTTTCCTCCATTACTGAGCACCCAATTGCTGAACAACAAAACTGCACGCAAACTTTTCACACAGTTTGCAAATGTACCCAGGAATTCAATTTTGTGCATTTAAATGGGTAAAATTAATTGAATTCAAACTTCAGCTTCAGCATACATTCACAATGACTGCAGCTCTCAACTACTGTGCAAACTCAAACCCCTAATGAAGAAACTGGAATAATTTAAGAAATAAATTTTAACCTTCAAAACTAGAATTGCCTCCTTCTCTGAAGCATTGATTCCCCCAGGGGATAAAGCCCTGCCAAAATAGGGTGGGCCAAAGGGACTGTCCACCCCTTTCTGACATGGCCACATCTCCTTTGGAGCATCATGTCATCATGACGACTTAGCCATAGAGGCAGGACCATATCACAAACAGAGGATCTCTTCACTCCTTTCTAATATGACACTGCTCGCTGTATGAAAAAGATTTCCCAGGATTATCCAGACACCCCTGGATACTAGTGGAAATCAGGACGTCACATGGAGCCTGGAGGGAAAACTCAGAAACTCCAAGTCAAACCCAGAAGCTCGGTCACCCTATTCACACCACTAGCCATCTGAAGTGCCATCCCAATAATAATCCTATACATATTTCCTTATCCGCAGAGTGTCTGTGTATATAATTCTACTAGAGTGAGCAGAATCTATCTTTGTTCATTCAAGCCGTTGTACAGCAGGGCTTCCTTACCCCTTAATCTTGTGTATCCACACACAATGGATTAAGGCTCTATAACAATCTCAGTCTCCCGTAGGCTATTGTTTTAAAACATTTCTGCAATATTTCTCAGACTGAAAAAAAAAAAAAACATCTTAAAATTCTCCCCAGCTGTCCTGCTCAAACACCGATCAAACCTCCTTGCCTCTGCTGGTGTCGAAGGATGTTTTGTTTTCTTTGGGAGATCTGCTGCACGGTAAGATTTATCAATGTTTAACGTGGACTGTGGATTGTGGTGTGCCTTTGTTGATAGGTATTGCTCTTTCAAGCTGGAAAATGGCCCAGCAACTGCTTCAAGCAGCAAACCTGAATAGTTACAGACGTAGCTCTATCTTGCCAGTAAACTCAAAGCTCATAAGAAAAAAAAAATAGAGAGAGAGAGAGACAATGAATCCTTTTTTTTGGGTGGTTAAACGAAGAAAACTGGATTTTTTCCTCCGTCTGTCACCTTTTGCTTCGCACTGCTTTTGTCAAGAGTCACTAATGAAAGAGCTTAGCAACCGATAAAGGACAAGTTACCTTGGCTGAGTTTACAGATTTATCTAAAGCGTTTTTTATGGAAAGAATCATATTATGCTCCCTTCAAAGCTCCCTGAAAATAGAATTAAAGCAGCACAAGAATGGATTGATACGGCATGGGACTGAATAGCTCCAATTCATGCTAATTCTTGCATGCAAGCTTTATATTTTCTCACAAAATCCTCAAGGAGGCTGCTTTTAGATGTGAGCGGGGCACTTACGGTGTGAAATCACGTGGCGTGTAAAAATCACGTGGGTGGGGTTTAGATGAGACTTATGGTGCATTACTGCCGCTCATGCATGCTTTTAAAACTGCAGACTAAATACCTAAATACCGACCTCCCCTCTTTCCGCAGATAATGTAAGACCTGGCTGTTCCGCCAGGCCTTTCCCGAGGGAGATGGGGTGGGTGGGTTGGGTTAGGGTAGGATATTGTGTGTTTTTCCATTGTAATCCTTATTGTTTATTTTAATGTTTTAAAATGTTTTTAAGATGTTGTGAGCTGCCCCAAGATGCCTGAGGCAGGAGGGGGTGGCATATAAATTTTAAGATAAATAAATAAATAATCGAGGGACCCAACAGGGGAGGTCATGAGGGGATGATAAGCAATTGCCCATCACAACCCACTGAGGCCTCCCTGACGGGAACAAATGGAATCATTCAAGAGCAGTCCGGCACATCCCCGCCAGATCCTCCAGATGTGTTAAAAACACCTCATGATCAAATGTGTCAAAGGCCACTGAAAGATCTAACAGGACCAACAGGGTACAATTCCCCCTGTCAACCTCCAGGCACAGCTCATCAAAACCAAGGCCACAAGAGCAGTCTCTGTGTCATACACAAGACAAAAATCTGACTGAAATCAGTCCAGGAGTCTGATAGCATCAAGATGAGCCTGGAGCTGTCGGACAACCACCCGTTCATAACCTTCCATAAAAAGGGAAGATTAAAGACAGCCTGATAGCTGGCCAGAGAGTCAGCATTGAAAATCGCTTCTTAAGCAGGGGCAGGACAATTGCAGTTTTAAGGACACCAGACACCCTTACCCTTCCAAAAGGAGGCATTGACAACCCCAGCCAGCAATGTCCCCAAGGTCTTCCTGCTGGCTTTCACGAGCTAGAACAGGCAAGGATTTGGGCAATTCACAACTTGTTGCCTGCATCACTCCAACCAAATAGTCCACATCAGTGGAAGATACCGACAAACTCATCCAAACAAACAGGACACAGCTGAGCTTCCATAACCCCAAACTCTGACTCTGCAGTGAAAACAGCAGTGCCTATGTTGTGGTGAATATGAGCTATTTTGCCTGTAGAAAAATATCACAGCGGGAAGTAGATGATTCTGATTTCTGGCGGAGACAGGCCGGATTAACCAGACCTCTCACCACCTGGAACAGCTCCGCCAGATGAGACTTTGCAGATGCTATGATAGCGGAGAAGAAAGCCTTCTTTGCCATCATCACAGCCACGGCGTAGTTCCTCAAAAATGACCTATGCCACAATCGGTCGGCTTCAGCGTGAATCGAGCACCACCTGTGCTCTAACAGCCTACCCTCCTGCTTCCACAGTCTCAGGTCCTCCATATCATGACTCCATAAGAGATGGGGTTACATCAGAAAGGGTGTGACAGCTTCTTTGCCCCACACCTTTATGATGTGGCCACATCCCCTGCAAAGCATCATAATGTCATGATTCCCATGTAAAGGGCACGGTTACATTGGAAAGGGACAGGACAGCCCCTCTACCCTGCTCCCACTGACTGGTGAAGGAACAGAGGGAAGGGGTAACCTTGCCCCTAGCATCAGCATTTGAAACTTTACAGGTTCATGTTTGAGGAAAAAGGCTCAGAGCTGGGAACCCATGTTCCCTTCACCCTCCAGAAATAGTTTCTCATTTTCTCCATTCAGGAAGCTCAGCAAAGATGCAGTGCTGTGAATCCACTCAACTGATTTTCCTTGAGAAAAGCTGGAAATACTCAATGGTAGAACCAGGCAGATATATGCATTTATGCTAATGTATTCCCCTTTTAATTATAACCAAGGCTGGGTTTTGTCATACTAAAATAAAACACAAAATTTGGAAAAGAAAATTGGGCTTTGTCAACGGAAAAGATGCAAATGGTTTCATTACCGTTATGATATATACAAAGGTCAGAGTTATGACTCGGTAATTAATAAAGTTGTTTATCATGGAAAATTGCAAGGAAAGGCAAGTAAAATAATTTTATTGTGGAACAAAATGTTTCACACTTTCAAACATATTTTCTTTTAATAAATAAATAAAACAAACAAACCCAGAAGCTATTTACCCTGAGAGGTGTGCATATTCATAGAGGAACTGTGCCTCACAGCGGGGCTGGCTAGGGTGACCCAAATAATCATGGGTTTTATCCCACAAGCTGTGCAGCGAACTCTCTTTGATTATAGTTATTAAGCTCACCTCAGATTTGGGGGATGAACTGATTTGCTCGAGGTTAAACTTATGAGTTAACGCTGGGCATAAAAAGGAGAGGGGGGGGTGCAAAGAGGACACTTCTTTTGAATTTGGAGCACACAAGGCAGCCCTCCCACTCCTGTCCTGTCCCTAATTTCGGTCCTTCACAACTCTCCTGGCAGTGACAAAATGGCTACTACCACAGCTGAAATGAATATTCACCAAGTCAAACAAACCTGTCAATTTACCATACCCAAAGCAAAAATGGTGAAGTGGATAATAACCACTTCTTCATTCCATCAAATATCAATTTGGTTATTTCATGTTGGGTTTTTCGGTTCTTTCTGTAGTCCAGTCACGTCATTTTGGCAATATTAGCACTACTGTGCATGTCCAATTGCCAAAACTGAGGTAACCAAAATACTGAAATGACTCTAACAATGGTCACCCTCGGTTGCTTCAGAGAAATGCCCAACAGGTCATAATGGAGTCATCCATTCTCTGC
This sequence comes from Sphenodon punctatus, assembly GCA_003113815.1. Lineage (NCBI taxonomy): Eukaryota > Metazoa > Chordata > Lepidosauria > Sphenodontia > Sphenodontidae > Sphenodon > Sphenodon punctatus. The sequence goes on from QEPC01000715.1 coordinate 5,366,895, forward strand.
TGTTCACTCCCAACTCCCGACAGTCAAGAGGTTATGTCCCCTAACCTACTTGGCTAATAGCCATTAATAGACCCTATCCTCCAAGAGTGTATCCCATCTTTTTTAAAACCCACCTACGCTACTGGCCTCGACTAAATCCTCTGGCAACAAATTTCATATGTTAATTGTGTGTTGAGTGAAAAAAATACTCTCTCTTATTTGTTTTAAATCTGCTACCAGTTAGTTTCCTGAAGTGGCTCCTAGTTCTAATACTATTTGAAAGGGTAAACAACTCCTCCCTATTTGCTCATTCCACACCACTCATGATTTTATAAACTTCTATCATAGCCCCTCTCAGTCGCCTCTCCTCTGAGCTGAAGAGCCCTAACCTAACTCTGCTCCCCATTACCTTTTGAATTTTTGAAAAGCTAGGGGAGTGGATAAACTTGTTGCCATTTTCCTCCATTGCTAGGCAAATCCAAATACTAATAGCAGAGAACAGCATGACACTCTCCCTTTCAATAGTTCCAGTGGCTGCTGTGGCAGTTTCAGCCTGGGGGGCTACCAAGAGATACAAAGATGCCTGTGGGAGCAGGTATTTGATTTAACCTGGCCACATGTTTTAACTTGAGTACATTATTAAACTTGGGCACATGATGGTATGTGATAGTGAGGATCACAAGATAGGTCTCTGTCCCTCACTTTGGACTGTAAGTCCATTGGTAAGCAAGGACCCGAAACCAAATTCTTCACACTTTTCTTACTCTTCTTCACACTTGTTTCTTATGCTCTGCCACTCCACACATACATTCTCCTCCAATTTAAATCACAATGGGAATACTACTTCGTTTTCTGTTACCAAACCCTTGCTAGTGATTTTAACAGCAAGGCAGTTTCATCTGTCACCGACTGCCAGGCCAATTTACAAATTAAAAATAAACAAAATGTATTTCTTTAAAAACAAAGCTAACCCCTCCACCAGTGAAGTTGCATGAAATTGTAACCTGGAAATTGTACCCAAAAAATCATAAAACTTTCTTTAGCAAACCTGTACCACTTCATATTTCATGTATACCTGAAGGATAATGGGGTCAGGGGTGCCCCACTGGTTCATGCCCCTCCTAATTGTGTTTTTTTTAAAAATAGAATGTTTAACAGAATGTTTAATAGAATTATAACATTTCATTACAAGTGGATTGGGTGTGCATGTGCCAATTATAGCAAATGGAAAACTGCAGTTACCAACGTACAAGTTTACTTTATATTTAGATTCTTTACACAGCAGTTAACCCTTTCATAGTGTGAAGCTTAAATTATGTTTTTTGTTGTTATTTATTACTTGCAAGGTTGTGTATCCTATTAGGCTAAAGGGTCATTTCAACCCCGCCATTAAAATGTAGACAAGCTCCTTAATACCTCAGGCTCTTGAAATGCAGACAAGTTGTTTGCCTGTGAGTTATAACCCAATTTATCTTTCTTTGCTTATGAATGGGGAGAATATTGGGATGTTAACACTTATCAGCTAGATGTTATCTCGTTTGCACATGTATTTGCTATCCCTAATGCAAAGAAATCTATTGCAAGTCTAAATTTTTCTTTTGTTTCAATAGTTAATTGAAAATTTTATTACTTTTGCAGCTTCTGCACATCTTAAGTTCCAAAAATGGGGGTGGTGTCTTCAAACCAGTACTGTTACTGGTGGGATTTTACTGGTACCAGTGGGGGTTCCTAGTAATCCCACAAACTTTTGTGTTGGACATCAATTTATGTACCAAACACAACAACATTTATTTATTTTTTTATGTTAAACTGTAGTCGTATTCAAATCAATCATATTTATATTTTAAACTGTGATATAATTGAGGTATATCATTCCCCTTAAGCAGATTAATACAGAAGGCTTTTAGAGTGGAGCAGGGTTAAATCAGTAGTCACTCCAGAGAAGTAAACAGAATTACACCCACATAGGAGGAGAATCAACCATGCAAAATATTTTAATACTAATTTTAAATGGGATGCCCGTTTGGAATTTTATAGTGGAATAGATGACCTAACTCCCTGGATGTAAACATAGTGGGATGCAACTCAATCTTAAATTCCTGAAAAGTACATTCACAATATAATTCCACCCAGACCTTATTCTCATATAAATATTATGGCATCTGACCATGCAACAGGCATGCTACAAATTTAAATTCCCTATGCAAAATATGCCACAGTAGCCTGTACTCCAGAAAATAGAGCATATTAGAAAGAAGAATTTCCCCCCAAATATAAAATCATCTTATCACTGACCTCTAATGGCATTATTTCTCACTACTAGCAAGTGCTTTTGTGCTACTGTAACTTCACTTTTTACTCTGAAGCTGCTCAGTACATCCATGCCCATTTATAGAAACATCCAGGGACACGCAATTAAAAGGTGAACGCCAAAGTAAACACACAGACTTTAAAAATTCTACAGAGAACCTGTCTTGGTTGCTCCCTTCATAATATACTTTTTCTCCAAATCCCAGTCCTATTCTACACTGGGTATTCTATTTGGTTGGATGGTTGTCTTTTTATATAGTGAATTCGTATAAGGCCACATTCCCTTTAGAAGACTTAAACCGAAAGCCTAAAAGACAACACTGGCTCCCAATAGCCTTCTGGGTACAATTCAAGGTGCTGGTTTTGACCAATAAAGCCCAAAACAGCCTGGGCCCCACATATCTGAAAGACCATCATGTCCCATTGTAGCCCCTGAGGTCAGCTGGGAGTGCCCACCCGCATGTACCATCGGTACACCGCAAGGTCCATACCTCAGAGGACGTTCTTATTGAAGTGCTCCACAGTTGTGGAACCCCACCTCCCACCCCTGAGGCAGGTGTGGAGAAGCTTGCACTTTGAAAATTAGTACAAACCCCAAGGGTCACATGAAAATGCAGGTCAGGGGTGCACTCAAGAGGTGCACTCATGGTGGGAAAAGGAAGAGGAGGGGGTCCAGGTCATGGATCCATTCTCTGTCCTTGTCTACATGCCCTCATCTCTGCTCCTTTCCCCTGAACTCCGTTTTTCAGTGCTTGATAGCAGGAGCTGGATCAAGGGGCCAGATCCAGGCACTGCAGGGGAGCCAAACAAAAACTAGCCGTGGACTGCATTTAGCCCCCGAACCTAAGGTTCCCCACCCCGGCCCTAGAGGTTCTGAAAGCCTGAGTCTGAGCATGGTTTGGAGGTAACATAAGAATCTAAGATCTTTTCATTTAGCCAAGCGTTTGGCAGGCAGGGATAGAGGTGGGGAGGTTGGTATAGGGGATTTTTAATTGGTTTTATGGCTATATATTTTATCTGTTGTAACCCACACTGAGCCCTAAGGAAAAGGCAGGATATAAATAAATAAATACTAACACAGTAAGTATTTCCTTACACACCGTTGAAAATCCATCAAGCACAACGCCAGGCACTGTATGATTCATCTGGTATTAGGGCTTTCTTTAATGAACCCTTCTGCTGATTAATTTAAGTGCTACTATTCGATACCCATGGAGACCTGCTGACAGCAATGTTAGGCTGCCGGGAGAGTTACACAGCACATCATGGGTGACTTGCCTTTTGGTCATTTCAGTAAAGCTTGAAAGCATCCCAAGAAAGAAGAACATGTCAAAGGGCATCCTCATTTAGTCATTTTCTTGCCCAGACCTACAAAATGAATGCCTGGAAAGGCGGGCTGCACTTTGTATGACCTGTCACACCCTGGAACAATGATGCAACAGAGCCACTTATTTATTCAATTTAAGACTTACAATAACTTAGCCACTATTTGCATTTATTCTCAGGCAGAAAAAGACCACTTGTTACCCTGGAGATAAGGTTGCTGCCAGCTACAGCTCACAAAGTACCTTTGCAATTGTGAACCTCAAATACATAAACCCAAAGGGGTAGAAGGTGGAGAAGAAAACCTCTCTAATAATCAGGCGTGAATCTGTGTTAGGGCTCAAGTCTGGCACCTTTTGCAGACTTTGGGTAAAAACAGAAGTGACAGTCACACAGCAGCAACCTGCCCCGGAAGCCACAGTGGACAACATGTTCTGGACCAGGCTTGCGTGCCGATCAGACGCACCCACGGCCAGGGCAGCAGCAGTATGTCGAATGTGTGGCCGGCCCCAACCCTGCACTGTGCCTAGCACCCTGTCCGCCACCATGACAGGCAGCCATAGTGGCCAATTACATGATTGTGATGAAATTTCCCAGCAGCATCAGATAAGAGAAGAGAAAAAAACAACTCTTGAAACGACCAGCCAGGGGGCAGAATTAACAATATACAAAGTGGCTAAACTTAATCTAGTTTAATAGAATATTTTATATTCCCTTCCTCTAACCCACTGTACCAGTTACACTGTAAATATTAAACACAACAGTGACTGCTCTGTTTGCACTTGTATGCACGAGCAGGACAACACATGATGTTATATCCCTAGGGCCCTACGCTGTCAAACTGGTCACTGCAGACCCTTGACTGAAATCAGTTTGGTTTCTGAAAGTCAAAGCTACACTTGCTTTATTGCTGGCATGTATTTTTAGATTCAAGGTGGCTAGATAATTTGGCTACGCCTTGGATAAGCCTTCACAATCTGAATGCATTAGCTCAGCTTCCAAATCTCCTGCCTGTCCACCTTGTGAAGAGATGGGGGGTAGGGAGTGTCCATAAAGCGTGCCATGCAAGAAGGGGGAGTGAGGGTTAGCAAAGTTGTGAAGGGGGGGTGGGGGGTGGGGACAGTGGTCACAATGTGATGTCACAACCATTTACTATGTGGGTATTTAGGCAGGTCCAGGTACTGTCACTTGCTTTCCTGTCTCACGCTCTCTCTATACCTCCTCCCATTTACCTTCATCTTTGCCTATTCAGCTACATTTTCCATCCCTGCTGTTCTCATATTCTGATTATTTCCTGTGACTGTTAGTGGCGTCCTTTTGCTCACCGGCTCACCCTACTCTCTGATTTCTCTCTCTCTCTCTCACTCACTCACTCACGCACTCACTCACTCACTCACACACACACTTCTCCAAGGCCACACGCAGTAAAGAATCAAGAGTAAAGACAAGAGGCAACCTGTTTCTCTTCAGGTAACTTGCCTACATATTCCTGCTCTCAGCTCTGAGTGCAGGGGCCCGAAGGAAGTGGCCTCTGTGCATGCTCATTGGAACTGGAAGGGGAACTGAATTGGCCTCATTCAACTGCTAAGGGGAACCTAAATCACCTGGTGTCTGTCTGTCTCTCTTCAGGTAACTTGCCTTCATATTCCTGCTCTCAGCTCTAAGGGTGGTTCAGAGGTCCCTGGAGGTCACTTCTAACCCTGAAATTCTATGATTAAACAAATAGCCACCTCTACTCATGAACGTAGCCCATGCAGCGTAGTTGAAGTTAGGGTACAGCACTCTGTTTATGGGCCAAATCTAGCTTTCCTGAAAATGATGGGTAAAAACAGACGTGCCAGTGATGAGGCACTTTCCTGGCCTGCCGCGGGGTGGGAACATGGGTCAAACACTCCCAGGGTGCATTGTCTTTTAGGAGGTACCCGGTGCAGGCTCCACCAGGTGTTGAGTGCCTCCATCTTGTGTTGGATTTGGCCGGGGACAGATTAGGGGTGCTGCTGGTGTACCATGCACCCAATTGCCCGGCGGCATTCCTACATGCTCTTGCTGATCTGGTGTCAGATGTGATCCTCCGAACCCCTAGATTAGTGGTCCTCGGGGATTTTAACATCCACGCTGACACCCATGTTGGAGGAGCAAAGCATGAGTTCATGGCCTCCATGACAACCATGGGCCTGTCCCAAATCATCTGTGGCCCCACACATGAGGAGGGACATACACTGGATTTGGTTTTCTGCACCGGCCTTGAGGCGGGGGGTCAGTTAGTAGGAGTTAAGGCTGTAGAGCCTTTGTCATGGTCTGACCATTACCTCCTTAAGACGTGCATCCTGGCGCACGATAGCCCCCGGCAGGGTGCAGGACCTATTAGATCGGTCCGCCCCCGGAGACTTATGGAACCGGATCGGTTCCGGAATGCTCTGGGGGAGTTTCCCCTGGACCTTGACACCCGCTCTGTCGATGATCTCGTAGCCTTCTGGAACACCTTGTTGGCCGAGACCATAGACAGGGTGGCTCCCAGGCGTCCGCTGCCCTCTCGAGTCTCCCGCAGGTCTCCTTGGTTTACTGAGGGTCTGCGGTGTTTGAAGCGGGAGAGCAGGCGGTTAGAGCGACGGTGGCGCCGGACTCGCGACCAGTATGATCGATCGCAGCATAAGAGCAGTTTAAAGGCTTATGCTGTGGCGGTGCAGGCAGCAAAGAAGCAGTTCTTTGCTGCTCTTATTGCATCTGCAAAGTCACGTCCAGCGGAGCTTTTCCGGGTGGTGAAAGGCTTGGTCAGTCCTGCCTGCCTCCACCTGGACCTGGAGCAATCCAGTGACCGCTGTGACCGGTTTATCGAGTACTTTGTAGATAAGATCGCTCGCATCCGCCACGATTTCGGTACCACAGTTATTGCAGAGGATCATCTTGGGGCTATGGATGCCCCATCCTGTCCTCTTTTGTGGGATCGGTTTCAGATGGTGGCGCCTGCCGATGTGAAGTCCTTGTTGGGATCTGTTCATGCCACTACTTGTGAGCAAGATCCATGCCCGTCCTGGTTGGTGAAAGTCAGCCAGGAGACATTACGGCCATTGCTGGCTGGGGTGGTTAGTGCCTCCCTTCAGGAGGGCAGGGTGCCTGACTGCCTGAAGGAGGCTGTGGTTAGGCCCCTGCTCAAGAAACCATCTCTTGACTCTGATGCTCCTGCCAGTTATCGGCCGGTCTCTAACCTTCCCTTCCTGGCAGCTCCAGGAACATCTGGACCGCACCAGTTTCCTTGATCCATCCCAGTCTGGGTTTCAGCCTGGGTATCGTGCAGAGACGGCATTGGTGGCCTTCGCTGACGATCTCCATCTGGCACTGGACCAGCGTCCTCAGACCTTACTGGTTCTGCTAGACCTTTCGGCTGCATTCAACACAGTTGATCATGAGGTGCTGGTGACTCGCCTGTGGGACCATGCCAGGATTGGCGGAATGATCTTGGACTGGTTTCATTCATTTCTGGCCAGGAGAACTCACCGGGTGGTCTTGGGGGAGTGTACATCTCCCCCCCCAGGACCTCACATATGGAGTCCCGCAGAGTGCCATTCTGTTCCCCCTCTTGTTTAACATCTATATGCAGCCGTTAGGCGAGATCGTGAGAGGGTTTCAGGGCATGCAGTGTCATCAGTATGCTGATGACACTCAGCTCTACCTCTCCTTTTCCATCGAACCAGATAATGCAGTCTCCCTATTTTCCCAGTGCCTGTCAGCTGTGGGGGACTGGATGAGGTTGAGTCATCTGCAATTGAATCCTGACAAGACAGAGGTGATGTTGGTAGGCGAGGGCTTGGGGGACCTGGAGGTGGTTGAATCTCCTCTTGTTGGGGGGGTTTGCCCTCCCATGGTGTCTCAAGTGCAGAGTCTGGGTGTGGTCCTTGATTCACGGCTCAGCCTGGAATCTCAGGTTGTGGCTGTAGCAGGGAGTGTGTTTTGGCAGTTACATCTTGTCTGGCGGCTTCAGCCACATCTCTTAGACTCCGACCTCACCACTGTCATCCATGCCTTCATCACCTCGAGGCTGAATTACTGCAATGCGCTCTATGTGGGGCTGCCCAAGAAGCTTGTCCGGAGGCTGCAGCTGGTGGAGAATGCTGCGGTCCATCTCCTTACGGGGGCGGGTCGCAGGGAGCACATGACACCGGTGCTCTGGACTCTGTACTGGCTGCCTATAAAGCACCGAGCCAGGTTCAAGGTGCTGGTTTTAACCTCTAAAGCCCTTCACAGTCTGGGCCCTACTTATCTGCAAGATCACTTCACTCCCCATGTGCCCGTGCGACCCTTGAGATCGTCCGTGGGAGCCTTTTTGGAGGTTCCCCGGGCGAGGCGGGTGGGCTCTTGTTAGATCTTTTTCGGTGGCCGCTCCTGTCCTGTGGAATTCGCTCCCGAAGGAGGATCGGCTAGCTCCCACTCTCCTGTCATTTCGGTGTTTATGTAAGACCTGGCTATTCTGCCAGGCTTTTGGCGAGGGGTAGGGGTGGAGGGTCTTCCCTCTTCCACCCCGTATTGTGTATTTTTAATGGTTTTAAATTGTTTTACTTTTTTATACTGTTGTTCACCGCCCCAGGCTGCCCTCTGGGCAGGAGGGGCGGGATATAAATTTTAAAAAAAGAAAAAGAAAAAAGCCTGGAGTGGTCGCCGGGGACGGCCCTTGGTCTGGGATGTGTCTTGGCGATTTTCCCAAGGATACTTTCCAGGATAGCTGCCTACCCGCTCTAGGGCAGTCCCAGGCCAACATCTGGCAGCATGGAAACAGACAAGCAGGTGAGTCCTGGGCCACCCTCACATCTGTTTTACAACATGGAGGGTGGATGTAAAAAATAGCCTTTGCCCCGACATCCCTGCCAGCATGTACCTACTTCAGTCCCATTTTTGTAGTTTGCTCGCGTGGGTGTTAAATTGAACCACACTGTTCATTTGATTTGGGGTTCTCGCACCTCGAGAGAAGAAGAGCAAAAAGGCGTGTGGCCAGAGTTTCTATCCTAACATTCCACTGATTAATTACTATCAACCATCGTGCAAGTTGATGATGTTGGCAGCAATAAATGTGACCCGTAAGAACTGGAAATCTGCTACAAGCCCATCAGTAGCAGAGTGGATGAACTGCCTCTGGTTCCTGTTCCCAATGGAAAACGTGCTAGCTGAGCTAAGTGATAGTTTTTAGGACTTTGTGGTTAAATGGCAACTCTGCATGGAGATCATTAAGAAAGATCAGGTCATGGAGGACTCTGAATCTCAACTGTTTAAATACCATTTCTAATTTAGCCTACAAAAATGCATGGAGAATTCCTGTTTCCTTTTTCCGTTGGTCTCACTTCGTGGTTAAGTTGAGCATGAGAGTGTGTTTCTGTTTTAGTTGTCATCTGTTGTTGTAAGTTTTTTTTCTTGGGGAAACAATATTTTAACTGCGAGTATATATGTAAATATAAGTTTATTGTAAGTGTTTTTCATTACCTGTATGTATTTGTATGTATGTATTCTACATGCTTATTTTATTTATATATATATATATATATATATATATATATATATATATATATATATATATATATATATATATATATATATATATATCACACACACACACACATATACACATTCTATACATTACATATACATTATAGATATAGATATTTCCCTATCTCATTTTGAGAGCGAGATAGACATAGGCTGATGAGAACTGATTCCCACACACAGGTGAATGAATCTGAATCTGAATTTCACTTTCACTGACCATGCTCCCAACTCACCCCTTTTCTCTTCAACTAACAGCCTGCTCTGCAAGGGTGTTACAAACTACAAATGTCTCCCCTGTTTTCTAAATAAGCTAACTGTCCCAGAGGTTCTGGGACTATGTTGGAGGGGGCAAGGCAAAGCGTTGTCATGGCCCTTTCATATGAGATTGCAATGCTCCTTCAGGGGGCAGGGCCATAGCAGAAAGGGGGTGAAATGGAATTCCACACCCCCTTTCCGACCTAGCCTCGGCCTTGCAGAGCATTGTGACACGCCCATGGGGCGGGGACATGTCGGAAAGTCTCTATGATCCACCCTCTTTCTGATATGGATGCCCCTGCCTTCCACGAGCAACCCTACCCAAGTGGCAACCAGCCCTGGCCAAGAGCTGCAGTTTAACTGCTCAGCAGTCACAGTTTGGCTACCTCAGGGGCGTAGCAAGGCTGGGGAGGGCTCAGCCCACAATTAATGGGGCCCCCCTCAAGGGTGACTCTGAAGCCTTTTTCTTTTTGCTGCTCCACTAGCAGAACGTTTTGACAGGATACCAAGTAATGATATCCTTTTCTACCAAATTTTCCTGCCAGCACAAACACAAAAACCCTACTTACTCTTTTGGGCATCTCTAAAAACCATCTTTAAAGTAACTATCTTTAAACCATCTTTAAAAGCCTAGAAAAAAAAACCCCATGCTTTTTTAAAACCATCCTTATAAACCAATCTGAACATCTTTAAACCTAAGCCTCCAAAATTCTCTCAAAAACACCAAAACAGACAAAGTGATAATTAAGCACACAAAGAGCTTTAGCAAGAGAAGTTTGTGTTTCAGTTCTTTTTCACTACATCACCACAGGACCCTACCGGAATTGTATAATCAAGATCTATATGGACACGCGTGACCTAAAACTTGCGTATCACTCTAACTCTGCCATTTTATATTATTCTATTTATTTATTTGAGTTATAGATTTGATGTTACCTTCGCACAGCACGCTTCTGGGTTGTACTTAGGTTATGTCAGTTGACATAACTGCTAACAAGAAAAGCATTACTTAATACTTAACATTTCAAACTGCATATAGTATATTACATTAATATAAAATTCACTTTTATACACAGATTTGGACAGTCCAAAAATTATGTCATTCAAGAACGGAAGAGGGGGACAACAAAGTTGAAATAAGGAGGAAGTTGGTTTTAACACGGGGTGGGCCAAATGTGGCCTGTGATCAGCTTTTATGTGGCCCCTTTCCAGATCCAGTTCCTCAATCCGGCCTCTGGACCCAGTTCTTTCTGGTGCTGGTGAATGGGGGTCAGTGGGGTGGACACTATGGGGGGAGGGATTGGTGTTGGGAGATGGGGGTCAGTGGGGTGGGCTCTCTGGGGGAGGGACTGGTGTTGGGAGATGGGGGTCAATGGGGTGGGCTCTCTGGGAAAGGGAATGGTCAGTGTTGGGGTATGGGAGTCAATGGGGTGGGCTCCACTGGGGGGGAAGAAGGACCAGTGCTGGGGTATGGGGGCAGTCTATGGGGAGAGGGATCCGTGCTGGGGCATGGGAGGCAGTGGAGCAGACTCTAGGAGGGAAAGGACAGCCACAGCCTACACACCTACCTTGCACCTGGGCTTGGAGCCTCCCCCCTGCCACTCAGATCCAAGATGGAGGCAGTTGGACCACACCACAGCCTCGCTCTGGCTGTGCCCCGGGACTGGCCCAGGGAGAAGAAGGCAGTGAGGGGCGAGGTACAGACCCAGAGGGAGCATAAACCCAGGCCAGCCAGCCAGCGTTGTGGCTGCTGCATCTCACCCCTCTCCCATCCCCTGGAGCTATTTAATTTGCGGACTTTAAAAATGCGCAACCGCCATAATATGCGCATAATAACCCACTTCCGTCTCGTGTAATTACATCATGCCGACGTTTCAAAATATGCGCAATCGCGATGCGCAATCGCGCACTGCTCGTCTAAAAGCGGCCAGAGAAACCCAGTGCTAACTTCATTTGAGCATCAGTTTTCTTTATCTCTGGGTCCATTTCCTTAAGGTCTGCTTAAGTTGAATTTCTGATAAGTCGACATTTTTTTACATAGCCAGAGAAATTCTACTTAAACAGACTCCACTATAAATGGGAGTTTTTCCATTAACATAAATGGTGGGTTGTGCCCTCAGGCTCAGCAAAGCAGGATTCAAGGGGAGTCAGCAGCAGTTTCTTAACCTTCAGCTGCCTGGCCCTGAATTAAAATAGGAGCAATTTTAAAATTAATATACTCTGTAGAGTGACATAAGAAAGAGAAAACCGCGCTTAATACAAGTCAGGTTAGAAAGTGAATCACAGGCTCTTTCATTAAACACAGTCAAGAAGAGAAATAACTAACCAGTGAAGTTGCTACCCAGCAGCAAAGCTCCTTGGTATTTCACAGCTGCTTTTTCTAAAAGGCACTCTTCTGTGTTTACAAATCACTTCTCTTCTGAGATGCACACTTACAAAGGCTTGCCTGATAGCTCTGAATACTAGATACTTTTCTTACCCTTGAACTCACTCATTTATTAAAGTTAAGGCAGCCTTTGCTGTTATGTTTGTTAGTGCAAGCACTGCTGAGAATTGCCTCCACCACCCCAGAAAATGGGAGACAGCAGACCCCTTGTAACATTCCCCTATCAAGAAGGAGACAGGACAGGGCTCGAAAAGCTCCCAAGGGCGGAAAAAAGGTAACGGCCACCACAGGCAGGAAAGGAACAAACCCTAGCCAGGGCTGCCAGGCAACTTTGGTGTCAGGAGATAGGGCCATTGAAGTCACGTGGATTCCACCCCCGGCAGGGGCGGGACCCTTCCTGTCTCCCTCATGGGCTCCAGCCTCAGTTGTGGGCTGGAACCAATACAAGTAGCACCGGGAGCAGCCGCTGCTGTATCGGGGACCTGGGCTTGTAGGCCCCCTCACTTCCGCAGTCCGGGCACTCCGGGCCTGGGAGTGGTGGGGCCTGGCCCCATTGCAGCGGTGGCAGGATGCGGGCCAGCAGGCCAATGAGGCACCAGCTGGCCGCCGTGGAGAGCTGCGCCCCATGGGGCCAGGTACGAAGCCTGCCCCCTTCTCCTCCCCATCGTAGGGCCCCGGCAATGAGGAAGCAGAAGAGAAAAGTTGCCACCGCCACAAACAGGTGGTGATGAAGCACACAGCAGGTGGCACCTCCCCCCGCAGCCGAGGTGCCTGAGAGCACTGCGGGAGTGGTTGGGACCAAGGCCCCTTCCGGGTACTGAGGTCTCAGAATCTGGGCCGGTAGGGAGGACAGTGGATACCCCCCCTCCATGAGAGACTTGCAGGGTGCAAGACCCTGCTCCGGGAGTTGGTTGCCTCAGGGGTGGGCAGGCCCTAGGCTCAGCCTCTCTCCCTTGCCGGCCTTGGAGCCACAGCCCAAGGAGCTTGGAGTCACAGCCTTGGAGCTTGTGGGCCAGAAGCCTAGGCAAGGGGGCCGCAGGATTGTGCCCCCTACCCGCTTTGTTGATGACCCACCCCATCAGGCTCGCTAGGAGCAGCTCTAGTCAGGGAAACCAGGCTGGATTGCCCCCCATCATGCCTGGGCCTCCTCTCCCAGTGGTCAGACACCCAGCAATCCAGGATGCAGGAGGGGTCCTGGTCCTTGGGAACCTGGGCTGTATGGCCCCGCGGGATCCAGAATGACCCCCCCGGGGGGGGGGCCACAGCAAGCCCAGCATGTATGCCCACCCCATTCTCGGTCAACAGCCGGTTGGAAGGGGCTTGGCTGGAGCCCCTCCAGGGTAGGCTGCCAGTGTCCTCTCCCCCGTTTGGTGGGCAGCCGACTGGGCAGGGAAGCCCCCTCTTTTCCTTTATAGGGGGCACTGGTTCCACCTGGTGAGGAGCCAAAGAACACTTGGACCCCCAGGGTCAAGAGAGAGAGGAGATGTCCTTCGGAGGATCAAGGTGACTGAACAGGCCATCCAAACAATGGCGGAACAGTGGCCCCAACATCCCACCATGGGCCACCCTTCCCAACCACGCTACATGACTCAGTTGAGGCTGGGGAGTACCCTCAGGGGGCAGGCAACATGGACACTGAACTGAGGGTGCTGGAGGTACCAGTGATCTGACGGCTGGCCCACAGCAGGGACTCGCATTCGGCATGGGGGCCCTCACTGAGCCCCCCCGGGGGCACAGATTGGGTCAACCCAACTCCTGTGGTGGAATGGGGCCTGGGTCCCTGTGACCGTGCCCCCTGACCCACCCCCTGGTACCTACATCAGAGCTTACACTTCCCAACAACAGCCCATGGACTTGGTGGGGTAATGTACTCCACGGGTGGATCAGGCGCTACATGTTTGGGCCCTGCCGGCCACACACACACACACACACCCCGGGGCAGCTGGGTGAAGCCGCTAGGCAATGCCCCCTATTTGGGGGGGGGGTATTCCAAAGTCTCCACCCACATAGGGGATCACCTCCTTCCAGCCACCCATGAGCGGATTTGCCTTCTTGTTCAATGATCCCATTGTGGATCCAGCCAACCAATACAACAAAAAACAGAAGGAGCGATTCAAGCGCCCCAAGGCAGAGAGGAACTGGTCCAACTTGACCGCAGCCTTCTCCATCTATCACGGGGTAATGATACAGGCATATGCTAGCTGGGCTGCAGACCTTCTTAAGTATACAGACATTGTTCGCCAAGCATGCAAGTCAGGCCCCTCTGGAGCGTGGCTTTGACGAGGTGTTCAAGCATAGGGCGGCCTACACCCCGGGCCTCCGTTGGGACCTCCATGCAAATGACCTATGACTCAATTGTATGAGTGGTACAGGCAACACCCCCAGATCAGATAGTGGCCACCTATTGGTCAAGGGAGGTGTGGCATCTGCCATAAAGGCAACAGCGAGCACCATGGGGCAGTGCTGGGAGTACAGCCAATTGGGAAAATGCTCCCGCGTGGCTTGTAAGTTCCAGCACACCTGCCCAACCTGTACGGGGTACCATGCGGCCTCCCCGTGCCCCTGGACCAAACCTCGGGCAAAAGAAAAACCCAACTCCAGGCCCACAGGAAAGAGCGGACGGGGGGAGCCAATGCTGGGGGCTCCGGAAAAAGCCCCAACACTGGTTAGGACGGAGCGACTGGAGCTGGCCCTGCGGGAACACCCTGTCCAGAAAGAGCTCAAATACATCATTAAGGGATTTAGAAAGGGTTTCAGGATCCCAGCGGGTTCTGTCCAGCAGCATAGGGTTGCCCCTAATTTGAAATCTGGTGGGGATGGAACATGTTGTCCAAGCTAAAATTGACAAAAAGCAAGCGGAGGGCAGGGTGGCTGGCCCCTTCCTGCCCCCCCTTCCCCAATATGGTGATTTCTCCCCTTGGTGTGGTCCCCAAAAAGGTCCCGGGTGAATTCCGATTAATCCACCACCTCTGCCACCCGCAAGGTATGTTAGAGCAGCCCCCCTATGCTTGGCAAAGGGCATGGACTGGCGGGCATTGGACTCAGGATTCCCCCCCCCCAACAAAGAAGTCAGAGCAAGGATCAGGCCCAGCCACCATGGGACCTAGGAAAAGGGAGTTCACCCAGGTGGATACCAGCCTGATCCAGGAAGGAGGCGATTAAGGGAGATAGCCCTCAGTATGTACGGGGCCATTAAGAAAGGACGTTCTCCCTGTTTTGAGAAACCACTGGTGAATAGAACCCAGGCTAGCAACAGCCTCAAAGACATGGAATATTAG
This sequence comes from Sphenodon punctatus, assembly GCA_003113815.1. Taxonomy (NCBI): domain Eukaryota; kingdom Metazoa; phylum Chordata; class Lepidosauria; order Sphenodontia; family Sphenodontidae; genus Sphenodon; species Sphenodon punctatus. The sequence goes on from QEPC01000715.1 coordinate 5,381,958, forward strand.
TATCCCCTACCCCACTCCCAAGCACAGAAATCCAGGTGCAGTCCCTCTCACAACTCCTCCCAAATCACCGGAATGTCCTCTCCCCATTCATGCCCAGGTGTGTCCATTGTGTGTCTGTTGCCCATGGCTCCCCTAGGTCTCTTCCCTTTTGTGACACCTAAGCACCCACCTGGAGTCCTCTTTTGTCCCCATGGTTCACATATGCATCTTTCCTTTTGTCTCACTTAGAAACCCACCCAAATATGCCCCGATGGGTCATTTGTGTCCCTTTGTCCTCCTTGTGTGTCTTTTGTAACACCCTTGAGCCTATCCCACATCTTTTATCCTGAACCCTATAACTGCCCCTCGCTTCCCCCATGCAAACTGAGAAGGTTTTGGATGCGGGCACGTGCAGGTTTCCCTGTGTGTGTCTGTATCTTAAGGAGATCTCCCAGACTTAGGTCTGCCCCTTCTTCTCAACCCCCCACGAACTTCGCTGGATTCTCGGGCCGCCTGCCCCCTTTTTCCACAGTAAAGGAAAGGTAACCTCAGGTCCAGACTTCCCCGCTCATTCTCTCTCTCTCTCTCTCTCGCTGTGTCTTTTCCGGGTCTTCCACCCCCCACCTCACTTTCATTTTCCCCGCCACCGCTTGTGTTTTTCCTTTGATCCCGCTAGCCAGACCAGGGCTGTGTTTCTCTGTTTATGTGTATAAATAAACCTTTTAGTTTTATTGAATCTTTGTCTCCCTCTTTTCCTTCACTTTTGGGGAGGGTACATAAACTGCTTGTAGCGTGTATCTGTCCTCAGACTGATCCTTAGGACACGCAGGAACCCCGGGTTTAACAAATTAAGCTAATTCCCCCCGAAGTAAAGGAATGGTTGATATTGGGGTACCAACCCCCCAATAGTCATGAGTGGGAGGTCAGTGAACAAAGCCATACCCAGGGAACTCACATCTGTTCACTATGCATCATTCGACTCAGCAGTGGCACTGGTTAGGCACTGTGGACAAGGAGCCTTTCTAGCAAAGTGTGACATTAAGTCCACCTTTTGCCTACTCCCAGTTCACCCAGATAGCTTTCCACTACTAGGCTTCCATTCTCAGGAACATTACTACTATGACAAGACCATGCCAATGGGCTGCTCCATCTCTCGCTCAGTGTTTGCGAGATTCAGCTCCCTGGTCGAGTGGGTGGTGCAACAGCATGCCGATGTGGGGGAGGTCACTAAATATCTGGACTACTTCCTTTTCATCATATGGGCCAGCACAGGGGAATGCTGGGAGCTAATGCAGATTTTCAAGCGGGTGGCGGACGAATTGGGCATCCCCCTTGCACCCGAGAAGACCAAGGGACCGGCCACCAAGTTGACCTATTTGCAGATAGAGCTGGACACAGTGGCAGCCATCTCCCACCTACCTGAGGATAAATTGAGATCCCTCTGGGCCAAGGGCCTAGAGGCAACCAAGGTGACAATCAGGCATGTTCAATTATTACTTGGGAGGCCTTAACTTTGCATGCAGGGTGGTGGCGCTGGGGCGGGGCTTTCTGTCCTGCCTCTACGCTAAGCTGGAGGACAACCCACCTACTTACCATTACGTTAGGCTCACCAGGGAAATGAAGGACAATCTCAAGATGTGGGCAGCCTTCCTAGCAGGATTCAATGGGACTAGCTTTTGGAGGGACCAGCTTTTGCTGGAGGCAGAGCTCCAGGTTCACTCCAATGCAGCTGGCGGGTTTGGCTTCGGTGTATTTTTTAGGGACAGGTGGGTGGCAGGTCCCTGGCCGGCTGAATGGACCAAGTCCGAGGTCACCAAGGACCTCACCTTCCTGGAACTCTTCCCCATTGTGCTGGCAGTCCACCTATTGCCGGCAGAATTCACGAACCACACGGTGCTCTTTTGGTGTGACAACCAGGCAGTAGTACACATCATAAATACGCTGTACTCACAGTCCCCAAGGGTCCTGAAGCTGGTCAGGGTGTTCGTGTGAACTTCAACATATTGTTCCAAGCCAGATACATCCCCGGCATTGACAACAGTGTAGCCAACGCCCTCTCTCGCTTCCAGATGGAACATTTCCGCTCACTGGTGCCACGAGCTAGGGTGACCCCACAGCCACTGCCACCATCGGTTTGTACGGCCTTGGGCTGAGTTGTACGTCCCTGAATGGGATCCCTAGCACCATGAACAAGGGCTGCCTATAACAGAGCTTTCCCCGAATTCCAGCAATACCAGTCCCTTCAAGGGTGGGATCTGGGCTTTTCCATCCCAGAACCTCAGATGCTCCAATTTGCCCTTTATCTGAGGCAGAGAGGGGTGGTGCCAGGCACCATAGCTGGTAAACTGGTGGCGCTGGGATTCATGAGCAAACTCACTGGGCACTCACCTCCTGACAGGGTTTTTTCCGCCAGGCACCTACTAGAAAGCTGGTCCTGGGAGCAAGGTAGTACCCCTGACAGAAGGATCCCCATTACCACCCTCCTCCCCTTCGCTGCTGGAGCTATGCGGGGTCCTCCCTCAAATTTGTTTTGATGTTACGAGGTTTGTTTGTTTAGTTCAGTGTTCAAACTAGCATTCTTTGGGGTGTTCTGTGTGAGCGAGCTTGTGACCGAATCAGCCAGCGACACTACAGGTAGAGCACTAAGAATCAATTATGTGAAGATCGGTCCATCAGGAATGTTCCTGTGGATTCACCGCTCCAAAACCAATCAGAGAGGCAGGGGGCAGGTGGTCAGGCTAAACAGGGCCAGAGCGCCAGAGTTGTGCCCGGTCTGTGCGGTGGAAGTATACCTCGCTACTCGATCCCATGTGCCCGGCCCCCTTTTCTGACATGCCAGTGGGGAGTTTCTGACCAGGCACCAATTCATGGCCATTCTGAGGGCTGCATTGGCTGGCCTGGGTCAGCCAGTGGCAGATTTCAGATCCCACTCATTCCGCATAGGGGTTATTAGTTTTGCAGTGGCAGAAGAGATGACGGACCAGGGCATATGGGCGGTGGGTCGTTGGTGGTCAGGGGCATTCCGATCTTTTGTCTGGCATGCTCCCTCCCACTACCGTTGCTGAACTGCCTATTTGTTTCCTCAAGTATTCCCCCTCACCACCGACGGTAAATGTGGATCATTGGCCACAGCCTGGTACGCTGGGTGGGCAAAGCTGCTGGCCAGTCCCAGTGGGGGACACAGCTGGGCTTATCGGCATGAGCAGAAATATGATGGAAGAGCCGTAGCGGCATGAGGTGGCACCAGCTGATGCCCAGTTTCCACGTGCCACACAGGCCACACACCCCCACCAGATGTCATTGTCCTGCGTGGGGGGGGGGGGAGGGTTTTGATTTGATTTCTGCTCTTTTGTACTTTATGGTTTTAAAAATTTTAGCTGTTTTTTTATTGTTTGATTTTATTGTGGTGATTGTTGTGCGCCACTCCGATCTACTATTCTGCAGGAGGGTGCGGGATAAAATATTTCAAAATATATAAAATAAAGGCCCCACCCCATAGCCACAAGCCAAAGGTGCACGCCCGCGCCCAGAAAGCCCCAGCAGGCATTGCAGCACCCAGAAATCCCCCAGCAGGCATTGCAGCGCCCAGAAAGCCCCCAGCAGGCATTGCAGCGCCCAGAAAG
>QEPC01000715.1:5393160-5407736 GCA_003113815.1 Sphenodon punctatus
GGGAGGGGGAGGGAATTAATTTATTTCATTGATTTCAATGGGGACACAGCGCCCCATTGAAATCAATGAAATAAATCCGGTACCGGTATACCGGATTTAATCCGGGAATCCGGTTTTCAGAGAACCGGTAACCAGTAAATCCGGTAGCCGGTAATGGGCCCGGGGTCCCACCTCTAGTAGTAACTATCATATCTGAATGCTGTGTGGGGAAAAAACGAATCCCCTGCATTTGCTATCCTCTAGCCATCCCACAATTCTTAGTGGAAAATCTCTTCTTGCTTCCACGGTCTTAGGGGGTAGTCAGGATAATTCAGTCAAGACAATTCAATTTGCAAAGAAGATTCACTTTCAGCATTAAAAAGTTAGTAACACACACCTGGTATTTTATATAAAAAGGGAATTGTACGCTGCTTATCCTGTCTTTAAGTGGCTGAAGTGCATTGCAGATATGCCTGTGCTAGAACTGTCATGGGTAATGGGTTTATTATTCACGGGTTTAGTGAATTAGTGAGTCTGTTTTTCAGGTAGCCCTTTAAATACCCAAATAATATCCACAGCTGAACTGGGTATTTACATATCTCATTTTTTGGGCATCCCACTTCATTTTCTTAGTAGTTCTCATTTCAATTTTTCAGTTATATAATTTCCAGCAATTACACATGCACAATAGTGCTAATATTGCCAAAACGATGCAACTGAAAAAAACCAAAATGATGGAGCAACCAAAATAACCAAACCAATAAGCGGAAAACCAGAAAAACTGAAACAGATACCTGACAGAGCATGAATAGATACTGGTTATTACCATCCAACTGCATTATTTTTGGTTCAGGCTGATGTGTTACCTTAATGTTCGTACCTGAAAGTCTTTGAGTTGGAGACATTTCTAAAATGGCTCTGACTTGTCTGTTTCTGAAATATGAGTTTCAGTTGGCTGCAGAACCAATCAGCATCTGCGATATAGAAATGGGTGGGGCCACCAATATTTTGGAAATTCCCCCACTCAAAAGAAAAAACAAAAAAGGGGCGGGGGGAGGATCCCACAATATACAAAAACCCAAAACAAACGTACAGGGACCCAAACCTCGAGCTAATGACCTATACACTATACAATTCTATATATTTATTATACAGAAATTCAATATAAAGTATCTCAATGACAGATATATATGTACACCAACCAAAAACACCCTAAGTCCATCAATCAAATCCACTACTTATAATGTATGTAAGAAGGATAATGTGACAAATGTATAATAAATCAAAGTCCACCATTTAAAAGCGCAAATAGCCCCCACAGAAAGTCTGGTCAAGGCAAATTGCCCACAAGGAATGTCTGGTCTATGAGCTCCCAGAGATTAGGCTCATTTTGATTGCCTTCTTCAGGACATCAAAATAACACCAGAGCATTTTCAAAAGCATCCATCAGTAGTGGAACAATTCTTCCTCCTTTATGACAATTATGCAAAATTGGTAAGCAGTCAAAGAACTTCAAGTATTCTAAAAAGCAGTGCAAATGGCATGTTACAATCTATTATCTCACTGCCTGGGGTTTTACAACAAAGGATGTCCCCTGCATTCACAGGCTATGTTAAGTACTAACGCATGCTTCTATCTTCACTGCCTGCAAGATACATTTTCCAATTAATGATCCCTTATAATCTAAATAAATATAAGGGTATATAACTCTCACTAATATCGGAACTCATATAAATCATGGAAAAATATTCCTGGTGGTTCTATCCTGCATACCCCTGGAACTGCTTGAACCAGCACTTCCGTGTCACAAGGCTTTTATTCAATTTCTATTGTGCATTTATCACCTGTTACAAATTTACAGGGATATTCCCCCACTCAGTGAGTCAGTCAGAGCTTAGGCAACATCCTCCCACCCTCTTTCCTGGACATCCCCCTCCACACCCAATGTATTCCATAACTCTTTCCTTCTGTTTGAGAAACCTTGATATAGATGGAATAAGTCCTGAGAAGGGCAGGGGTTTAGAGACGGGGGTGGTGCTTTGAGGAGGTTTTCAAAAGCTAAAGTAGGAATAGCTCAAATTCACAGGTGTAAAAGCAGAGCAAGATCAGAATCAGTCCCCTTCATGACAGGCTGACCAGTTTAGCACCTGCCCGTAGTGGCACAATTTACAGCAAGCTTCACTATTTAAATACACTTAGGGTGATTCCAGAAGTGACGTGGTGAATGTCCACCACAGTCAACCTTAGTCAAACGTGGGTGGTGGTGAAAGCACCGTGCATGTCTGTTTGCTCACATCCAGATATTCACCACAGTCAAAACGCGGCCCGGGGTGAAGCTAACCATGCTTCGTGAGGTCAGGCTGGGAGGAGGTCCAGAACTGTGGTGAATGGTCACCCCGGCCGGGGTGAATGAAAAGTAACTTCTGAACAGAAACCCGCAGCTGTGGTGGAAGGAATTGACCCCAGCCGCGGTGCATTCTGGGGCTCGAACCGCGGTCCACGTCTCCACTGCATGTCGGTTGTGTTCCCCCGACCCATGTTCTCTCTGATTGCCCCCAGGCGGTGGTCACGATCCTGTCACTTCTGTTGGGGCCGCATGTGTCACCACAGCCCTCGGTGAATCCATTCACACTGGGGTGGGATTCACTGTGGTGAATTGGAATGTGTCACTTCTGAAATCACCCATACTCTCAGTATTACCACGTCAGCTTTACTGAACATATCCACACTGTGCAGTTAACTAACATTCCTTAGCATTTCCAAGCTTCTAGTCCAGCGTGGCTCAGGCACAGCTTTAAACATGGCATGAATTCCTCGTGTGTAGTGCAGTGTCCAGAAGGGACTGCCCCAGGATGATGTACCTCCCTGGTGTTATTTTTCCTCATCAATGAGCATCAACAAGAGTCAGCCAAGTTATTCATAGCAAACAATTCCATCTGTCAAACCTGAATAATTTTCCAAAACTGGCCAAGTGTCTCAAGAGTTACTCTGAAATTTCCCATTTACTTTCTCTAAACGACGTCCACAGAAAACGTGCTCACCGTGGCAAGCCAATAATTGCATCAGCCCCGCACTAACTGCCAGCCTTGTCGCTCAACTGGACTCCAATAGTCAAGGTAGGATCTTTTCTGCTTGTACATCACCCCTTTATTAAGAGATCAGCAAATCAATATTATTGCCCTATTTCCTCCCTGGCCCTGGAATTGATGTCCAGTACAGACATTCTCTTGAGGCAGAAGCAGTTACAGAACACAATTCATTCTCTCTCAGCTCCAAAGGCTCTGCAAGGCTAAGAAATGAAACGCTGCTATTTGTCCCCGAGGTAAGTATGCATGATGCAAGGCACATGGGGAACAACATTTTAGAGGTACCATTTGCAAACACTGTAATCACGCTTCACAGCAGCATTGAGTTACAAACCTTTTCCTTTTCCTCTCTGCAAGAAAGGGCACTGCTATTTACCTACAAAGGCGTGGAGATTTTAAAATACCTGCATTCCTTCCTGACAGACTTAAGACATTTAAATCAGATTACTGCTGTTCAGCAGATTTTCTGTTCTACTTTCCTCTGTCATTCAACACAGCAGTTGCATTTTATGTAAGCGCACAGGGTGGCTCTACACATTATGTCAAACACAGATGAAATCTCAATTCCATGGTATTCACTGCAACCTCATTCCATGGTAGAGGTTGCAGCGCGTACCAGTGAGTACGTGATCATCTGGAGAGAACAAGTTCCACAGCAGTTTGTTCCTTGGAATAAATTTGGGGATTTCCTCAGCAGACCAGCAACACACCATGGAATCGATGTCTGTTCAGCAGAAAGGCTTTGAGTTTTCCAACTACACAGCGGGAAGGTTTTTTTGGAAGCTTTGCCTTGTCACTTTCACCAGTGGAGCTGTCACCCTATGGACTCTGACCAGCAGGGGGAGCCCATCGGGTGGTAGCATAAATAGGTGAAGACCAAAAGCTCCACTTGTGAAAGTGACAGACGGCAAAACTCCCTGCTGTGAAGATAGAAAGCTCAAAGCCTCGCTGCTGAACAGGCATCGATTCCATGGTGTGTTTTTGGCTGTCCTGCAGGTCGGCTGACGAAATCCCCAAATTTATTCCAAGGAACAAACCACTGTGGAACTTGTTCTCTCCAGATGATCATTTCAGTTCCTCCCTACTCACCTTTAAAATCATGCACTTATTTATTCTCCAGATGCCTTATCCGCTGCTGTAGTCCAGCTTCCCCGTTCACCTTCCCCTTTTAAATTGAATTAAACGGATTTTATACTGTTTTATTGCATTTTATGTGAAGTGCTCTGAATATAATTTGGCACGAGAGTGCCATAAAAATAAAAGTATACATTATTAATTATTATGATTATTATTTATCAGACAAAGGAACACACCCTTAGGCTCCCTTGCTGTGCCTATTACGAATTTGCTAGCTAAGACACTGTGGGTGCTGCCACCACAGACTACTCTGGGACATGGTGGGAGCCGTCACTCTGCCCGGGACTTGGCCCAACTCCCAAACAAGCGTTACGTCAGCCTAGAAGGGAGGACACACAGATGTGCATCTGCATATCCCTGCCTCTGCACTGGATGGTGCACCCTGCCCCCCAGTTGACAGGTGGCCATGGTAATCAATGACGGCTGTCAAGGCACCACCACTCCGGACCATGGTGAGTAAAGTGGGGTATCAGATGTGATAGCCTGCTTTACTCCAGGTCTGGTAGCTGGCTCCCAGCCAAGGTAGAGTTTGGACAGGGCTGTTAACAGCCCAGGTTAAGCTCTGCCACCGTCAGGAACCAGACCGTAGTAACATCTGGTGGCCGCTTTCAAACAGGATGGTGACACCTGGATTAATCCGTGCCACCGTCATGCCTGAAAACACACCCGTTGGGACCCGTGATGTATTGCTAAGTTCCCCTTCTTACAGGAGGGCAAATCAGGTGTGGTCCGCCTGTTAGTCACACCTTGATTTTTCTGTACAGTATTGCTCCCTGTTATTTTAGGCACTGGTGTGCTCTGGATGCTCATGACCTCCTTCTTGTGGCAAATCTTAATTATAGGATTGATTTCTTGTTGGTGGATTTTTCTGTGCAGGCGGTTTGGGTCTGTTGAATCCTGGACTAGATCCTTGAGACCCTTCCAGTCCTATGGTGGCAATGAAGAAAACACAGAGAACATGGACCCTGCTTATGACTGTGAATATAAAATCTGCTATTAATTATTATTATAAGCATTTATATAGCGCCAGCAACATACCTGGCGCTTTACAGAGAATAAGATAGACACGGTCCCTGCCCGAGAGCTTACAATCTAAAGACAGGGGGAGGGGAGACAGGGAAGGGGGAACAGAGGGAGAGACCTAACCTTTGCTTCCTCTCTCTTACAGTTCAGGGAACTAGACCACAAGTCTTTGTTTTGTAGCACTTTGTAGGAAGAGAGTCAGTGCTCAATCAATCAATTAGACTTTATTGACGTAACCGAAGTCATAGTCATTCACAAACATAACACACAAACGACCCACCGGGGTCACATACTATACTCCAGCAATAATACAAATATATAAATAAGAGAAATAAATTAAAAACAAATCATCTAAGACAACTTAAACCCCAGAAAGAGCTTCCTCCTGACAAAAGCTTCGGAAAAGAAAGCCAAAACTTGGCTAGTAATCTCATCCCCCCCACCCGCTAAAGCCAAAACCATCAAGGCATTCGGAGTCCAGCCTATAAATTTAGAAAAGAATTTTCCCAACAGCTTCCCCCTCAAGTCATCATACAGTCGACACGAACATAGTACATGGGCAGTAGTTTCCACCTCCAAGAAATCAAAGGGGCATACCCTATCGGAGAAAGGAATAGCAGCCAATCTCCCTTCCAAAACCTTAGACGGGAGGGCATTAAACCGGGCCGACATGAATAGCCATTTAGCATTGGCCACGGCTGGTAAACAAAAATATGGGGCCATAACATCCATCGGGGGGGCCCAAAGCAGATAGCTACTCATGTGGGAAGATTGAGCAACTATATTCCGGTTCACCTGATGATCGCCATCTCGCCATCTAAGTAACACCTCACGTAATGCACCCTGTAACGTTTTAGCCTGGAGGTAGTCTCAAGACATCCCCAGGGACAATAAATGATCCTCCACTTTCACAGCCCAACTACTATAGAAGGGGTCATCCCTCAAAAAAAACAAGCAAACCCCCTCCTCCTGCTAACTCAACCCTAAGCCACAACTTATGGGCAGCCCGCCAGGCTTTAAATGACCAACTACATTGTCCCAGCTCAAGGCGAAGGGCGGCATTCGGAGTACCTCCCGGGGCTCTAGTCAATCGGCGCAAAAACTTAGATTGACTACAATCCAAAGGCTGCGAGGTAAGTGGGGCCCAGAGCTCAGCACAGAACAAAAATTGGGCACCCACCTTGGCATTGAAAACCTCCAATGCCAATTTCATCTCCACCCCACCAGAATGAACAAAAAGTTTTCGTATTGCCAAGGCGGCTTTCTTTGCCTTACACTCTGCGCCTCTTAAATGCTGAAGCCACGACCCAGTCCCACTAAACAAAACCCCCAAGTACTTAAACACTTTCACCTGTTCCAACTGCCAGTCCCCCAACCTCCACACGTGAACAGTCGTACGGTACGATTTAGCAAAAAACATAATTTTGGATTTTTGATAGTTAATTTCCATACTGTTCTCATTACAGTAGTGACCAAACGCCTGTAATTGCCTATTTAGCCCTACTCTGGTTTGCGAAAGCAATACAAGATCGTCCGCAAAAAGGAGGCTACCTATGTGGCGAGAGGCCAGTTTCGGGGGGAAAAAACGCAGTTGTGCCATTAAAGGGACAACATCATTAAAAAAGAGATTAAAGAGGGTTGGGGCAAGGACGCATCCTTGCCTTACCCCTCTATAGACAGACACCTCCCGAGACACGTGACCAGCCGCAGTGAGCTTCACCACCAGGTTAGAATCTTTATACAACTGCTGCACCAAGAACAAAAGACGCCTATCTATCTGGGTTTTGGCTAACTTCGCCCATAACAGCTGTCTGTTCACGAGGTCAAAGGCGGCCCGGAGATCCAAGAAGGCCGCATACAGGCGTCCATTCCTTTCCTGATATTTCTGGGCCAAATGGTACAATATCAAGGAATGATCCGCTACCGACCTACCTCTCTGAAAACCTCCCTGCTCAGGGTAAAGAATATTGCTAGCTCCCAACCATATCTCAAACTTCACTGCCAGATATTTCGCATATAATTTACCAATAGCTGGAAGAAGACTTATTGGCCGATAGTTTGATGGAATTGTTCTATCCCCCTTTTTAAAAATAGGAACAACAACAGCTTGGTTCCATTGTGCTGGCATTAATCCCGTTTGATTAAGCGCTGAAAATAGCACAGCCAACATTGGGACCCACCAATCCTTGAAAGACTTAATCAAATCTATTGGAATTGCATCCCTGCCTGCAGCCTTATGATTTTTACAAGTCCCCAAAAGGCCCACTATTTCCTCCTCGGACACAGGGGGCCAAGATGGTAAAGTGCCCAACTCCACTCCCTCCTCCCCTTGCGATATCCCCTTTGCGTAAAGGGCACTAAAATGAGCTACCCAATCAGAGGCAGTAACAGAGGTCGCTGGCCTAGCCACCGTACTCATTCTAATTCTAACCCAAGACCAAAAGCACCTCCCATGCCCTGACCTTGCTGCCTCCAATACCTTTGTCCATTGGGCTCAGTAGTACAGCTGCTTTTTGCTCTTAATAAGCTTCCTATAATCACGCTTACCCTGAAAATATTGCTCAGGCACTCTCAGGTAACTACCTTGTCTATATTGTTTATAAATTAAGCGGAAAGAACACTTAGACTTATAACAGTCTGCATCAAACCACGGCTGGCCCCTGGGTACCCTCACCCTATTTCTTGAAGGCAAGTGCGTATTAATCAAAAACTGTACCCGTGAGCACAGGTTATTATACGCACTTATTGCTTGTTCTGGGTCAGTAGCTTCCAATATAGCTCCGCGAAAATTCCTTAACTCATCCCCTTGCCAATTAAGAAAAGGGAGAGACGAGATTTTCTCCCAATTCACTAGCATAAGCCTAATCAAAATGTCCTCCTCCTCCTTATTTTCCCCCCTCATTCCATCTCCCAAGGAAGCTAATGCCCCAGCTTTAACATGGACCTGCACTACAATCTCCAGCGGGAGATGGTTGCTGAGCAAAATAGACCCAACGCAAAACTCAGCCACCCTAGGCAGTACATTAGGAGAGACCACCCCCAAATCAATCGTACTCGAGCCCCTCCCACCAAGATACGTAAATTCCCCCGGAGTATCAGCTCCATATGTCCCATTAAGTACACACAAGTCGAACATAGACAGCAGCTCAACCAATTTAATACCCGACTGGTTAATACCCTCATCTTTAAATAATCTAGGCACATCAGCAAACGGGTATCGGAGATTCATAAATGGGCAGTATGGTAGAAGATCACCATCAGATCTGCCCAATCTAGCATTAAAATCTCCCCCAATTAAGACAAAGGCATCAGGGAAAGCAAGTATCAACTCCTCAATACCTGCCTCCAGTTGATTCCACACCCCATGCTTGTAAGATTTGGAATTTGCTGGGAAAATATATATATTCAAAAAAATCCAAACCTCCTCCAAGCATTTTATAATCACACCCAACATAAACGGGGGCACCTTAATCACTTGCTGCACATTCCTCCCCAGCCCATTATGCAACAAGCACAACAATCCCCCACTAGGCCTTCCACCCAAAGATGGTGTTGCTGGAACCTCATACACTGTATACTGGGAAAGCTCAACAGGGGGCTCAATGGGGGATACACACCAGGTTTCCTGAAGCATAATGATATTAAACCCTTGGAGAAACAGGAGAAATTCCTCATTACACACTTTTGCCGACCACCCAGCTACGTTCCAAGAAGTAATTCTACACTCATTATCACTACGTCTCCTCAATGACCCCTTGACCACAGACAACCCACTCCTCACCCCCGCAGGGGCTTGTCTAAGTCCCCCGCCTGGGCAACCACAAGCTGATTACTATTGGAGATGGGACCCTCCTTTCCCAAAATTTGGGTGACAATTGGAACATCAGGCAGGGCCTGCTGAATATCCATCAATAAAGAGCCCTCTGGGGGAAAATGTTCTTCCACTACTGGGGGTATCAACAATGGTTGAGCAGCATTCTTATCTCCCTCCCCCTGAACCCTCAAATTTGATGCAATAGGGGGCATGCCGACTGGGCTTTGCGCAAGGGCTGCCAGCCGGTTATTTATAGATGGAATTCCCTCTCCAGATAATTTTACATTCCCATTCTGAGATAAACAAGACACTAGGGGCTTCCCTATATATGTAGTTTTACGTTGCCCTACTAAAGGAGATTGGACCATCCTCAAAGGCTCCACTACAGTAGTACTAAAAACTTCACCCACTCGAACCCCCAAGATGCAAACAGATCAAACAACCCCAATATTTTGACCGCCATCCACCCCTCCTGAAACTGAACCACCACCCGCTGCAAGGCATACCCAGACAGCAATACTTGAAAGGATCTAATGGCACTTAATGGGATATTCCCCATTATAAATGATACGTGCCTACATATTGCTAACTTAGTATTCCACCGGGGAAAAGTACCATCAGGAAGTAGGCGGACTATAAAAGCTACAGCTCCCCACAAAATAGAAAGCCCTGACTCCCTTCCTCCATTATAACTATAACTATGTCGAGGACCGTGCCCTATTTCATTTAATGGCGAACACTTATTCTGGAGCAGGTGGGGTAAATGATCACACACTTCCTCTGGCTTACTTGCTGGACAAATCTTTACTGCCTCCAAAATAGCAGAGTTGGCCTTAGTCAATGTATCCAGCATGGAAGCAGTTTGGGTCTGCTGAGATTGCGCCAGCTGCACCAATTGATCTAACCTAGCCAATAACTTCTTAACAAGGTCCCCTATCAATGTGCATTGGTCCCCCAAAAAGTCCAAATAAGTTGGTTGGTTGACCTCAGGCAAAACACTTGTAGGAGGGGACGCCAAAATATGCCGCCCCCGACTGGGTAACCCCAGCATGGTGGAAGATAAACTAGGCATAGAGGAAGGGGTCAGATCAACCAACTGCCCCTCCACAGATGCCGAGGCATCCAAAGGGTCCGGCCCTGGGTCCAAAGGCTTCCCTTCCAATCCCTCCTCCAACGGGTCCCGAAAAGTCATAATGAAATTGTCCAACCTCTGCTGTTTCGATTTGGACTGCCCAGGTAGGCTAGCCTCCTGCTGCCGCCGCCACTTCTTGGACATCGCTAAAGTTCCTCAGGTAGAAGGAAAAGGACAAAAGGTAGAGCACCCCACCGCGCCACCAGCACCCTTGCACGCGCAGCCCTTAGGCGCGCACGCCCGCGGCGTGCACGCCGCAGGCCTCTCAGTACTTCTGGGCTCTGCTGGGCTCTTCCCCCCGCTCTCAGCCAATACACTCGGGCGTAATCAAGAAGGAGGTAAAACTAATCAGCTGAGCTGTCAAAGCCACAGAAAAGCCTTCTTCCTCTCAGGGTTGGATAGAGGAGGACAGCTGCTTGCCTGGGGACCCGGCCATCGACTTCACTCTCCCTCCTCACTTCCTCGAACACGCCGCAGGCCTCTCGGTACTTCTGGGCTCTGCTGGGCTTCGCTCCCCGCTCTCAGCCAATATACGCGGGCGTAATCAAGAAGGAGGTAACACTAATCAGCTGAGCTGTCAAAGCCACAGCAAAGCCTTCTTCCTCTCAGGGTTGGATAGAGGGGGGCAGCTGCTTGCCTGGGGACCCGGCCCTCGACTTCACTCTCCCGCCTCACTTCCTCGAAAGCCAGTGCTTAATTTCAAAAAAATGAATTGCTGGGACCCAGAAGCCATGCCTCCCACCTGAGAAGTCACACTTCCCAGCCCAGAGCCTTTCAGAGCAGAGAAATGAACCCTATTCTCTGGCCAGCAGCCCAACCACTGGACCAACCTGCCTCTCTATAGTTAAATATAAAACAGGAGTTCTTGGGATTTCATCTGTAAGATGACCAGTGCAGGGGGTGGGGCAGGAAAGTCATTAATGAAAGCCAAATAAACTATGTTGGTACTCCAGTAGCTTTGACCTGTAGTTATGCATGTGAACAAGGAGATAACAATATGACTTAGACCGCTTTCATACCTCCACCCCCACGCATATGGGAGGGATATGCGCGAGGTGCCGCCGGTCTGAAAGCCCTCCCGTGCAGCTTTGCCAGCAAACACCCGCAGAGATGCAGAGCAGGATTTCCTGGTGGGGGGGCTTTCAAAGCGGCAGCACCCCGCGCATTCCCTCCCGCAGCCAGAATATGCATAGGGGGAGGTCTGAAAGTGGCCCCAGTGGGAACCGATTAGTCTTTCTTGCATGCACACATCCGTTACATGGACTTGAGGGGCAACCAAGGATTCAATGAGCCGTTCTCACAGACCATCTTGCATACCAATATTTCCCTTAGTTATTGATACAGGATTACATTACGCAACACATTAATCTGGCCACGTACTCTTCTGCCTAAGGACTCTATGATGAAATCGGGGATAGACGGTTTTCCTTGATGTTTTTAGCTCAGGTTCATACTTTCCTGAAGAGCTCTGTGGAGATCGCAAATTTGCAACATTCCCTGAGAGAAGTTGCTTCAGTAAATGGTTATCTTAAATATTTTGTCTCTGTGGGTGTTTTTAAATGAGATGCTACTATGCATGGCCACCCAGGAGCCACTCAGCCGACTGCCCATCTGAAGGTGGAGTGGGGGAATGCGTGCTCCTGTGAGCCACTCAGCACCCACACATGGCCATTCACGGCATACTGCTGCAAAATTCAGAACGTGCCACGCGGGGCAAGCCAAAAAAAAGTGTGTGGCAACGTGCGTCCATGCATCCCCTGCCTGTACGAACTGGGGTGGCCACCCACGCCAGCAGACAGGTCCCCCGCTCATAGACACTGTGGGAAGGGGACACGGTTTTTGCATGTCACAGGAACTGGCTGCGAGCTGATTCAGTTTCAAATGTGTCAACTGCAAAGGCCAGACTGGCGTCCTTCCCCCTCCCCCGTGGTCCGTGGCGGGGGAAGTGCAAGGCGGCTGCCGCGGTTTCCATGCTGGGAGCCCGTTACAATCTCTCCCATGCACTCCACCTGAGTGGCTGCTCTGCAGCTGTGCCACACAGCAGCCACGGAGCACACACACACACCCAGCCTTGNCACACACACACACACACACACACACACACACACACACACACACACACACACACACACACACACACACACACACACACACACACACACCTCTCTCTTTTTCAAAGAACAAACTATTACCAGTCAAAATGTGATTGCCCATATACACATTCAAGCTGTGGTCTTCACAGTTATCTACCTTCCATTTTCTATGGGAAACTACACGTATTTCACATTCTTTATGGTGCATCTACAGCCCTTTTTACACAGGCAGTGGTGGGCGGGGGGATGGGTGTGCTACCACAGCGGATGTAGGTGGGTGTGCGCCTTTGCTACGGACACACACCCATCTCCACCCTGGAGTCTCCTCCGTTTTGTCAGATGGCTCCATGGGTGGAGATGAGTGTGCGTTGGGAGTGTACACGTACCCACCCCCCCACCGCCCATGCTGTTTGAACATACACCCATTATCCCCACCCACCGCCACACCATGTACACGGATGCCCCCCCATGTCACACACACCCCTGCACACCCAGTGGGGGGCAGGGGCGGGCGGGAGTGTCTGTGTAAAAACGGCCTACATCTAGTTATCTAACTCTGTTCAGCTAAAACAACAGTCCAGTGTAGTGCACAGAAATAATTAACTGAAATATAATTTCATTTGAATTTTTTGCAGCATTCATTACTCTTAATAAATTATTTTGGCTTTTTATATAAATTATGAGCTAGGATACTGTAAAATTTCTTCTTCTAAATAGATCAGTGCTGTGATCTACTGCAAAACCCTTGCTGTAAGCAGAGACTTTAGGTCTAATTTAGTTAAGGGGGAAAAAATTTAGTTAAACTTGAGAGTTTAATTTTTAGTGATGAACATTAAATGAACTGAATAAAGGTGTGTTTGAATTGCCTTGGTGGAAAAAAAATAAGTGCTACAAAGAAGTATATATGAAGGTAGGTTAAATACAAGTTCTACTCCACAATATTGTAAAACTAGGAAGATTCAGACAGGGTCTAGACTTGAGCTGGAACAAATGTACAATTTTAATTTGGTTCCAGGGAATCCTGAAACAAGTTTCATCCCCTTGAAGGGAGCACCAGCCTGAATCTTGCCTATCCATTGGGGAGGGNCCTACACATGCTGCCCTTTCCAAAAGGTTGTAGCCTACAGTAACTCATCCCACGTACTCCTGCCGTGGCTTAGGGTACCCTATTAAAGCATAATATGAATTTTAAAAATGCCACAAAAAGCAAGAGGATTATTTCAACATAAAGGAAAAGGGTTTACTTTCTATAATAAATGTCAGGGTGGCCACTCATGAAGTCCTTATTAGCTGCATGCTCCCATTGTGCCCACAACTGAGAATCACTGATCTAGACCCCACCATATAAATTCCATCCACAGTGTGTTCAATACAGAACAGAGGTATCTCGAGGTCTCATGATATCAATACCACAACTGATTCAGAGTTAACGAAGTATTTTAGGATTGCCACAAGTTCAATCAACTAAAGGAAACATTATACCTTCAAGCCAAAACATTAATCCTTTTGTACATTTGCTGGAGAAAAATAAATGTATGTTTTAAAAAAATCTTTTAATTTTTTTTAATTTATTTTTTTTAAAAACACCCTTTAAATAAAATCTTTAAAAGGAACGGTTTGCTATAGTTCTCAGCTTTATTATTTTTAATGTTGCACCAGCAATGCGCCTGGAGCTCAAACAGCTGCAAGAGACAAGAGGCTTACAATCGAAAACAGGAAAAGACATGTCATTTTACAGGTGGAGGAGTGAAGCTGAGAGACGCTGACTTGCTCAAGGCCACCCGGTGAGTGTGTGGCCAAGTTGGCATTTGAGCCTTCATCTCCCAGCTCCAAGTCCAGCACCTTATCTGCTAGACTACACTGGCTCAACTTTCTTCGGTGCACTAAATGCTGCAATGGAAACTCTGGTAGTGAAATCAAACAATCCTTACGGTCATGAATAAACTTGCACAGAAAAATGATTATAGACACCGATCACCATTGAGGAAACACTTTTCCCCACAATTATGACTCCAGTTCTGATCTTTCAGTCTTTGTGTTCAAAGGGAACCTGTACAAATACCTTTAACAGATGGGCATGGAAACAAAAATTCATAACTCCGCTCGATACCAAAACCAATAGACTAACTAGAGACAATGGCTTCAAGAATCTGTAATCCAACGCAACACAGTATAAAGAAGCAATGTATATCAAAACAGTAAACAAAAGAATTGCTTCTATTTAAACAACAAATGTTCAAAATAATAATAATAAAGTTTAATGAACAACAGCAAATAATGAAATGCAGGTCTATCAAAACAGATGATTCAGT
>QEPC01000715.1:5413753-5425757 GCA_003113815.1 Sphenodon punctatus
TTCATTGACTTATTCGGTAGACTTGTACTGAATCATCTGTTTTGATAGACCTGCATTTCATTATTTGCTGTTGTTCATTAAACTTTATTATTATTATTTTGAACATTTGTTGTTTAAATAGAAGCAATTCTTTTGTTTACTGTTTTTCAAGAATCTGTAACCAACAGACAGACAGACAGACCATATTCTGATGAAAAGCTGAAGCAACTACTTGGATTTAATTAAATCAAAGCAACTACTCCAGTTTGATAACATTTAGGCAAACAGTGCAAACTGATGTAGTACTGCAGCAATCTCACTAACTGAGCTTCAGCCCCTTGAATCATCGCTATACCATGGTAACCACCCTCACACTGCTAAGTGTTCACATGACCGAAGCAGAGCATGCATTCAGTTTATCAGGAGTATGTACTTCTCCTACTCCTGAATAATATTGATTTATGGTGTAAAACTGAAGACTCAACTACATCTAATCAACTGTTCATTGAAATGTGGCCGTAGCTGTTTACTCTTAAACTTCTTGGTTTCCATTTATTGTATTTTAGTTATTTAAAGTGCTAATGATCTTTCTGCAAACAGTTGTACCTGCCAGGCCTGTCACAGATATTCTGCTAAAACGAAGTGACTACTAACTATCGCATGTAAATGCTGGCTAAGTTTACCTCAGTTTTCACTTCTGACCTTTTTATTCTTGCCTGAGGAAGGGCTCCATGAAGGTGGAAAGCTTCCACATTCTCACCCACAGAAGCTGGTCCAATAAATGGTATTGTCTTCATGATTTTTTCCCTTGTGTCCCACCTATCCGGAACCACTGCAGCCACCAGAGTCTGGCTGATAGCTCTCAACATTAAACACTTTCCTATCGTCGCTACAGCCCAACATCCAGTCTTGCATTGCTTACGTACCATTTTTGCAGATGGGGCAGAACTGATCCGGTTCATACACTGGGTCCACACAGTCAGTCTGAGGGCAAGCAGACACCGTGCAGAGGACCTCACCATTGGCTTCGCAGCGGCACTTCTCACACGGTGACACCTGAAACACAAACCCAATTCCCATTCAGTTCATTCAATCAGCATTTTCTCTCAGGCTGAGTTATGCCTCCTTTTGACTCTCTATTATTGTTGTTATTTATACAGCACCAGCAATATGCCTGGCATGGAAGAGTTGTGACCAGAACCAGGTCCCTGCCCCAAGGGGCTTACAATCTAGAATGGACAAGAGTAGGGTGACAAAGGGGAGGGGCACAAAGGAAGATACAGGGATACATTCAGGAAGTCAAGAAGTTGCAGGTGCACTTGCTTATCCTGGTTGCACAGGAGGAAGGGGATCCTGAAGGATTATACAGTATAAGAAGAAGTGTAAAAATAACCAATCTATGGAGTGAAGAGTGGAGACCCTGATAGAAGAGGTTGGTTTTCAGATGGGATTTGAAAGTTGAGCAGGAGGGAGCAGAGTATGTGTTCAGGGAAGGGGTTTGAGGCATAGGAGGAAGTTGCAGTGAAAGAGAAAGGGTGAAGATTGTTTAGAAAGCAGAAAACTCTGGAGCCAGTGTGGGTCGGTGGTAGAGGAGAAGCAAAGTTCATGGGTGGGACTGTAGCAGGAAACAAAGACAGAGGATAGGGAGGAGCAAAGGCATGAAGAGCCTTGAAGGTGAGGACAAGAAGTTTGCACTGGATGTGAAGGGGGACTGCAGCCAATGGAGGAAGGAGAGAAAGTAACGGACATGATCAAAGCGGGGGGGGGGGGGGGGGGGGCAAGTTGGCGCTGGAGTGTTGAACAGATATGAGAGGGTCAAAGTGAGAGTAGGGAAGGCCTGTATGAAGGAGGTAGCAATAGTCAAGACAAGAGATGACTAGAGCATGAACTAGAGTTTAGCAGTGGAGGTGGTTAGGAAGAGATGAATTTTAACAATGTTATGCATAGAGTAATGACAAATCTCTATTATTTTCTCTATTGTTCTTTTTTCTTGATCATACTGCTTTTGTTACCGTTATTTAAACAATCAATCCTGCTAGCCCCAAGCACTCTTCCGAACCTATGACCCACTTTCAGCAAAGCAAAAGGGTGTCGAGGAGCAGGGATAAGGGAAAGACTTGAGCAGCAGCAGGAAAACTTCCTGGGATGAAAGAGTTTTACTTTCATTCTGTTCCCATTCCTGCCAATATTCCAGATGCTCACAAAAGAAGATTTGAGAAATGGTAAAATTAATGTCATTAATTAATTATTAATTTATTATTATTATTATTATTATTATTATTATCATCATCATCATATAGTGTCAACAACATATCGAGCTGGGCTCAAGCACTGATAGCGCTGCACTAGTGGTATCAATGCTTGAGCCCTGCTTGGGTCACAAGTTTGAGCCCAAACCATTACCTAACCTGTGCCTCACTTCATTGAGCCTAAGCCCAGCCTGGACCTGATACAGCAAGGCTCTTATGAACCTGAGCCTCATATGTTCAGGTGATCCCATCCCCATGGAGTGCCATGACCTCATCATGTCCCATGGAGGAACAAGGTCATGTCAGAAAAAAGGCAGGTAAGACCATAGTTCTGCTTTCCAAAATGGCCACACCCCCATGGTGTGCTGTGATATCATGGTGCTCCATAAGGGGCAGGGCTACATCACAGTATTCTCTGGTGGGGTAGGGCATCCCCCTCCTGGGGACCCTGACTTGAAGCGAAGGGATTTCGTATGGGAACATGGGTATTTTTAAACGTGACAGCTCTTCAAGCCGCCACACTCCTGTCCATGGTGAGAGCCCTCACCATGGGCAGGTATTGGCTTGGCCACCGAACAAACATGCCAACATCTGGGGCTAGGGAGAGGGCAGTGAACGTGCGGACATAGGTCCGCACAGCCCCGACCCCCGCGCTGTCCAACGTGGCCCCGCCTCCTCTCTGACAGGCAGGTGTGGAAGCCTATGAGGCCGCCACGCTAACCCAGAACTGCTCCGGCCACTGGCTGGAGTTAGGTAGAGTGGACCATCTCACATGATGACCCACTCTACCACAGTCCAGAGTTGCCTTCCCCGCACCGTGGCAGGGCTAACTCTCAGATGCGTGCTGGCAGGGAGCCCTGCCCACATCCCAGAATTAGACCTGTTCTCTGGCAGGCAGGAGCAGACATGGCACCACCACGTGTAGCCACCTATGGTAGCGTCATGCTTAAAAATACCCTATATCTGTCCCAGTTTAACGAAACCTGTCAGGACCTGCCAGTCTAGGGTCGCAGGGCTCTAAACAATGTTGCCAATGGAGAGGAGGCAGAAATGGGATGGTGGTGGTAGCGGTATTTGATTTAACCCAGGTACATAATAGTGAGGGCAATGGCAGAAGGACTGATACCCTACAATGGGAAATGCCCTTTCAAATTTTAAATCCTAACACTCTCCATCCTTAATGTTTTTCTCCTTCTGCAACAGAATTTAAAGATTTGGAGATGTCCAGATGAGGCACACCTTCATTCCTCAATGGACCTGTCTGCTTGAAATTCTGGGGCCAAAATGCACTGAGACATTCCCCGTCTGTTTCCAACACCAGAAGCTGAACTGACAAAAGTATTATTATTTTTTCTCATCGGATACTCACCCAGACTTGGAGCTTTGAGTAATCATTGACTTCACTCTCTTTTCTTCCTCAACCCCAAGTTCTCTCTCGCCAAATCCTGGCAACCAACCACTCCAACAGCATCTCCAAAAGCCATCATTTTAGTTCTACCCGTAGCAAACCTTTCATCCATACCCAAAGGGGATACAGTAAGAGTCTGCAGTTCGTTTTCTTTCTTTCTTTAAATTACTAAAATGAACGAATCCCCATTCATTTTAATAATTAAAATACAAAAACAGAATAAGCAAAAAATTACCGTTTGCTTTTATCCGTTTTCACTTTAAAAATAAAAAATAAAACCTTACACGTGTGCAAAATGGCCTCCCGGGCTGTTCTGCACATGCACAGCCCTTTCCCAAAATGGTTCCGGCAGTGTCGGCGCCTTTTTGGGGAAAGGCTGTGCATACACAAAATGGTCCGGCGGCCATTTTGCAAATGTGCAAGAATTTTTAATATTAATTCTTAATAAAACTAATGGGGAAAAATGAAAACAGTAGGGTGATTTACAAAACCCCTTGAAAATAAAAGGGGTTTTGTAAATGAAAAACAAAAACTAACAAGAAAACAGAAGAAGTGCCTTCTGCACACCCCTAGGGTACAGACATGTAAGAGAGGGTTGGTATGGGTAGGGCAGAAGGCTTAGCTTTTGTGTAGACTGCTGAAGCATTTTCTCTTGCCTCCCTACCTATAATACATCCAACAGTCAAACCTGTCTTCCATGCTTTTTGCTCTAGTTATATATGCTCCCTCCCCTTGACATCCTGCTTCTTTTTACTCTCTCTGTCTCACATTCAAGGCTCTGTGCTCCAAGGTTACCTGTGGCTACATCAATGTAGCCTCTCTTCTAACCCAATTTCTAAGCTCTGCTAGCTGCTTTCTTTCACCTAACTCAACCTTTTCATCTTTACCTACTTGTGTGTCTGTGTTTAACCATCCCCTGCCAAGAACAGTAGGCCTGGCTATTTTGTTCCTTTCTATCAAATTTTCCCTTACAAATTTTTATTTCAGTAGCTTTCCATGACTAGATCCAATCCACTGGCCTTGCCCTTGCTTAGGCTTAGCTACAAAATTACCTATTCAGGACCGACAGAACTAAGGCTGCTTGCCTATGTTATGCTGCCGTCGAATCTCCCTGGCAGCGAACCTCCCGGTGGGGAAATCTCCTGGCGCGCTCTGCACGTGACTGCTTGATTAAAAGCGTAATCAGCCGCATCATGTAGCTTTTTTTCTTATGATTGTCAGGGCCCGAGCCTCTCTCTACAAGGGATAAGACTGGTATCTTTTTCTTTCAGGGAGCTGTAAGTTTGTTCTTATTAATTTCTTTGGAGCTTTTGTTGTTGCTTTTCCTTTTCTCTAATTGTTTTATGTTATATGGTATATATTATTTTCTGTACTTTCTTTTAACCATTTAATAAATAAATGAATAATTGTTAAAAAAATGTTTTGGTCCTAGTCTCTCTAGTGGTTTGATATGACCAGTGGTTTAAAAAACAGGGAGTCAGGGCAGACCTTAATGGTGGGGAAAACAAGGCAGTGGCCTCAGGCCCAATGCTCCATTAGGCCCAGCAGGTCGCTGCCACAGCTTCCAAAACCCCTCAGGAGCAACAGCAACACTGCCATTCCTGAGGCTCCCAGGGAGCTCTTCCTGTGGGGTCCTAAGCAGCCCACCCAGGTAAGCCCTTTCACCCCAGCAATCCCCATCCCATCCTGGAGACTTCATCCTGGGTTTGCAAATCCTAAGCCCAGCCCTGTTCTCTCCTCCAGTGGTTAGTATGCCACAATGAAGCCAACTCTTGCATCAAAGATGTATCTTACTGCCCAAGTAGCATTTTCATAAACATCAAAACTAAATATGTGGAAAAATACAAAATAGCATCTCACTTAGCCTCACAAATTTAAGCCACGAAATTGGAAGGTGAATATTTACTTGAAATTTGACAAAACCTTCTGCCATCATCCAGAACAAAAAATGTGAATGATTGTTCTGGAGAGACAATCCTGACATTGGGTGTTTTCAGACGTGACGGGGCTGCTTCGCCCCGTCCTGAAAACAACTCAGAGATTCCCCGCCGGGATCACCCAGGTACGGCAAATAGACGTGCCGTGGATCCCGGTGGGGAATCAGGGAGGGGCGGGGCCACACGGCGCAACGTGCGGCCGCACGGCTCCGCCCCCTCCACGCGGCCACGCCGCCCACCCTCTGGGGAGACGGGCGGGCGGCGAGGCCAATGCCGCCGCAGCGTCTGGCCGAGTTCACCACGGCCCGGAATCCCGCCGGGGATTCCGGGCCGTGATAGCCGACCAGACGTTACTTTTTTTTTATGCCCGCCTGGAATCACTTTCACCATGCTTCAGCCAATTTTTGCGCCGGGAGTCCCGGAAGCGTGGTTGAAATTGACCCCATGTGGGTATTCAGCGTGGCGAACATCTGGTGGCCGCCGAACAGACGTGCAGGGCACAGTGACCCCATGTAGGTATTCAGCGTGGTTCACTGTGATCTCGTCACATCTGAAAACACCCTTAAAGAACACCTCTTAACAGATTATAAATGGTCATAACAATATATTTCCCTCTTAATACATAACACATAGGGGATTTTCAGACAAGACACTCTCCATCCATTACTCACCCATTATACATGTTGCAGGGCTGCAGTGTTGTCCTATGGGTGCCCTGTAACATGTACAGTGGGTGGGAGGTGGGTGGGGAGTGTCTTGTCTGAGAACACCCATGTTTTGGGATCTAAATGCTCTCCTGCATGCAATACGTGGCAGGTTCTCTCAAAGGAATACTTCTGATGATCCTTTAATAAGCACTCCCATCACTCAGGTATTGTCTCTGCTCTGATTTCTTGTTGCACGATTCTTTCCTGGGTTTTTAGCGCACATATTTCCTTCGTTATCAATCTGTGCCATGGTAGGGATCGCCAGTCTATCGGAGCTCACAAGTTTGGTGTGATCTGCAAGACACTACAGACTAAATAAATAGCTTGGCCCTGACAATCGTATGCATCACACCAGCCTGCCACATGCTCTGTTTACACGACACTAAGTATGCGTCAGACTGGACAGAGGCACTCTCCTGATTGGCCACTACAGGGCTACCATCTTGGCTCCTACCTGCTTATGCCGGTAAACAGACTATAGAAAGCTAGCTAAAAATACACAATGCCGGAGGTCACACTATAGCTGCTTCGAAGAACTATTTTTGTAACATGGTTAGCAAGACTATAATTCTGTATCAATTACAATGATTTGTATGTTTCTGAGGTATAACTTCTACATTAGCTGCTGTCTTATTTTACCTCCTACATAAGGATATGGTACAGACCTCTCAGTGACATGTCTCTTTTGCCTAGTGTTGTGGCTTGTATCTTAATCTGAAATTTAAAAGTGTTGCATGCCCAAGAGGTGAGACACCCCTGACCAGAGATCCCCAAAACCATGGCTTACAAGCAACATGTTGCTCATGCAAACTTTTCATGTTGTTTGTGACAGCTCAGCAAACAAATGCAAAATACTGAGGCCGTTTTTAGACTAGAGCGGCGGCACCCGCGCTTGTTTCTTAAAAAAGCCGGCAGCCCGTTCGACACGTGACGCTGCCGCCGAATACGCGCATGCGCTGCAGACGCGCATCCATTTCCGGGCGCGAACTGACCGGGTCGGTGTTCGAGGCTGGTCATACGCGGCCGGAAATGGAAGCGCATCGCCCACACATGCGCGTATTCAGCGGCAGCGTCACGTGTGGAATGGGCTGCCGACTTTTTTGAAAACAAACGCAGGCGCCGCTGTGCTCGTCTAAAAACGGCCTGAGTGTGTGTGTGTGTGTGCACACGCACGTGCATATCAAAAGAGAGCACACCTCAGACGGGGCAAGGAAAAAGGTAAAAATGCTCAGGCATTCATACGTGCTGTCATGGTCTAGGGATGAAATGGATCACTCATTCTGTATTCATGGATATGGAATGGTATGCAAAGATCTGCTACATTAAAAAAAAACTAATGCGTTTCATCTCCACACATCTATTCTTTTGGCTCCCCCAACCCTACATTCTAGCATCTAAAGCATGCGTAAGAGCCAAAATATATCTTTGCACATTCACAAATAGCCAAAATACATTTGCTCATGCACAAAATTTTGGTTATTTCCTCATGCGGAAATGTATTGTGTGCAAAAATATGTTTTGGCAAGATGCCAGAATACAGGGATGGGGGAGTCAGAAAAGCCAAACTGGATTTCTAATGAAATGAGGACCAGATTGTGGTTGGTCCTAATTTTGTCAGGCCCATTTCAGAATGGGTAGATCCACTGGACACAACATCCACCTGAATATTCTGTTTCATTCCTGCCATGGGGGCTCTGCTTCATTATTTGCCAGTTCCACTACCCCGTCCAGCCTAGCTCACCCTAAATCACCAGTGTAGAGTAACAGATAAGGTGCTGGAGTGGAACCTGGAAGATCGGAATTCAAATCCTGTTTTAGTCATGCATAAGATGGGTAGCTTTGGACAATACACTGGGTGAAAACAAATGTTCCTCCAGAGCCTTCTTCCAAAAGCGGAATGTCCTAGCTCCGATATGCTGAGGACTTCTATTCTACAGCCTGCTCCCAAGCTGAGGACAAAAGCCCTCAGTGTTCCCAGCTGGCTTGCAGAGCCACACCCTCTTTGGCCAGCAATCCTCTTAAAGGGCAGATTCTTGCATAGCACTTAGAGGTTCTATCCTTGCAAGGACATAGCCCAGCTGTTCCTGGTCGTAGTCCTGCAAGGACTCTTCAGTGAACCTGTTACAGCAAGCATCTTTTCTCAATGTTGAAAGATGAAGGTTGGGACTTTCTGAAGAAAGAGACACTGAAGGCACAATCACAAATGATTCTAATGAAAAAGAAAGCAAAGTTGGACTAGATGAACAACGATGGTTGAAATTTTCAAGTTCTATGGAAGTTTTGGTAAAAAAAAATTGGAAGGAGAGCCCCGCCACCGCACGGCCCTCCTCGGCACGGGGAGCGGCTTGCTAGGCAGCGGTTAGTTGTTCCTCCCCCTCCTAGGCATTGCTAGGAAGACTGGTGGGGCGCACGGCAGGAGCAACGCGGCCCAGCGCGAAGTCTCGCGGGGGGGCGGGACTTCGCAGCCGCCATCTTGGATTTGGCCGGGGAATCGCCATTCCGCGCCCAGGCATCGACGTGAGTGCAGCGTGGTCAGCGCTGCACTTGAAGAAATTGGAGAGTGGGTCGGGGGGTGCGGGGCAGGAAAGGGCCTTCAAGGATTTGGCTCACGCGAGCCCTGGTGAAGGGGAAGGGAGTCAACTGGAGCAGACGCAGGACCCAGCTGGCCCCTTATAGAGGCAGCCTGCACGTGGCAGGCACGGGAGTGAGGCCTTGAGGGGTGCTGCTGAGAGGCAGCAGAGCTCAAAGGGCCAGCCGGGGAGTATAGTGGCTTCACAAACAGCAGCCTCCACAGCCCAGGTAAGGTGAGTGGAGCCCCAATTCGGGGAGGAATTAGCCCCGTGGGAGGGCCCAATAACAGCGGGTGGTGAACGGAGCACTTAGGGGCCAGTTGGGGAACTGGTCTAGAGGCAGGCAAGGAGGGACCCACAGGAGGGGAACAAGCCCATAGGAAGGGATACTGGAAGCTGGAATAAGGTTTTGAAGACAGGAGCTCAAGGGAAGCTTGAGGGGGCTGGTTTGCTGTGTGGGACACATCCTACGAAGGGCAAGCAACCGCAGAAGGCATAGGCCATGGCCAAAGGAAGCGGGGGAAAGAAGGGCAAGGGTCCTGCCAAGAAGGCCCTGGCAAAAAGGGTGGAGGAGGTTCTTGAAGCCTTGCAGGCCCGGATGAGCGGCTGTGAGAGTACCCTTACCAGCCTGGCAAACCAGGACCATGGACCCGGTGAACCGCAGGGGGGTAGGGCGATTGCGGAAAGGGAAGGAGAGACCGCACAATCAGAGCAGGGCT
This sequence comes from Sphenodon punctatus, assembly GCA_003113815.1. Lineage (NCBI taxonomy): Eukaryota > Metazoa > Chordata > Lepidosauria > Sphenodontia > Sphenodontidae > Sphenodon > Sphenodon punctatus. The sequence goes on from QEPC01000715.1 coordinate 5,423,323, forward strand.
GTGGGGCCTCGGGGGAACAAATGCAAGGCAGTCTCGAAGGTGAGACTGAGGGTGCAGCAAGACAGGGGGCATCCGGAGTTAATCAGCCGGATGCAAGGAATAAGGAACCCAGAGCTAGCACGCGAACAGTGCAGCCACCTGCGAGGTTCAGGGAGGAGCAGGAGCGAGACCCCGCGGCGCAGGGAGTTTTCCCCCCCCCGTGGATATTCAGGGCCAGGGGGACCTGGAGGCGCAGCCCCCCCTGGGCCAAACCGGGCAGCCCTCGGTAAGGCCTTCCCCTCCGCCCAGGCGAGGGGGAAGGCGCCCTTTGTCTCCTAACAGGGATGAAGGAGAGGAACTGCCAGCTCATCGGGCAAGAGGGGACCAGCTAGCGGCAGTGTTAGAGACCCTCAACGCGTTTATGGATCGCTTTGCAGCGCTAGAAGGGAAGGTGGATGAGCTGGCAGAGGGGCGACACCAAGAGACGAGGCAGCACGCGCAAGGCGAAGGGCGACAAGCGGAGGCCCCGGTCCCACCGGATACGCGGGTGGCTAGGCAAGAGGAGCAATGGACCCGGCCTAGCGGGGAATGGGCGGTGAACGCGGGTGCAGGCCCCAGCCAGGAGAACATAGGTAAGTGTGCGCACTGCCAGCAGTGCCAATGCGGGAATAAAGAAAGTGCTGGGAACAAAGGGCAATCAGCACAGGCAAACCTCCAAGCGGCCACGCGGCTTGGGTGGGTCGGGCCCTGGGTGCCGTGGCCGGACCAGGACAATGTAAGGGCAGAGGCGTCTACCCAGAATGCCTCAGGGGCAATGACACAAAAGGAGTTAGGCACTGTGACGGTTACATCACAGTCAGAGACATGCATTATGTGTAAGGGCAAGGGCAACTTGACCGCAGCAACACCCCGCGAGCCTGGCACCTGGGCGGCGGTGGGGGCACCCGTGGGGGCACATTTAGCCCAACACATGAGGGATAAAATATGGAAAGGGGAGTACGTAGTCGTATTCTCACTATTATATACTGAACCGGTGCTGGATCCTAACTCGAGCGAGAAGGAGAAGGACAAAGAAAGGTTCAAGCACCCGAAGGTGGAGAAGAACTGGACTAATTGGTCTGCCGCCTTTTCGGTGCTAATAGGTGTGATGATTCAGGCTGCCCCTGAACAGGCAGCTGAATTGATCAAATACCTAGACATCGTCCACAGAGCATACGACTCTGGGAGCCCGGGGGCGTGGCTCTGTTACGACAAGGGTTTTAGGAAGAGGGCGGCAATTACCCCTGGGATTAGATGGGATGTGTACGCAACCGACTTATGGATTGAGTGCATATCTAATACGGTCGGGACACACAGGACTGACAGCGGACACACCCTAGCAAGGGGGGGGAGTGGCCCCAATGAATGAACCCTTTCGGGAAGGAGGGCGCCAAAAGAGTCAGAAGGGAACGACCTGTTGGGATTTTAACGGGTTGGGGGGTTGCACCCGCCCCGTGTGCTGTTTTCTGCATGCTTGCACCCAATGTGGGGGAGGACACCCCGAGGTTCAATGCAACAGAGCGCGGGGGTACCTTCCGTGGAAAAAGGCAGGGAAAGATGGTGTTCAGCCCTGTGGCCAACGAAGTGGGTGCAAGAGGGTTGAATCCGAGATCTGACTTTTTTAGAATTGTTCCCCATAGTGGTCGCAGTACACATATGGGAGAAGAAGTTCATGAACAAAACAATATTGTTTTGGTGCGACAACCTCACGGTGGTGCACGTGATGAACTCGTTATCTTCCCATTCCAAAAGGGTGATGGGTTTGGTGAGAGGGTTCGTTCGGCAATGCCTCTTGAGCAACATATTGTTCACTGCCAGGCATGTGCCAGGTGTTAGCAACGGCATAGTCGATGCACTCTCTCGCCAACAGATGGAGCGATTCAGGCAGTTGGCACCGGGAGCCAGGATCGAACCAGAGAAGCTGCCCATGGGGATTTGGAACATTGGACTGTGACAATGTTCCAAGCAGTGCAAGGATCATTTGCTCCACGCACAAGAGCAGCTTACCTCCAGGTTTTGGCAGAGTTCCAGGAATTTAGGAAAGGGAAAGGGTGGGGGACACAATTCCCAATTAAGGAGGTTGAAACCCTGCAGTTCGCAATAAACCTGAGAAGTCGAGGGTGGCGCCCGGTACTATTTCTGGGAAGCTGGCAGCTCTGACCTTTTATAATAAGCTGGCCAGCTTCCAATCTCCTAACGGGGTTTTTTTAATGAAAAAAATGATAGAGGGTTGGGAACGGGAGTCCCCGAGGGCCGGCGATAGTAGACAACCCATTACGCCGGCCATACTGCAAGGCTTGTCCCAACAACTCCAAGGGGTGTGTTTTTCGCCTTTTGAGACCCGGTTATTTCAAGCAATGTTTAAACTGGCCTTTTTCGGTGCTTTCCGGGTGGGAGAATTAGCATCTGCCTCGGCT
>QEPC01000715.1:5442114-5458166 GCA_003113815.1 Sphenodon punctatus
CCCGCCAATCCCGGCACAGTCCCGCAGGCAAGTCACCAACACCTCATGATCGACTGTGTCGAACGCAGCCGAAAGGTAGCAGGACCAGTTAGCTCTATCATATTACTGCACAGTCCTATTTTGTAGATAAAACTGGGAAAGACAAACGATACACAGTCACTTCGCTGCTGCTTGTTTGCTGCAAAATGCCTTTGAATGCCACCGATAGATGTACTATAGTCCGATACCTGGTCTCTAAGGTCCACGTCTAACACCTTATCCACTACACTGGGTATTTTTACACACACCTTAAAGTGTTGGTCTTTCAATCTTCTAGGTTTATAAGTCCACAACTAAGTTCCGGATGCTTGCTTGCTTGCTCTCTCTCTCTCTCTCTCTCACTCACACACAAACACACACACACACACCTGAGGCAGTTCCTGGATGCATTCTTCACACAAACACTGCCCTGAGGCAGCTTAAACTGGCCGCAGCTGTAGACATGAGGGGTGCCATGGAAACCAAGTGACCACAGCTGCCTGGAGCAAAGCAGTTTACCAGGAGAAGTTTTTACGCACAAACGTTCTGGGAGAAGTTCTATGCAGAAGTTCAAAGAGCTAGATGTTTAAGATCTGGGTGAGTGATTTAGACACACAGAAAGTTCAGGATGTAACAGCAAACATACAGGAGAAATGTGTGTGTAAAAACACCCACTGACTCAATAACACTCAGAATATGGACTTAAGAAGACAGAAATACCATTGGTGACATCAAAGAAGCAACAACTATGGTATGTAGGGTCTTCAGAAAGATCAGTTTTTATTTTCTTGGTCAGATCTCTTATGTGCAGACTCAAGCAACAAAATTCTGGACTGGATTTCTGACTCACTTTTCACTCCCCTACATCCAAAGAAAGCAAAGGCTCGTTCACACAACACCCTTTCTCCTTCTGCAGGGTTTGCCTCGTCCCATGACACAATGCATTCACAGAGCTGCTGATTTTCCTGCCTTTCAGTGTTCCACCACTTGCATCAAGGGAACATTAAAGAGCATGAGAAGCAGTAAAGATTTCACACAACACTCAAAATGTGGGTCTGTGCCACTTATTTTTCCAAGGGTGTTTTCAGATGACCAAGTCAACCACGGAGGTCTGTGGCTGCTGCATGGCTCTTCCATGTAGCATCTACCCAAATGGACTGCGTAGGGAGCAAAACAAATGGGAAGCTCCCAGCATGGCAACTGAGGATGCAACTGCAGCCGCCACGCACTCCGCCCACCGCAGCCCTGCTCAGAAACACAGCACACGGGCAACCATGTCCCCTGCCGCACAGCACACCACCGCCACCCAAGCCCCGCCCAGTAGCCGGCCCCCCTGTCATGATGCACAGCTGGGGAAACCATGGAAACAAGAAGCCACCGCAACCATTAACCCCTTCTTGCCCATACACCCAGAAGGCAGTTCAGCCCCTGCCACACCCAGCCAACCACAGAGGCGCGTGAATGGGTGGGACATCCGCCACCAACGCCTAGACACAGGAACCCCAACGCACCACTCACAGAATGCAGATAGCAGGGAGAAAATTGCACATTTTATTGTGCGCCCATAACGAGAAGAGAACGAGGAAAATAACCACAGCAAAGTCCAAGCAAGCAGTCCAGCCAGGATGCAAATACCCATGCGAATGCGCCATGCTTCAGGTCCGTGACTCTCTTGCAGCGGTATTCAACCTGTGGTCTGAAAACTCCTGGGGTCCGCAGACCATGTCAAAGGGGTCTGCAAAAGAAGATGACTATGAAAATAAAGTTTCAGATCCCAGAAAAGGGATCATCTCCACTCAAGTGCTCTCGGCCAGTACCTGTCAGTTGCAAAGGCTACTTCCCCCATGCACCACCTATGAGCAGACAGAGACAAGCCCCGGCTATACACACACACACAAGATTTCCAAAGGAATCTACACCTCCATTCAAATTTTTTTAGGGGTCCACAAAAAAAAAAAAGGGTTGACAAACACTGCTCTATGGTACTGGAGGACTGTCTGCTGGCATGGCTAGCCATGCCCATTCAGACAGGAAGGGACCACACGATCGGCCACTGCCAGAGATCTATTTAGCTTGCCCCACACAGTGCACTCTGCCTTTCCTGGCATGGCGCTGTGAATGCCTAAGAGTGGGTGTTCCATGGATCGCAGGAGCGTGCATCCAGCTGCGCCACCTTCAGACGGGCAGTTGGATGCGGAGCTAATAGGCGCACATGCGGGGTAACATCTTGTTACTCGAAGAGTGTCATGTGAATGAGCCATTCATATGTGGCGTCTCCAGTTCCATTGCACCCCATTCCAATTCACTTCTTTACAGAGATAGCCTCACAACAACCTAAGTATACCTAAACTAGCTCAGTATAATTACAATATAGCATAAGTCCATTCATAGATGAAAAAGGATCCTGTAGCCTTCACATATGTAACTCTCCCACTGACTCCTGAATAATAGTGATAGGATCAGACCCTACATCTGAACCATTTTAATGCAACGTGCCAGGGATAATGAAAACATTACCTCACTAAAAAAAAAAAAAGTTTTGCCAGCTAGAAAAGCTGACCTTGTTTCATCAATATCGTGTTCTGCCTCCTGAACCACGCTCCCAGTAATACACCAAGGTTCATAAATCAGGGCGCTAAGCATTCCATGTTTCTCACACTGACGGCAATGGTGGAGATGCAGAATATATTGGCCCTTGTAATCATTTTGACAGAGATAATATGCAACTCTGATAATCCCAGTTTAAGTAGATCTAAAACAGGGGCGGGGAACCTTTTCTGTCCTGGAGGCTACATTGAATATTAGTACAAGCTCCGAGGGCCAAATAGAGGTTGGGGGTGGGGGTAATTAACAGGTTTTTCAAGAAAAGGAGGGCCCAGATCATGGATCTGTGCTGTGGATCTGTCCCTTACCCTTGTGTGCATGCCCTCCTCTCTGCTCCATTATCATGAGCTCTGTTTGTCAGTGCTTGGGGGTAGAGAATGGATCCAGGGGCCAGATCCAGGCACTGGAAAGGGGCCGCATAAAAACTTGCTGAGGGCCACATTTGGCCCCCAGGCCTGAGGTTCCCCACCCCTGATCCAAAGAGTCAGAGCGTGGCCACAAGAATAAACTATTTTCACTAACTGGCAATTAAACAATAGAAATCATTGATCAACCTAAATTGAAAAAGGAATTTAACACATAGTAAAAAATTCTACCATTAAGACTGTAAAAAGTAGGGTGGGAGGTACTGTATACTTATTAATAAAACCACAATGGAATTTCTCATGACAATCCCACCAGTATCAAATGGCTTCACTGTGTGTAATGACTCATGCCATAAATACCAAAGGAATTAATAAAGATCAGCCTCCTTGTTTTAAAAAATGTTATAGCTTCACTCAACAGGAAAGGTCATGTTTAAAGGGAATATTTTACAGTGCTTCAGGTGAAATATTAACAAGAGGAGGAAACGGCCTCCTTAAAAGAAACTATATCAAGAATACAAAATCAGTTGCAGCATTAGGTCAGCCCCATGGGCTTAATTATACTGTGGGACATAGTGGGGGGTGGGGTGGGGTGGTATGCCCCTGAAATTTCCTTTCTGCAGTTCCAGAGTCATGGGAGTAGGGACTTATGCGAGTCCAGGGGATCTAACATCCCCTCCACCCACCACAAATGTTGGTGTACAGTTATGTCACTGGCAAGCCAACCCAAAAACCCTTACCATGAATTCTTCTAGAGTCTGGTAGGTCTTTCCTCTGAACTCACAATAGTTCTTCCTCTCCTTGCACTGCGGACAGCACTGGCTGGTGTCTACATGAATACACCGGGGATGGAGTCTTGGGCACTCCGGCTGAATGCACAGAGGTCCTTCTTCAGTGCAAAGGCAAGGACAAGCAGAGGGGCCTGGAGTAAACTTCTCCCCAATAGCATAAACAAAGCCACTTTCATCGACGCAACCCTTCCCACGGTAGTCTGGATAAGCATATTCCTCTGAAGGTTCCGGTGTGGTACTAGCCACTACTTCTGGGAGGGAGGACTCTGGAGCAGCAGGAAGCTCCTCCTCAATCCCATCCCTTTGCTCTTGTGCTAGGATGTTGCCATGTTTGCTGTTTGTCCCCTGGGTAGTCCCAGCCTGTTTTTGCTTAGTCCAAGACTCTTTATTTGAATAATTCCTGCCCCCTTTGCTCTTCCAATCCCTGGTGCTCTCCTCTCTCCCGTTCCTGCTGATTTCATTCATTTTCCCCGGGCCTGCTTGACTTGGACTGTCCCGGACTGATGATGTGTGATCCCTCTTTTCCTGGCTGGGTTTGATTTCCTGTTTGTCTTGGGCCTTGGCCAGTTTCTGCACAGGTATGGTGGAGCTACAGAGAGCAACCATGAGACAGCAAGTTACGAGGAGGGAACTAGAGAGAGCCCCAATGGCCATTGCAGTAGAGCTGGGCATGGGCATCACCTACGGCATCCCAGAGGGACTGGACACCTGCAGTCACATTGAAGAGATTTGCTCTGTCAGTGCGCAGACCCTAGAAAGAGAACAATTGCAAACACTTCAGCTCATACATTTTCACCATCCTTACAAAGAATATGCACCTTCATTTGGGCATTTTAGATCACAATCCAAACAACAAACTGATGTTTTACCTTTCTCTCTACTTGTTTTTATTTACCAGATTGCAAGGTCTTTGGGACAGAGACCTGCCTCTCATATTTCTGTAATACACCATGGTAAGTCTAGGCAGAAATGTAAATAACAAAAGCCAGGGCAGCTTGGAATTAGTACATTTTTTAGATGTTAAAATATAATTTAAAAAGAAAATACTGCAGCTCCCACAGCTAGCTTTGTGCAAAGTGGATGCACACAGCGCGTGTTTTTAAATGAGCGCCATGGGGTGGGGGTGGTGTGTTCCGTGGCTCCTGAGTGGCGCAGCTGTGGCGCGCCCACACATAACGTGCATGGGGAGCACTTCAAACAAGCAGCTCCCAACATGGCTGCCCCGTCCACAGAGGCGACACCCTGGCCCACACGGGGCACGCCGGATTTTTCGGCAGTGCTCTGTGCGTGGCCATAAGTGGCCGCTGTGAGGATCTCGGGAGCGCGCCTCCCCGTGGACCACCATCAGATGAGCAGTTGGACACAGACAATGGGGGCCATGCATGGACGCATCTTGTTTTAAAAAACACCCATAGACTCAAATGAAGCTCCCCAAATCACAGAAGACTCCAGAGCAGAATAATTAACTAACATGCTCCCATTGCATGTACAGTGGTAGGGTGAGCAGATACACAAATTTGAAAGGACACTTGAGAGAAATACAAGTTGCAGGGCTGCGCTGGAGAAGAGTTGGGATCCGCCAGGAAGCAAAATGTATAATATATTGGGGGGAGGGGGTTTAAAAGAAAAAAAAAGGGGGGGGGGAGATTCAGCATGTACAAAGCAGCAGTGCCAAAGTAGGCCTTTTCCGACTTTCCCACCCTAGCATATGCTGTTTCTCTTTCTGTTCTCTGATTTATAAAGGCAGAGCAGAATAGTTGAGAACTCTATGGAAGAGGTTTATTTAAACCAAATGGCTTAGGAGCCTAGATAGCATCTCTTGGAATCATAACTTCCCCTGGCTACAACTGAATGCAGAGGAAAAATTACGTACTAGGTAAACTCTCAAGTTGTCTGCCACTATAAATTAACATTTGCACAATGTCCTTAAAGAGCCAAGTCCCCAAATAAAGACACCCGTGGCACTACTTCACATATTTTTCTCTCTCACGAAAAAAACCCCAACTCGGAACACAACCCAGTAGAGCCAGTAAATATTGCACTTCTCAGTCTGAGAGTTGCATTTGCTGCAGCAGCAGTGTCTAAAATATCAAATGTCTAAAAAGGATGCCAGAAAAAGAGATGGTGAACATTTCCTCTCCGCTGTCACTCACACAAACCAGAACAAGAGGGAACAGACTTAAATTGCAGCAAAGTAGATTTCCGTTAGACATCAGGAAAAACTTCCTAACTGCAAGAACTGTTGGGCAATGAAATAAACTGCCTAGGAGGGAGTTTGTAGAATGTCCCTCTTTCTGGACAAGCATCCTCTGTGATGCTGTAGCCAGATAATATCCTGCTGCAGGGGGTTGGACTAGATGATCCTTAATGTCCCTTCCAACCCTACAATTCTATCATTCTAGTAACAGAGTCTGGTTGACCAGGCAGGTTAAAAGGGATTTAAACTGCACTCATTAGTAGTTTTATAGCTACAGAAAACTCAATAAATAAATATCTTTGATTACGGAAAAACAAGAGAAAGAAAGAACGGAGAGAAGATGGAAAGGGAAAGGGGGGAAAAATTAAGACAGCTGTTCAGGGATCATGGTCCCACTTTGCTGAAAGTTTCCGAGGAGAGACAGGCAAGGGATTAAGGGGCAAGCAGGAGAAGCCCCTATCTTTGCTTAGCAGCCCTAGTTCAAGCCTTCCATTCTGCCTCCTCAGTACCTGGCGATTGCTGCTCGTCTCGCCTGATCCACCCCAAACCCAATCCAACTTTCCCGGCTTCCCAACAGTAGCGTTTCCTAGCGTTTGTAGGAAGCGGTGCAAAGGAGGGAGAGGCAGCGAACCCCTTGAGAACGGCTTTACCTGGATGCGCCGCCCGGCAGGGAGGGATCCCTCTAGCCCAGCAGTAGCAGCAGCCGGCTCCTGGCGTGGAGAAGTCGCAGATCCCACTTGGCTCCCATCTCTCTGGTCACTGGGGGGGGAAATCTCCCTCTGAAGATCTGTAGACTCCGGAGAAGTGGAAACCTCCTCTTCCCCTTATTCCATCGCGGCTGAAATGTCCCCCCCAATGCAGAGCTGGGGCTCACCCCCACCCGACCCCTGCTCTGCTGGGGCCCGGCTCTGGCTCCCCCACTTTGGGGCAGGGGGATGCTCCCTTCCCTTGTCCCTCGCCTCCCAGGCTCAGCTGCGTGTGCAGCTCTTGGCTGCCTGCAAAGCTCGCTGACCCGAGATGTTAAGTCCAGGCACTCGGGAAGGAGGGAGGGAGCGAGCGAGGCAAACGCTGCCAGCCAAGCTGCCAAGGCAGAGCGTGAGGCCAGAGGGGGAGCTGGAGCTCCTTCCACACACGCCAGCCACTGCCTGGGCTGCAGCTGGATCCAGCTCTCTGCCTGCTCAGTCTCTCTCTCTCTCTCTCTAACTCCCTCCTCCTCCTCTCACACTTCTCCCTTTGGCTTCCCTGCTCACTCCCCCTCCAGGATTCCAGCCTCTGCTCTGACTTTCCTCTGCCATTCACACCCTCCCCTCTAATTTCTTTGTTTACGTCTCTTTTACCCCTCTTCCCCTTTTTGTGTCCCCTTTCAAGTCTTCTTTTTTGTTTCTCTCTCTGGGTCCAATTCTGCCCTGGTGTAGGTCAGAAAAATATACATATATTTTTTAGTATTAAGTATTAATTTAGCGTCAGCAAAGTACCTGGCATTTTGAACATTATTAAGCAGAGACCGGGCCTTGGGGGGCAGTCTGTGGGGATGAGGAGCTAGGGGGAGCTTACAATCTAAGATAGGCAAGGGAGGGGAAGACAAGAACATAGGGAGAGTCAGGGATACATTCATGAAGCTGAGAAATTGCAGGTGCAGCCTTAAGAGGGACCCTGAACAAAAGGACAGCAGAGTGAGCACCAGTGATCAGTCTGTGGGGATGAGGAGCTAGGGAAAGCCTGATGAAAAGACTGGTTTTTCAGGAAGAAGTTAAAGGCAGTGAACAAGGTTAAAGGTCTTCAGTGAGGCAGTTCCAGATACCCCAACCCCCTTCTAATTTCTTTTGGTTTACTTCCCTCCCCCCTCTATTTTTATTACCTTCTCAAGGCTTCCCTATTTCTCGCTCTCTCCCTCCCCTAATCATTCCTTCCTTTAGATGAGGGTAAAATAAACAAAACACCACATCACAATCACAGGGTTGCCAACGCTCATGATTTAATTCAAATCTTGCCATTTGATGGCATTTGAAATGTTGGACTTGTGAAGACGTCATGAGTATGGGGACTTTCTATAAAGAATGTAACACTTTGCCATTTTTAATTCCCCCCTTATCACAGTTTATTGATCTACTACAGATCCCCCTTAAAAAACAAAAAACAAATCACATCGGGTGATTTGTATTTATTTATATTTATTTAAAAACATATACCCTACTCCCTCCAGCCCTAAGGCAGCTTGGGGCGGCTCACAACATCTTAAAACCGTATGTTAAAAACAATACAAAAAGGGTTACTAAAACAGTTCATCATTAAAACAATTAAGGAGGTAGACCCACTAGCAAAAACCCCACCCTCACTCCCCTCCTCCCCCAAAGGCCCGGACAAAAAGACAGGTCTTACAGGCTCGATAACAGGCCAACAAGCTGGGAGCCAGGAGAGCTTCCTCTGGGAAGGAGTTCCACAGTCATGGTGTGACCACCGAGAACGCTCTCTCCGTCGTGGCCCCCCGGTTCACCCGGGGACCTCCAAGAAGTCACCCCCAGTAGATCGCAGAGGTCTCTCCAGAGCCCGGGGAGTGAGGCGGTTGAGACCATGTAGGGCTTTAAAGGTCAAAAACAGCACCTTGAATTGGGCCCGGAACGCTATAGGCAGCCAGCGTAGAGCCCAGAGCACTGGTGTAATGTGCTCCCTACGACCCACCCCTGTCTCGTTTTACATGAGACGCCCCCACATGTGGACACCCACTGTCCACGTGGGGGAGTGCTCATGTAAATTCGGTGCATGGGGTTGTGCTCTCTCATGATCCATGCACAGCCCACCCTGTCCATGCATGGGGCACTCCAGGAAAATCCGACCATGTGTGGGGTCACTTGTGTGAAGCTCCCCGCCCCGTGCACGATGCCCCTCCCTGCTCTCCAACCACAGACACACACCTCTGCAGCAGCACTTGTGTAAAATCATCCATCCTCTCCCCTGCATACATCTTTAATACAAGTAACGTCAAACCCTGATAACTTTATGCAAAAAAAAAATTTAGTTTCCAAATATAGAAATCTAATTGAAAAATTAGCAACAAAAAATGATTGTGACATGACATTATGATCAATACCCCCTCTGCCGTATAATAACTTTGCTTTTGCCTCTCCTCCCTGCCCCTTTTTGCATGACATACTTCATGAATATCCCCTATGCTGTAGGTATAGGTCAGGAATGGGGAACATTTTTCCATCCCATGGCTACTTTGAAAATTAGTCGAAGCTCAGTGGGCTAGATAGGAGTTGGGGGCAAGGGTGCTTAAGGGGTATTCTCAGGATGGCAGGGGGGAGGAGATGATCCGGGTCATAGATCTATGCCATAGCCATCCCCTATCCTTGACTCAGGGTATTTTCAAACGTGAAACCACCACTGGTAGCCATGCTTACCCCAGCGTGACCACTGGCAGTGATGTCACGTCTGGTCCTGTCCGCCAGAGGTTAACCACGGGTGGCAGCAGAGTACACCCTGGACCGTGGCAGGGCTAAACACAGGATGTGGACTGGGCTCACTGCCAGGGCACATCCCGGATTTAGCCCTGCCACGGTCTGGGGAAGCCTACCCCAGACCGTGGTAGAGTGGGCCATCACGTCTGATGGCCCACTCTACCTAACTCCGGCCGATGACTGGAGCAGTTCTGGGTGGGCGTGGTGGCCTCATAGGCTGCCACACTCACACATCAGGGAGCAGGCGGGGCTATGCCGAGCAGCACAGGGAGTGAAGCTGTGCGCACCCACGTCTGCACGTCCCCTGCCCTCTCCCCAGACCTGCCCGCTGTCACTTTTGTTCAGCACCAGGGCCTAATCCTACCCATGGTGAGGGCTCTCACCACTGGCAGGATCTAAGCATGGCGGTGCTCTGCACCATCACATGTGAAAATACCCTGAGTTCATTCTTTTAGTGCGTGGGGGAAGGGACTGGATCCATGGGGGCAGATACAAGAACTGGAATGGGGTTGGCCCTCAGGTCAGCGGTTCCCCACCCCTGGCATAGGGTATCCTCGGAGCAGGGGTTACAATAAATGACCTTTGAGGTGCCTTCCAAACCTATTTGTCTATGAATTTCAGCTTTCTTTTTTTTTTTTTAAAGAAAGTTTTTATTTCTCCTAGTTGCAGAGAAATCAAGTATACCTTAACACTCATAAACCAGAAAGCCAGGATTGTGCCTTACGGTAGACAAAGTTGGAGTAACTGATGTAAAACTACTTCAAGACCCATCATTCCCTTTCCCCTCACTTGTCAAGTTCTCTCTTTTCCTTACTCATGCCCTTCTTTCTTATTCATTTACTTCTTTTGTTATTATGTATCAGAAACATGCTTAGCTCTTAATAGTCAATATTAGAGACAGGTCCCTCACTGCCCTGCCAGGCTTACAAGTTTAGAATGAGCAAAGTGGGGGTGAGGGACGTCGGGAGAAACAGAAATATATTCACGAAGCTGAGAAGTTGCAGGTCCATGTGCTTAGCTTAGATACAAGGGAGGAGGTTGAGGGTGATCCGGAAGGATGAGAAAGACGAAGGAGAAGCATAAGCAAAGAATCTTACTTTATCTCTTCCTCACTTACTTTCCCTTCCATTCCTTCCCCTCTGCCTTTTTCTCCTCTTTCAATTTCCTTTCCCCCTCTGCTTTCCTTCCTGCTTCCTGCTTCTCCAGCACATTTCCTCTTCACAATCGCCACTGAGATTCACTGCCTCTGCACAGCTCTGCTGGAGTCGCACCTTTCTAGAGACACCAAACAGAAGTGACGCATTCCTGTGAATGTGACATCTATTTTCAAGTTCAAAGATGTTCACAGGGAAAGACTGACTCAGCAGTTGAAGGAGGAAAGTACAGGATTTGTTTTTCCAGACTAGATAAACAGCAGGTTGAACAATGTTTAAAGCAGACGAGAAATTTATTCCATAAAAGTTATGTATAACTTAACGTTGCAACCTCTTTTTGGAGGTTACTTTTTGCAACACAGCTAAGTTTGTCCTTACATATTCGCAAACTATGTAGAGTTTGTTTTGTGTATTGAGTAAGATAGAATTTGGTTCAACCAGAATTTAAGCACAATACTTCAGAGAAAAGTTAAAAGAGAATAAGATGATCTCTAATCCCTTTGTGCCATTAGCATGTCGAATCTTTTCCCTTCTGTGAGCCATGTGGAAATTAGTACAAGTTCTACGGACTAGATAGGGGTTGCTTAAGGGGTGTGTTCAGGAGCAGGGGAGGAAAGAGAGGAATCATCAGGGCCGGACGTATGAATTTTGTGCCCCTAGACCCTTCTCAGGCTGCTGCCCCCAAGCCAAGCCCCGCCCCCACGTTGCGTGTTCATGGGTGGGGGAGCTCCGTGTGAATTATATGGCGCACGCACCTGGGGTGACTTGGGGGGCGTGCACGCCTGCCTAACACACATCCCCACTCTCACACACACACACACACCGCTTGTCCCCACACACGGAGCAACCGGGGAAAATGGAGGTTGCTCCATGGGTGCAGATGAGCAGGGGGTGAGTGGGGATGTGTGTGCAGCCGTGTGCACACCCCACCCATGTGTGCCCATGGATCCCCCACCCAGCACAGCCATGTAAAAAGGGCATGTGAGGAGCCACTCAAAGAACAGAAGGTTGCTGCCTTGTAAGCAAGTTTCTTCGAGATGGCTCCAAACATTCTCACAACATCCACCCTTCCAGTCCTGCATGGATTTTTTTTCATATTCTTAGAAAGGGTTGGAAGGAACTGTCATTCTGAGGGAGGGGGGGAGTTCTTTTTATAGTAGAGGAGCTCGAGACCATCATGTGGTCTATTATTTGAATATGGTGAGCATGCCATGCACAACCCAGTTGTGAGAATGTTGGGGGGCTATCTCAAAGAACCTTCTTTACAAGGCAACAGCCTTCTGATCACTCACATGGGGAGGAATTGTTTGTAAACAAACAGTTTTATCTCCCAGTCTGATCAGTGTCCCGGTGCCCTGCTGCTGCTGTAGCACTACTAGCAGGCAGATGGCAGAGCAGGTGAGGGATGGGAACCCAGGCAGCAGGCTTCGGCTGCGGGCAGCAGCCTCGGCTGTGCAGGGAGAAAAACAAAAACGGAGTGGGGCAGAGCCGGCACCAGGACTGCCACACCCAGAAAATGCTGCCCAAGGCCCGGACATAGTGGGCCTGCCCCTAAGTCTGGGCCTGCACATCATAGATCTGACTTGTGGCTCGATCTCTATCTGTGAGCACATGCTCTCATCTCCACTCCTAAGTTCTCCCTGTCAGTGGGTGTTAACAGACGAGACAGCCCACAATAGCCCACACATGATGGGTGGCGTGGCTACCTGTCCATCTTAGGTGGCCACCAGATGTTCACCTGCCCCCCTCCCCCTGCCCTCAGCCTCCTCTCAGGACATCATCCTGAAAAATGTGGAGCAGCTGTGCAAGTACATGCTGGCTAAGGCGGGTGAATGCGTGCCTACATGACTGCCTCCCATCTGTTAGGGTTGTGCACAGTCTCTCGCGGGCACACAGGTCCACCAGGACCATAGAGTCCTGGATGGAGCACCTAGAACAGTCCAGGGAGCAAGCACTTCCTCTGCTTTTGATCTCCCAGGCATGCTGTGGAATGTGGCAGAGACTAGGGATGTGCAAACAGATTTTGAGGGTTTGGTGTTTGGCCTGAACTCAGGGTGTTTGGGTCATTCACGAACACCCCGAACCCGAACTGCCCCCCGCCCGAACTGACTGAACAAAGTTCGGGTTTTGAACCCGTTCAGGTGGGGGGTGGGGGACAGGGGGGAACTCGGTTTTCCCGCCCCCTTCCAAGCTGCGTGGGTGGAAGGGGCACCAGGGCTCACCTCCCCCACCCCCACCCTGGTAAAAAATTAAAAAAAAAAACAAAAAAAAAACCCCACCGCCGGGATTGACCTACCTGGTGGTACCAGGACTCTGGCCCAGGGTGCGTCGGCGGCAGTTAATCTAGCTCTGGTGGTGCTCCGGGGCGCTTCAGGCCTCTTCTAAGCCTTCCGGGAACTGAAGGAGAGCTTCTGGTCCCTCGCCGGCGGTGGCTCTGGCGAGGCTCTGGAGCACTTCAGGCCTCTTCTAGGCCTTCCGGGAACTGAAGGAGGTCTTCTGGTCCCTCTCTTTCAGCGATGAGGGGCCGGAAGCCCTCCTTCAGTTCCTGGAAGACCTAGAAGAGGCCTGAAGTGCTCCGGAGTGCCACCGGAGCCAGACCTGTCACCACTGGACCCAGAGCCAGAGCCCCAGCACTACCAGGTTGGTCGATCCTTGGGGTGGGTTGTTTTTTTTAATTCATTTTTTTACCAGGCTGGGCAGGGTGGGGGGAGGTCAGCTCCGGTGCCCCTTCTATCCACACAGCCTGGAGGGGGGATGGAAAACTGGGTTCCCTCCGCCACCCCAACGGGTTTGGTAAAACAGAACCAGTTTGGGCCGAATAGTCCAAACCCGAAGGGTTTCGGGGGGGTGAACCCTGAACGGGCTGAACACCGAACCCCCTGGTGTTCGCGCATCCCTAGCAGAGATGTTCCGGGGTGGGAAAGTAGTGGGAAAGAAGTGCAGAAAGACAGGGAGGATCAGTGTCATGAAACTCCTTAAAGGTAAAGACAAGGCACTTGTGCTGAATGTGGAGAGGGAGCCAATGAAGGGAGCAGAAAAGGGTTGAACATGATCTGCTATAGCTATAGGAAATGTTGCCCAATCTGGAGCCCAGGCAGTTGTGCACAAAGGCATAGTGAAGACCAAACACAGAACTCTTAGCATGAGTACACTAAAGCTTAGTCATCCACTCACACTGCTAATGCTGCTGCAACCAGCCTAACAAACAGCCATTTAACCACCAGGCAATAGGCATGTGATGATGATTATGAAACTAACATACATAAGACACATGAAACATACATTTATATGGTGTGAGCACCGTATGTTAATATTTATCTAGCTATGTCTGGTGTCTTTCAACTCAGAATTAAAAGATGAATATAACTATGATGAAATACTGTATAAAAACATATGGAATGAGAATAAATACATTGTAAGACATATGTGTTGAATGATCAGAAATCCAAAAAGCAGAGTTGTGAAAATAAAGGCAGCCACACTGTCTGAGGGACAGTTAACACAACAATGAAGGTGTTAAGAAATACAAATGGTGCTCTATGAGCAACACCTGAGCTACATGCAGGACAAGACCCACAGGTTATGGGGGGAAACTCTGGAAGGATTGAGAAAGGTATTTAAGAGTAGTCAACAGACAAAGGAGTCGGTCATCTCGAAATTCAGAAGACTCTGCAACTTGTCAGCAAAGTAGGGTTGCCACTTGTGGTGGTTTTGTACCTGACACTCCCATAGGCCAAAATGGAAGTGTCAGGTAAAAAACGTCCAAAGGTGGCAGCCCTACAGCAAAGATTTAGCCCAGCCCTCAACACCAGGGCTGAGAAAATTGACTTTTAAGCAAGGAATACAGACTGAATAAGACTTTTAGCTTAGAACTCATGAAGTAAGGTAGAGTTGTGTTATATTTATATTCTTTTATTATATTGAACTCTTGACACAATTTCACACTATATTTTAATCTTGAGTCACAAATTAAAATTCTTTTAACTAAACCTTGTGTGACTGACATTGGTGACATAGTGGGGTGATTCTGAGTTAGAGACTCAGACGAACCTTGTAATTAATTTCTGTGCTTTGGGAACCTCTGGGATATGGGTGACAAGAGGGTTAACCCTTAACAGGCTGGAACAGTTCTGGCGGAATCTGGTCCAGTAGGCACTGTATGTGGGGAAACCTAGTCACAACCCAGAGTGGGCCAGAGAAGTCCCAATCCCATCACAGTGGCACCAATCCCATCACAAGGCAGAATATTTATCTGGTGGTTGGATTAAAAAGAGGGGTTGGCCATTAGTTCCAAGATTTGCTGGCTTGGCGTGCTCTCAGTTCCATTGCTGCACTTTGACCTAGCTAAGTCCAAAGTTAATGTTGCAATGTTGGCCAAGAGCACCTAGTTTTCACCAACTTAATCTGGTAAGAGGGCTTTTATCAGATTCAGATTTGGTCACCATCATCCATGCCTTCATAACCTCAAGGCTAGACTACTGCTATGCTCTCTACCTGGGGCTGTCCCTGATGACTGTTCAGAAGCTGCAGTCAGTGCAGAACGCAACAGCCCATCTTCTGTCGTGGGTGGGTCATTGGAAGCACATTACAACAGTGCTCCAGAGTCTGCACTATCTTCTGATAGCTTTCTGAGCACAATTCAAGGTGCTGGTTTTGACTTATAAAGACCCAAACAGCTTGGGCCCCAGGTATCTGAGAGAGCGCCTCTTCCCACATGTCCTGTCACAGCCTCAGAGATCAGTTGGGAGTGCCCTTTTGCAGGTACCATCTGCCATGAAGTTTCCACAACAAGGGACTGCAGAGAGGCATTCTCAGTGACTGCCCCACAATTATGGAACTTCCTCCCCTTGGAGATTCATTTAAACCCAAGCCTGCTCATCTTCTGGAAGTGATGAAGACCTTTCTGTTCAGACAGGCATTTGGCAGGCAGTGAGAGGGCTGGGTGGGATTGGTGGGGGGCAAGGGGATTGTCTATTTATTTATTTATTTTATATGTTATAAGTGACCTTGAGTCTTAATGGGAAGGGCAGGCTATGAATCTCAATAAATACATTAAATTAAATTTAAAAATACATAACACTTGTGAAGGTAACACGTTCAATCTGGATTGTGTAGAAAAGTTATCAGGGGCGGCTGGTGGGTTTTTAGTTTGGCGGGGCAGTAAGGCTGGCAAGCCAGTGGGCGGAGCCAGGGCAACAGTGGGCGGAGCCAGGGCAACGGTAGGTGGAGCCTGGGCAATGGTAGGCAGAGCCAGGGCATAACCCAGCAGCAAGGAGTTCCCAGGGCTAACATCAGATGGAAGAAAAAACAGTCTACATGCACATAAAGCTTAAAATAAATCATGTATAAACCCCAGACACAGGGAAACACAGAAAACACTGGCAAAACACAGCAACAAGGAGTTCCCAGGGTTAACATCAGATAGAAGAAAAAACAGTCTGTTGCAGAGTGGGATGCAGGGTGGG
>QEPC01000715.1:5461329-5498377 GCA_003113815.1 Sphenodon punctatus
TGGCCCCCAGTCTCAGGCGAGGAAATGTCCCCTGCCAGGTGACCTCACTGGTGCATAGTCTCCGCAGCAGCCTGGATGAGATTCTGGGGGGGGGAGGGGGATCGTGGCCCTCAGGGCAGGAGAATGTTCGATGAGGTGATTGACCTTGCGCAGAAGCTGAAGGCGGGGCTGAATGCATGCTTCAATGAGCTCCTGCGCCGGGACCCCTTCCAGCCATCTGGGTCTATCCCTGCCCCCAGACCTAGCGGTAGCACCAGCAGCGCCCCTACTTGCCAGCAGCTCCTTGTCTGTGCCGTCCACTGCCCAGTCACCATGCCTTTTTGCCTCAGTCCACTGGTTAGGGAGTGGGTCACGCCAGGCGCAGCCTTCACCAAGGGGTGTGTGGTCATGGACAATGCGGCCATTATACTAAAGGCAGTCTGTGACGGGGGCTTCACAAGCATCCCTTGTGCCGCACACACCCTCCATCTTGTGGTGAAGGATGCTCTGGGCCAGGCACCCTTAGCTCCCTGGTCGAGTGGGAGAGGAAGCTGGTGGGCTTCTTCAACCGCAGTGTGAAGGGCAGCGAGCTCCTCCGGGAGAAGCAGGCCGAGCAAGGGTCCCCGGTGCACACGCTGCTCCAGGATGTCTCTACCAGATGGAATTCCACCTTCCTGATGCTCGAGCGGCCCAATCACCCACCCTCCACCCCTGGTGTCTGGAAGTCTGCTCCTCAGCTGACACTCCCCCTCCCTGCCACGTTTGGCCTTCCAGTGACACTGACACTATGTTTTAGCCACCCGAACTCACTCGAACGCAATCCGAACTGACCGAACCGTTTGGTGATTTCGACATTTGGAATTGAGTTCGGTTTGGTAATTTCAGGTTCGTGTTCAAGTTCGGTCATCCGAACAGGCCGCGTTCGGGCCGAACTCCAAACTTCCGAACCGCGTTTGCCCATCCCTACAACTTTTCTCTGGCAGATTATTTAAATCCATGACCCCAGGGGCACGTCTAAAAGTGGTCTTAGGCTTGTGCACATAGAGCACCATAGAGTTGCAGGCAAAAGCCTAGAGTCTCTGAGGAGCGACCACTTGTTGGTGGTGGAGGGGTGGAAGGCAAAGCACAGCCTGGAAGAACGCCTGCCTATCTCTGAGGTTCGTTGCACTAAAATTGTGAGTGGGGGGGATGAGTGGAGGCTCCACGGACCAAACACAGACTCCAGAAGGCTAACATCTTGTTTGTTTATAACCATAGTCTGCACTCCTTCCTTTTCTGATTATATATTAAACCCAGATGGGGAGAGAGAAATTTTGAGATGGCTCCATGTGAGGAGATGCTGTGTAGCTGGCAGCAACAGCAGAAAAATCCAAGGCATTTTAACCCTTTGGCACTGAAATGTTGAAGTTAACTGTCATCTTTTCTTTACTGGAAAAAAAAAAATGTCAATAACATTCAGACTCTGTTTATTCAGATTTATATTGTTCCCAGTGATGGATGCCGCCCAGGCATACAAGTAATCCTCTTGTAAAACTGGGATCAGATAACGTTGATTAATGTGGTAGTAGTGGAGCGCACAGAGAACTGTATTCCATTCGAGCTAATGACTGATATGGAAGAAATGTGTTTCCTATTCGGAAATGTGAATGTTTGGGCTTTCAAAATAGAGAGAGGCCTGAAGGATGCAGTTATTTCAAGGTTATTTCTGAACACAGTTGTTTGATATGGATTTAGCAATCTTGAAAGAATATCACATTGACAGCCCGGAGAGAAACTGAATTAGTGTCTATTCAGCACACAGGTACATCACAACAAGTGGATGCTGTGGAAGAAGAGTTTCTTTAGCAGCTGCAGTGACTGTGAACTGGATACAGAGGCTTTGTGTATGTGTTCCTGCAATGGAAGTTGCTCTGGACTGTGAACAACTTAAAGGCTATGCATCTCCAGCTAGGTTAGTTAGAGGCGGAGGATCATGGGTGATCCTGGCCAGAAACTCAGAATTGCAAGTGGATGAGAGGAGGGTTGCCAGATCAAAGTTTCAAAAATAAGGGACAGCATGGAGCAGTAGGGCTCTGAAATATGTCCTCTTCATTATGTTCCATGGAATTGTAAGGCTCTGAAATCAGGGTAGTCCGTTATGTTCTATGGGGTATCTGCCATAAGGGATGCCCTTATGGTACCTTGGGGGTCTGAAATAAGGGAATCCTGTCCTAGGGAGCAGTGGGGCTCTGAAATAAGGGACAGCCATTATGTTCTGTGTTGCCATGGGGGCTCTGGATGAAGGGACACACATTATGTTCTGTGAAGTATATTATGTCGCATGGAGGATCTGTGGGACATTGAAATAAGGAATGCCCACTATATTATGTAGGGCTCTGAAATAAGGTATGTCCACTCCGCTTTCTCAACGTACATAAACAGTCTATAAGAAGGAAAACCTAGTCTCTGTTCCCAGTCACTACTTTGTCCCTGAGCTTCGATTGTGAGTAAGGGGACCGTTTTTAACGATGGTTTGGGGGATGGTAGTGAACAAACCCGTTTACACTTACATGTTTTACTGGATTGGGCTTCAGTGCTTACTACCTTATATGATCAAGCCATTGTGTAGACCAAGCTTGTTTTTAGTACATCATCTCACACCCAATACAGAGTCCTAGAAGCTAAGCACACAGGATTAAACACTAACCAATAGTTCTTCTTGTTAGACTAGTAGAATCCCCTTTATCTCAACCTCTTTAAATTGGGATCCTTCCTTATTCAGGACACATTTTACATTTCCTGCAACTCTCAAGCGCACCTTACTACTGGAATGGCCCAAAGAAGTAGCTAGCATTACACATGGTAATTCCCCGTAAAGGGGCAACCTGAGCTCTCTTTTATAGCTGTCAGGGGATGGGCCAGCTCTTTCTCCACAGGAAATTATGCAAGCTCGTAGAGTCTGAGCGCCTTTAAAAATTGGGTTGCTTCTCACGTGGAGAGACAGGCAAGGAGTGTGAGGAGATGACAAACTTTCCCAAAGATTTTGGAATGCTGTATCTTCTTCCCAAGTCAGAGGACTTCCTTTGCAAATAGAGTCACTGGTCGGAGCACAAAGAGAGACTACAGGTGAAAAGAGACCTGCACCTTAACTCTGCTTTAACACCACGTTAACATTTCTTAGGCATGTTGCCGTGCTGCATAGGGGGTCAATACAGCCCTGCAACATGCCTAAGGAATGTTAAAGAGGTGTTGAAGCAGAGTTACGTGCATGTCTGTTTTCATCCTATGCTGTGTTTGTGTGAGACTCTCTTAGTACAGCAAACCTTGGCTATTCCACAAGGCCCCTTGTTTTCTGCAAGTTTTGTTTTCCAAATTCTGCAACTTGGAAATCCAAATTCTGCAAACAGAGTAAATGATGCAAATTAACTAAACCCTGCCATTTTGAATAAGATTAATTTCCCAGTATGCCATTCCATTAATTTTGAATGTCTCTTGTCATTAAAAACCTCAAAAAAATACCACATGGATATATTGGCGGGTGGAAGGGCTTTTCTCTTCCTTCAGGGATCACAGGCTTCTGCTCTTCAGCATCTTTGGCAGAGGGTCTCATGGCCTCAGAATATATACTAGCAGTTCACAGTGCTGGCAGTCACACGGGCTAGCTCAGAATGTTGACATTCTACTGGTTAGCAGACAGCTCCGCAGTCAGGATGTTTTATTCTGAACCAACAGAGGCAATTTCTGCAACAATCTGGCCACATGGAAAATTCTGCAAAAGTACTTGCCATTGTGGCAGGGCAGAATTCACAGCGTTGTGCATATTCGTGGTAGGAATTGGCCTCTCGGAAGCAACTCTTTTACTTAGAGAAGAAAATCCATTTATCTTCTTTTTTGTTTTGTGCTCGTCTTTTAGCGAGGAACAGAGGTATAATAGAAAAAGATGCATTTTATTGTTCAACTAAAGTGACATTCATTCTGGCAGGTTCATCTTGCATCCATCTGCAGAATACAATTAGCACAACTATACAAAATTCCTTTTAATTAGGAACAAGGTTGAAAAAGAATAGAAATGCAGAGATAAAGTCAGGGTAAGTATTACTCTTTCCAATAATTTAAGTTTGAAAAGCTGTATTAAAAAGGCTCTGTTCCAACAGCTCATAAAAGGTGGAGGTGAAAAGTAGTTTTTAACCTTGAAGTCCATGATTATTCCCCCCACCTTCCCATTTTATTTTCTGGATTGTATTTTTTTTAAAAACACAACAACCACCTGTTGATCAAAATGTAATGAAATACAGAATTTGTGTCAGTCCAGCATCAGTGCACTTCTACTGTATGCAGACCTCTGTAGTGGACAATTATGGTAGTAACCAAACTCCCATCTCTTTCCTTGGGAAAGGAACTGGCCCCCTTTTCTGTGTGAGTCTGCAAGATCCCTGGCACAATAAAAAAGAAAACAAAGGCATTTTAACAATTCATCTGGCAATAAAATTGGATACAAGACAGTTGGATAATAGAAGGATGAGAAATACTGGCCCTTTTAAAACGGTCCATGGCTGGGTGGGGGGCAGTCCATGGGCGCACCACTACGGGGACAGTGTGAGGGGGCAGGTGCACACCCATCCCCCCCCCACGCATGCTCCTGCCCGGAGCAACCTCTACCCAGTGCGGAGGCAATGGGTAGAGGTGCGTGTTACATGGGAGCATGCACACATGCATGCACGCACGCCCACCCGCCACTACTTTCAGACGGGACGCATCCACTCATGTCCAGTGCACAGGCATATGTGAGCATGAGTGGGTGCGTCTCGTGTAAAAGGGACCAGTGAATCAGTCCCTCACCACTTCCAGAGGCACTTCTCCTCTTCACCCTGCTAGAGTGCTGGCATGCACAGGAAAAAAAGATGGTTGGCCTGCATGGACCTAATATGGCCATACTAACTGACTGTGGCATAGAGTTAGTTTACAAACCTATGCCGTGGCTGTGCAGGCAGCAAAGAAGGTCTTTGCTGTTCTCATAGCGTCTGCAAAGTTGTGTCCAGCTGAGCTTTTCCGGGTGGTGAGGGGGCTGGTCAGTCTGGCCTTCCTCCCGCCTGGAACTGGAATCTTCCAGTGCTCACTGTGACGTGTTTGTTCAATTTTTGTGGATAAAATTGCTCGAATTCACCACGACATCGATGCCGTGCTTCTCACAGTAGGAGAACCAGAGGTAACGGAAGCCTCGCCTTGTCCTGTTTTATGGGATCAGTTTTGGGTGCTGTCGCCCGCTGATGTGAGGGGCTGTTCTTGGGACTGCTAGAGCCACCTGTTGTAAACTGGACCCATTTTTAGTATGTTTTGTTCGCTGCCCTGAGCTGCCATTGTAGGAGGTGGCGGGTTACAAATTTTGAAATAAATAAATAAATAAATCCACAACCCCCTCCCACACACAAACACAATTTCATTGCCATGTCTCTTCCAAGGTTCTTACATTTCCTTTTAGATCCATTCTCTGCATTTAGCTGTGCTGGCCTATCTGTCTATCCTTCCCCAGAGCCACCTATATATTCAGTGATTTCAGTTGCTTCAAACCCTCTCAATTAGCCTTAGAGCTCAGGAGCCTCACTTTCCCTTTATAAACTGAATCAATCTTAATTCAATACTTAGGTATCAAAAGGTTAAGAGATTTCTTTCACTGCGTCCTAAGAATGATTCTTTTCTGCCCCCCCCCCTTTAAACAAGTAACAGCAGCCTATCTTAAAGAACAGTTTATGGATTTACTGAAGTTTTCCACAAATTCCCCCACCAGTGAAGGAATAATTCTTTTTCCTAAGCTGGTAAAACAGTTTCCTGTCTGCAGACGGGCTCATGGTCCTGACTAAGATTTTATATAATTCGTACATCTTTCTTTACATATTTAAGTTTCAAAATTGGGTCATGCAAGCAGAAAGTTTAGGACCATTGTGGTAGATATTCATTATTTTAGTCTAGAGCTGCGGACCCACAAGCCCATGGGTCAAATTCTGGCTGTTGCTTGTGTTTATTTGCCCTCGTTTCTTATTCCTGGATCCAGCCCATGAATCCTGCCCTCAAGCACTAAGGCTGTTTTCCCATGAGCTGCTTTTGCGCCGCGGGAGAATGTGATATTCAAATCTAGTGCAGCTTCCGTCCCATGGAAAAGTAGGAATTGTGGCTCTCCCGCCAGCAGGCTTGCACAACAGACAGGGTAGTGAAATCCTACCCTGTTACGTGAGCGCCACAATTCCTAGTTTCCCATGAGACAGGAACTGTGCTAGATTTGAATAGCACATTTTCCCGTGGGGCAAAAGAAGCTTGTGGGAAAACAGCCTGAGGGAACAAATTCTGGGGAAAGGAGTGGAGATGAGGGCATGCATTCAGAGACAGGGATGGATCCATGGTATAAACCCATGATCTGGATCCTCCCCTTTCCCCCCCCTATCCTGACCACACTCTTTAGCATCCCCACTCCAACTCCTATCTGGCCCCTGGAGCTCCTACTCGTTTTCAAAGTAGCCAGGGGTAGGGGAAAAGGCTTCCCTATCCCTGCTTTAATCTTCCAAGTAATAAACAAAAATGTATTTTAAAAATATAAAGAAACAATTATCATTGCATGCTTCACAACACCCAAATGTGTGACTGGCACTTTACAGCAAGAAAAGGAGGCGGACAGAGTGATTTTCAGAGGCCCAAATGGCACTTGGGTGCCTAGCGTCCATTGACTCTGAATGGGTTCGATGACTTTTGTAATTGTCCACAGAGTCCCTGTGCAATATAAAAGTCGGTATAATGCTGTTTAGTAGAACAGCACCCCTAATGGTATAACATATCACTTTATGCAATCAGCTGAATAATTTAACACCTATAATGAAGATGAACAGTCATAATTATAGCCGGGATAACACAACGCCAGTGTATTCCATGCCTATTTGCAGGGCTAACGGAAACTTGATGGGGGACCTGTGGCTGCTCTCTGCAAATCTGTTTGGGCTCCTCACAGGGTTCTTGCTGTCTCCCGTGTGCTCCCAGCCATGGCCACCCAGCAGAACTAGCTCCCCGCTCCCCACAGGCCATGATGGCCCTACCTCCACCGATCCTCCCAGGAACTGAGACTGCTCCCAGAACCCAGACAGGTTCTCCTGCTGCCCCTGCTCTCACATGATGCCATTTCAGTAGGGGAAGAGAGGGACAGCTTTCAGCAGGGTTCTCTGGTAGGCGACACTGTAAAGGATACTGGCAGTGATTATCAGAGCAGCACCCAGGGGAATGAAAGTCCCATGTAAAGGGCCAGATTCAGGCCTGAATCATGCTCAGCACATGGAATGAAACATGGGGGCTTGGAGGCAATACCCTCCCCCTAAATGGCACCGCTGTAGACTTGGCAATCACCTCCTCCACCCTGATTGCTTTGTATAGCTGCCACTACTGCTACTTGTTATGAGCTCCAAGGAGCCCCCTGGCCAAATAGCTGCTTTCAAGTGAGCCTGGTTGTCTATGCTTGCAGACTATGCGAGAGGGAGGGGGAAGGAAAGAGAGAGGGGGCCTCCAGACAATGGGGGTGGGTCCCAATGCATCCTGCCTCATGGAACCTCCACAATAATCAATTGGTGTTAATGCATAGTGGCCATGATCCACAAGCTTCTTACTCTGGGGAAACTAGAAGGAGAAAGATAGATATTTAAGGGAGGGACCCTCAAAATCTCAGGGCCTGGGCTGCAGCGCCTAACTTCTAGGGCTTAATTTGCCTCTGTCTGTTTACAAACGAGACAGGTATTGAACTGAGGCAAAGAGTACCAATGGGGATGCTTAGAGAGGGCCTTGATGGCACTGTGGCTAGTAAACATTTAACTCTTTGAAGAACCAGCTTTCTAGAGGCAGAAGAGGAAATAAGCGGAAGGAGCGTGGAAGTGAGGGAGGTGCTGCTAGTTATGTGTATTTCTGGTGGGTGCTGATTACTGGGATGGATGGATCCTTTGGTTGCTGCAGCGACTGAGAGGTGGAGCTTTTGTGTATCTGTACCTGGAATGCAAGAGAGACAAAGTAGAACAGTGATCAACCAGAATAAGGCTTAAGACTGTGTAGGACCCAAGGGTGACCTATTCCACCAGACCAGAGTGGAACCAGTTCCAAGTTGTGTGGAACTGTGAGGGTCTGAAACAATGGACACTCATTATGTTCTGTAGATTGGTGGGATTCTGAAATAAGGGATATATGGCAACCCTTCTTAGGAGCAACAAAGCTCATCAGACTGGAGGCTTGGGACTGTGAATGTATGAGGGATGACATACGCCACCATGACAGAAGCTCAGGATTGGGTGTGTAAACAAATGAGAGAAGTGAGTGGGTGGGTATACTGTATATAGTTGCTACTCATTCCAGGTCCTATATCACAGTATAAGCCCAGGCGATATAGGACCGGCTGTAAGTGCAGAGGACTTGCACGGAGCTATTGTGAAGTCTGTTTGCACCTACTTGTGGGAAAGCCCCACTAACAGAGAAGAGTGGAGGTTGAAGCTGTGGAGGGGGTGGATCCAGTTCTCGCCCTACTCTAGCTCCTCCTAACCACTGCTGCTTTTGTTTAAATTGACATGTCAAAGTTTCCACTGCAAGGCAAAGAAGAGCCATGCTGGTGAAATTGACAAGCACAAAGACCCTCTACTGAAACTGGCCCTTGGGTCCATTCCCTGATGCTGCTATTGTTGGTGCTGCTGGGGTAGTGGAAGCTAGGAATGGGCCCAGGGATTTCTCCTGAGCTGGATTCCCCATTCTGTTCCCTGTCACTGCCACTACCCACGTGGCAACAACAGAAATTACAGTGGGGAGAGAACCCAATTTGCTCCCCATCACGACTTCCATCAGACTCCCCCAATAGCTTGGTGGGTAGCAACTGGTCACCCATTCAGATATTTTGTCTACAACATCAGCTACTGACAATGGTTCAGGTGTTTAGCACATATACAAAAACTTGTCAGTAGCTTCCACCCTGGGAGTTGGCTAGGAATGACCCACCCTACTAAAACAGAGGCTGAGCTCCAGTATTTATTAAATAAATAATGTATTTATTTCCTTTGATTTCTTAGCTGCAGTTCAGGGTGGCTTACAACATATTAAAAACATTACAAATATATAACATAAATAACAATAAATAATTGAAATACAATAATAATATAAAACTATAAAAATACTCCAAGGGGGAGCTAAAAAGAACCTCCCCCTAGCCCCCCACCCATATCCTTCAACAGACGTCTGGCGGAATAGCCAGGTCTTGCACTATCTTCAGAAAGAGGGAAAGTCTGGGTCCAAGCAGACCACCATCAAGTTCTACAGCCTTAGTGCAGCCACTGAGAATGCCCTCCTCATTGTCACCATCCGAGAAATGCAGAGGACCCTGAGGAGGGTGCTCCTAGTTGACTGCAGGGGCCGATCCAGGACCTGAGGGGTGAGGCAATCCTGCAGATAGGCAGGGCCCAGGCCACATATGGCTTTATAAGTCAAAACCAACATCTCGAATCAAGCCCGGAAGACTATAGGCAGCCAGTGCAGAGACTGGAGCACTGGTGTGATGTGCTCACGATGACCCACTCCCGTAAGGAGATAGGTCGCCATAAATCTGCACCAGCTGCAGTCTTTGGACCATCACCAAGGATAGCCCCATGTATGACATTTGGGGGGAGGAGGTTGTAAATGTCACACTTAAGTGGGAAAATGTTACAAAATGTACCACTAATAATGTTCAAAATGTATAGATTTCTAGGAAATGTAACATGAATATGGAGAGAGATATTGTGTGGGAAAAATTACCATTCCCAGGGGAACTAACCATCTTTAAAAACAAAACACAAATTCAGTCACCATGGGACCCTGCTTTTGCATTATGTCCCCAGGATATCGCTGTAATAATAATTTTGCTATTCCAGGGGAAGATTATGTAAATGCATATGTCAAATGGGCAGGGCCTCCACAGTCACACCCGGACAACACTTCCTCTATACAAACCCAATGGGACAAATGTGTACGCGTATACCGGCCTCTCATTTAGGGTTGTTCCTGCATCTACTAGGAGAGAAACTTTAAGGGGTCTGGGCTCAGGTGAATCCCCCCCCCCCAGTTTCCTGGGTGGTGGGTGGATCCAAGTAACCTAACTGGGTACTGATGATTTGGTGCCTCCACCCTGGGGAGCTGTTGCACAAAGAAGTGCGAATTAAGGACTTCCAGCCAGATAGGTATTTTACTACCTCACTATTCAAGAACTCTTTCCAGAGACTGCTACACAGACAACCACTTTAGCAAACATGAGGTATACCCCAGGCAATTTACTTCTAACTTATAAACCTAGTACATGTAGCACACAAGGAAAACAAGAACGTGAAAACAGTATCTACAAATATATCTACAAATTCCCTTCCCGCCCCCCAGCTTTTTCTGTCTACAAAAAGTGCCCCAAGTTAAGCGACTGCCAGTTTTTCATGGTAGTCTGGTTAGGGCATATGCAAATTTTTACAGGACACTTATGAGACACTTATGAGAAATACAGATTGCAGGGCTGCATTAGAGCTTATGCAGACCTGCAACCTGCATTTCTCATGTCTCTTATAAAAATTTGCATATCTGGGCACCCTAGTTGTGGTACTCATGCAGTGTCCAAGGAAAGCATAAAGTGGGGCGGCGCATTGCTTAGGCAAATTCAAGGGTTCTGCCCCCCAAGTAGGCAAACACCTACATTCGGGAGCACTCACATTTTAAGGAGGATGCTGTGTGCTTTTCGGAGTTCCTCCTTCTGTTGGCCATGGGAATTCACCCTCTCCACACAGGGAAATCTACTAGGCCTTCCTCTTAGTTCAGGACCTCCACCCAGATGTGGGCCTTTCCTCTGTAGGTTCCGGAGCTGCCAGCCCCACACGTTGACTCTGATATACTTTTTTTGCTGCTGTGTGGCCTCTTGCAGTGATGGCAACTCGTAGGTGCTGTTTTGGCACCTTTGCTTCTCCACGTGTAAAGAACTAGGACTTAACACCCCTGGGTTCAGTGGCACAAAGATATTTGCTGTCCTAAGTGGCCTGGGCAGCTGCTACCCCTTGAAATCTGCAGCCCTAGGCAGCCCCCCGCCTCCAATCCGTTGCCTCCAAGCTCCACAACTGGATCGGGAGTGGTGTGTGGGAGAAGCAGGGCTGCCCAGGGTGGAAAAAAGTTCAAGGGGGCAGCTCTCACAACAGCCCTGATCCAGCTGCAGAGCTTGGCGGTGGCTGGATGGGGGAAGCCATCCTCCTGAACTTGCTGCCCTAGGCAGCCCCATTCCCCTACCCCCACCTGACCCCATCCACTACAGACACTGCCGCTCTGGATCAAAGGCAGGTGGGTGTAGGGGAACGAGGATGCCTAAGGTAGCTTCCAGGGGGCAGCTCTTCCCCCACTGCTGCTGCTGACCACGGCTGGATTGGAGGCAGAAGGGTTGCAGGGTAGCAAGGTCACCTAGGGCAGCAAATTCAAGGGGGTGACTCTTCCCCCCCAACCTAGATGCAGCTGTGGAACTTGGAGGCAACTCGATCAGGGGCAGGAGAGCCATCCCCTTGACGTTACTGCCTGTATGGCAGCACTTGCCCTGCTCGGATTCCCCTGGGTAGCTATTTTGTCTCTCTCCAGTCTCCTCATGTCCCAAGCTGTTTTTAGATGGGAGACATTCCTCCCATGGCTTAAAAAACTGGAAATCACCCAGGCATCACTGGAAACAGCAACATCGGGCGACTCCCAGAAATTTTGAGATGCGGACTGGTAATACCACAGCTATCAGGAACATCTCAAAGCTTCTGAGAGTTGCCTGGTGCTGCTGTTTCCAATGACACCTGGGTGACTTCCAGTCGAGCAAGGAGCGTCTAAATCCACACACACGCCCCTACGGGGGTTTCCCTAAGCCGGCTTTTTAAGCTGCGGGAGAAATGTCTCCCATCTAAAAATGCCCCCAGGGTGTCTTTAGACATAATAAAGATCAGATTTCAAACCCCCTAAGCATGGGTTTGGCCATTGTGTTTAAGTACCATAACAATCCCAACACCAGTTTGAACACGTGATTTGAACACCATTGCATCACAAGGACAATTTACATGTTTTGGCTGAACACGTGGCTAACATTGTGTCTAATGATATCGTGTGGTGTGTTAGCAGGTGCAACATGGGGAACGAGACAGCAGTGTGTGTGCGCTGAGATTGGGTGGCGAATAAAAAAACACCGATTTGCCCCAAGATGGGCTGTGTGTCTAAGCAGCGTCACATGGTGAACACAGGGCCAAACTGGTGTTCATATCAAGGTCAAAACACACAGACACCCGTTGACAGTGGGCATCTTTAGACATAACAAAGATCTGGTGTCAAAACCCCGAAGCACTTGTTTGGCCATTATGTGTAAGCACCATAACAATCCCAACACCAATTTGGCCACCCGTTGAACACACAATGTGAACACCTTTGCAAGACAAGGACAATTGTGTGTTCCAGCTGAACACGTGGCCAACGCTGAGTCTAATGCTATCGCATGGTATGTTAGCAGGTACAACATGGGGAACGAGGCAGCAGCGCTTGCGTGATGAGATTGGGTGGCGAGCAAAACACCGATTTGTCCCACGAGGTGGTGTGTGTCTAAGTAGCGCCACATGGTGAACACAGGGCCAAACCGGTGTTCATATCAAGGTCAAAACACACATTCAGACACCCGTTGACAGTATGTCTAAAAACACCCAGTGGCAATGCTGAGCTAGCACCCCAGCTCCCCCTGCTGGGCCTCCTCAGCTACCCAGGGCAGCAACAGTGAGTGTCAGCTTCTCCCCTCAGCTTTGTGAGCCCACCAGCACCTCATTTTGACTGGCTCTGCCTCCTTAGGGGGTGTAACCCATGCCTCTGCTCTACCTCACCCCATGGCATTTAAAGTTCCAGTTTCTACAGGAGCACCACCAACAGAGCGGGCTGCCCAAACCTGGGGCACCAGCTGGAAGCAGGGCTGCAGTCCGTCTGCTCATCAGATGGCCGCTGCAGCTCTACTCTCAGCCGGGGGTTACCCTGGCAACACCATAGAACTGAGGACGTAGTATTGTTGCACGTGTTTGGGAGGGGGTGTCACGCAGATAGATTGTGGGCTGCGGAAGCTTCTGGGCCCACATATGTAGTTGTTCTAGTTTATTCATGGGCCCCGTGTGTTTGTGGGGGGGAGGTGAGGCTCCTGAATCACCACTGGCCCTCTATAGGCCAGGGCTCCCCAAGTGTGAGACTTTATGGCACATCTACCAACATTTCTAGCAGCTAAAAAGGTACAAGCTCTGCCCCCTTGGCCAATGGGTTTCCCTGATTAGTGAATTCACACCCCTCACAGACCTTTATGCACTCCCACACCCCCTCCCAACACTCCAGTCACACAATAAGGGACAGAAGCTCTCCTGCTTATCATTCCCCTTAGTTTGTTGAGGTTCTACCATGTCCCCCATTGTCCTCCCAAGAGATGCTTTGAGTCTTGAATGCTGGTCTTTTTTGTCT
Organism: Sphenodon punctatus; assembly: GCA_003113815.1. Lineage (NCBI taxonomy): Eukaryota > Metazoa > Chordata > Lepidosauria > Sphenodontia > Sphenodontidae > Sphenodon > Sphenodon punctatus. The sequence continues at coordinate 5,474,800 of QEPC01000715.1, forward strand.
TTCCTGAAAGAGAGACTTTTACCCCCCCCTCCCCAAACTACCTGAAAGAGGGACAATAGGATTTAGCACTCCAAGAGGGACTGTCCCTCCTAATAGGGACTGTTGGGTGATATGCAGCATGGGTTTGGCTCACCTGTCTGAGACATATGGATCTTTCTTTTTCTACAACTGTTCCCTGTTATCTCAGGCATCAGTGTGCTCTGGTTGTTTCTGATCTCTACTTGTGGCATATATTTTTAGTACTTTCTGATTCCATTGGATGGATTTTTCTGTGCAGATAGTTGGGGTGTGGCGGGTGCTGTGGCACATGGGGGTTGCACTAGATGACTCGAGGTCCTTTCCAGCTCTGGGACTCTATCACTCTATGGCCATGTGGTACTCACAAAGAGCCCAGACACTATACCCTATGGGAATATTAAAATGCATTTGTTACGTCCTCTCCGTGTGGACACAGATCTAACTGCCTCACTACAATCTCAGAGAGCCAGTATGGTGTAGTGGGTAAGTCCCTTGGATTTGGAAAGCCAGGGTTCAGATCCCACCCTTGCCATGAACTCACTGGGTGGCCTTGGGCAAAACGCAGCCTCCTTAGTTCCCCATATGTGGAATGGGAGTGTCTGTCTGTCCCTGTGTTCCCCTCACCCGTGTCCATTGTAAGAACTCCATGCAGGGACTTGTCTTCAAACATCTGTGATTGTAAAGCACTGTGTATGCTGAGTAGTGCTATAGAAATGCTAAGTGGAGTAATAGTAATAGCTGAAGGAGAGTGGAGCTGAAGGATCCAATCCATGAATTTGGTTTCCATGCTGTAGGTTCCTGCCCCTGAATCCCCTCCACTACTTCAGTCAAAATCCTGCCAGTCACAGAAATGTATTCTGCAAGGGTAGTCTTTTTTGTGTTTGTTTACTTCACTGTACCATTTAAAGCCAAGTAAGGCATTTACATGAATGCATATGCATTTGATTATTTCACAAATTAAAAAAGGCACAAAGTATCATTCGTGGCCTTTTCAAAATTTCATGACTTGCACATTCCCCAGTGCTAATTACTGAGGCTGATTTCATGTAAAAGGTTATCTTGGTAATCAGGACGGATATATGTTCTTAAAATGATAACTTAGGCCCTTTACTCATGGACTGGGCAGTTTGTGCACTTGAGGGAAAATGTTTCATGAGCATCCCACATTATCCCTAAGCTGCCAAAGACAGACGCCACTTTTATAGGAGGCGCTTAGAAGCACCTCCAGCAGCCTGCATTCAAGAAGAAAGCAGCACGGGGAGTGTTTACACGCTCCCTGCGCTACCAGAAGTGATGTGCCACCCGTTTTCAGCAGCGGCTTCAGATGTGGTGCTTTGAAGAGACACGTTCTGAAAGCCTGCAAAGTGAGGCTTTCAGAACGTGCCTCTTCAAAGCTTTGCGTCTCCAGTCACTGCTGAGAATGGGCAACACGTCACTTCCGGTAGTGCGGGGGACGTGTAAACACCCACCGCACGACTTTTCCCTGAGGTGCAGCTTCAGAAGCACTTCTTTTGCGCCTCGTGTAAAAGTGGCAAGAGAGTGGGTAGCAGGACCAGGCTTTAAACTAATGCCCCTTGGGGGTTCTGGAGCAGTTGCCAATGCTCTTGTGCCACTGTCCCAGTCTGCCTCCCTGCTCTTCCCTAGCCATGTTCCACCTCCAACCTGTCATGCTTCCCAACTTTCTGGTTGGTTCCAAGTGAGAAGCTGGGTGAAACAACAACTTGCTCTTGCCCTCTTCCCCTTCCCAGCCTTGTCTCCTATGTTCCTCCACTTCCTGTCCCCCTTGCTCTTGGTCTTGTCTCACTTTGGTTCCTTCCTTGTCTCTGCTTCCTTGTTCCCCCTCAGTCTTGCTCCCTTGTTCCTTGCTCCCCTTCCTCTTCTATATCCCCCACTCCAGTCTTTCTGCCCTTCCTGCTCTGTGGGTACCCATGCTAACTGTGCCCCCCATTCCAGCTGTGTAGCCATGTTCTTGGCCCTGATCCTGACTGTGGGTGCTGTTAAATGGAAGGTTGCCTCAGTGCCGGTCTCATCAGCCCGCTTCACCCCTGGGTGCAGTTGCCGACAACAGGGAGCATGTCACTTCCAGCGGCGCGGGGAGCATGTAAACACTCCCCGCGTAGCTTTTCTCTAAACGTGGGACTCAGGAGGCGCTTTTCAGTGCCTCGTATAAAAGCGACCCTAAGAATCTGTGACTCCAGGTGGCTTTTGATCCAACTTATAATCAGCCGATTTTAATGTAATATAAGTGAAAGTGATACCTCAAAAAACAAGCAGACTCATCAAAACTATGCTACCTGAATTGAAATTGTGATTCAGATAATAAAAAATATCGGTTTACACTCCGTTAGGGATCTGTAACAGGGTGTGGTTCCCCAGGGGTAAGTCTGTGCAGGACCAGACCCTACAAAAATCTTGTTCACCGGGGAATTAGCTCCTCCATCACCATCTCTTGAAGGGGAATCACTTAGTGCCCTTTCTTCCACAACTCAAGTTTCCCAACAGCTTAGTCCTTTTATATACAAGTAGTACTCCACCATTAGCATAGTCCCACATAACAGGCTTCCTCTCTAATGCCAGGAAACACTCCTCCGGCAACCCCAGCCCTGTCTCCAGTCTGGCAGCCCTTCTTAGCGGTTTGTCCTGAATTAAGGCCTGTGGCTCAGGTACAGCTCTCAGTTAGGCAGCACAGCCCAAATCCTTGGCCTTTTTAGGCAGCCCACAGCACTCACTGTCAGGTCCTTTCCATACCTTGGGGAGGGTAAAGCCTCAGGGCTTTCAGCCTAAGCAGGCAAGGTTAGCACTCCCGCTACTGTCCTTGGTTATCTCTTAGCAGGTATCAGTCTGTCTCAGGCTACTCACTAGCCTAGCACCTCCAGGGCCATGGAGAAGTTTCCTGCTGAGATCCAGGTTCCAGCAGAGGTATTACCCTGGCCACAGCCAGGCACAGACTGAAGTCTCCTCAGGCTTGGTCTCCTCTTATACACCTCTAGTGGGCGTGGTAGCCCTTCAGGTTTCCAGCTCTCAAAGGGTCAGCAATACCCTGTCATGCTCCCTACTGTCTCTCTGCTGGGGCTTGTCACCCAGAACAGTGCTGACCTCACCAAGCCCTTCTTCAGCTGTCCAGTTCAGTTACCTGGGGCTGGCACCCACGGCACCCTTAAATAAGCGGAAACCCAATCATGCTGCTTCCTGCTGCAGTATCCATTTCAATTACCTTTCTTTCTTTCTTTCTTTCTTTCTAATATTCATGCACTATTACCATGCACAATTGCAAAAAATGACATGACCAAAAAGCATGAAACGGAATATATATATATAAAAAAGAAGTGATATGCAAGTACCCACTGGAGTCACAGATATTGTTCAAGTACCCAAAAGGCTACTTGAAATGTGAATAATATGCACAAATAACACACTATAAATTTCAGCTTTATTAATAATTACTCACATGACTGAGGACTGCAGAGTGCGATCCAGCTATCTTCTTTCTAATTGTGGCTTTACTCTACTTACTACTGAACATTTCAGTGGCTAGATTGTTTTCTCCCTTGTCAGTCATTTCTTGTATCAACTCAATGATTTTTCAATATTTCAAAAATAAATTAAATACCAGGCCCCTCAACCCCAATGAATTGACCCTGGGTGGCAACACAAGTGAAGGATTTCTTATATAATAACCCACACGAGCAGGTTTCACACGGCCTGATACATTAAGTGTAAGCGAGTCTAACAGCTCATTCAACTGGCCTTGACTTTATAGCACAAGCTGTAAATCTCCCAGCTTTAAATCAGGCTTTTTTGGACTGCTGTGGTGGCAAGATTGGAACCATGAGGGCCTCTGACAGCCTCTGTGCAGAGGGAGTATGTAACCCTCAAGAGGCATTATAGGGGTTATCAAATGTTATACCCTGTACGTGTTCAGGAGTCCCAACACAGGCAACCTTGAACATGTACCTAGTTGACTAGATGCACCTGCTCTTGCGTAGCTGCTTGAACACCCAGCAGCTTTTCACAGGCTGGAATAGAAGGGCACCAATACAGCCCTGCAACATGCATAAATAACCACCAAGGGTGGTTAAAGGGTGGTTAGTGTCATGTCTGTTTTCACCCCATGTCTGCAGTTGCTTGGAGTTGTGGCAGCATGGCAGGGCCCAGGGAATGGGGGTATAGGAGCTGGAATAGGAGGTGTGAGCAGGGGGCAGGGGTGGAGTGTTGCCAGGAATGGTGGAAACATCAGCATCAGCTGATGCACCAGCTGGGAGCATCAACTGTGGTAGGCATGGTAGCTGTGAGGCCCCATAACTGCTCCCAGGAACCCAGTGCTGCTCCCTGTGCTTTTCCCTAGGATCTGCCACATAGCTGCACCTGCTATCACCACTGCTGGTCCTGGGGCCCAGGTAAAAGTGTGGGGCTGTGGTGGCAAACAGAAAGCGGCAGCTGCCATGTTGTCCCCACTTGTCTATCCCTACATCACAATAGTTACCATCAGGTCCTTACCATGAATGGTGGACCTGAAAGCTATTTGGGTTCAACTGTGTGGGGCAAGTGAGTACCAGACACAGGTAGTTGCATGCTAACAGATGCCACGTTAGCTGTATGTAGAAAGATGCAGCAACATACGTCACATCTGTTAGCACCCTATGTATCTATGGTTATGCTTACCAGTTCCAAGAAGAAACTGCATTACAAGAGACAACTTCTTTGTGGGTTCTCTTTCTTCAGGGACCCATTTAACCAACCCAATATTGAAGTCATCAAAGAACAAACATAAAACATATGTTTTTAGGGAAGGTTTTTAGGGAAACAACCTTTCTAGGGAAGGTTATTGAGCGGGCAGTGGCGCTCCAGCTCCAGGGTCATCTAGATAATATCGGGCTCCTTGACCCGTTTCAATCTGGGTTCCGCCCCGGCTATGGCACCGAGACGGCGTTGGTGGCCTTGGTGGACGACCTCCGCCGGGAGATGGATGCGGGATGTTCGACATTTCTCATCCTGCTCGATCTCTCGGCCGCTTTTGACACCGTGGACCATGGGCTGCTGTTGAGACGACTGCGTGACCGGGGGGGTCTGGACGGAACTGTTCTTGAATGGTTCCGTTCATTCCTCTCGGGGAGGAGCCAACGGGTGGTGTTGGGGGAAGAAACATCGAGCCCCCGCGCCTTACCGTGTGGCGTTCCGCAGGGATCGATCTTGTCTCCATTATTATTTAACATCTATATGCAGCCCTTGGGGGAGGTCGTGAGAGGGTTCGGGGTGCGGTGTCACCAGTATGCTGATGATACTCAGCTGTACCTCTCGTTTTCTACCGACCCAGACCCTGCTGTCTCGGTGCTATCCCAATGTTTGGAGGCCGTGGCGGATTGGATGCGACAGAGCAGACTGAAACTCAACCCAGATAAGACGGAGGTAATGGTGGTGGGGAGGGCGAAGGGGGTGGTGGCCCCCCTGATTGGGGGGGTTTGCCCCCCTGTAGCTCAGCAGGTCCGGAGTCTGGGGGTCATTTTGGACGCAGGCCTGCGGCTGGAGCAGCAGGTGGAGGCAGCCGCGAAGGCTGCCTTCCGCCAGCTTTATCTGGTACGTAGGCTGCGTCCGTATGTCTCTGGCCCGGACCTGGCCTCCCTCATCCATGCCTTCGTCACCTCGCGACTCGACTACTGTAACGCGCTCTACGTGGGGCTTCCCTTGTTCCTGGCCCGGAGGCTGCAGCTGGTGCAGAATGCGGCGGCCCGTCTTCTTACGGGGACGGGTCGCCGGGAGCACATTACACCGGTGCTCCGAGCGCTGCACTGGCTGCCGATAGTGTGCCGGGCCAGGTTCAAGGTCCTAGTAATGATCTATAAAGCCCTATACGGCCTTGGCCCCTCTTACCTTAGGGACCGCCTCGCCCTTCGCGCCCCGGAACGACTCCTGCGGTCTGCCGGGGGTGCCCTCCTGGAGGTCCCCCGTGTTAAGCGGGGGGCCACGATGGAGCGGGCATTCTCGGTGGTAGGGCCGCGGCTGTGGAACTCCCTTCCGGAGGAAGCTCGCCTGGCCCCAAGCCTTTTGACTTTTCGGCGGAACTGTAAGACCTGGCTGTTTGCCCAGGCCTTTGGGAGGGGGGGGGGGGGTGATTTTTAATCCCCCACCTGTATATTTATTTTTATACCACCAGCTTTATTGATATGTTTTATGATTGTATTTTAAATGTTTTTAAATGTTTTTTATTGTTGTTAACCGCCCCGAGCTGCTGTGCAGGATGGGGCGGTATAGAAATCTAATAAATGAAATGAAAATGAAATGAAATGAAATGATATGAAAGTCCTAACGAGGATGCTGGCCAGAAATGCAGCCTGGATGGCTACCGAGGCTACGGGACACCCTAGGTTATTACTAATTATTATATTAGCAAGCATGTATATAGCACAAGCAATGTACCTGGCACTTTACAAAGTAATGGAATAGACAAGGTCCCTGCCCTACGACTTACAATCTGAGAGATGGGGTGGGGAGGGGAGACGAAGGAAGGAGAGCAGAGGAAGAGACAACGGGTGTAACATTCACGAAGATGTGAGGTCCCAGGTGCACATGCTTGGCTACATTGAGAATGATGGCTGACTGGTCCATGTGGTGAGGATATGAGTACACAGACCTCAGGTAACAGAATGTACTGGATGGAGGGTATCAGCAGGAGTTAGGTGAGGGGAGCAAGGGGTCGGGGAGGGCAGAGTGGAAAAGGTGGGTCTTGAGGAGGGATTTGAAGGTACAAAGGGAGGGGGCGAGGCAGATGTGGGTAGGGAGGGAGTTCCAGGCATGGGGGGGCAGCTAGGGAGAAGGGACAAAGGCAGTTAGGGGAGCAGGGGAGGCATGGGAGAGCGAGAGAAGGAACAGAGGAGGAATGAAGTTCACGGACTGGAGTATGGAGGAAAATTAGCGCAGAGAGGTAGGGGGGAGCAAGGTTGTGAAGAGCTTTATAGGTGAAGACTAGGAGCTTGTGAAGAATTCGTTTGGAAAGGGGGAGCCAGTGAAGAGAGGAGAGAAGGGACTGCATGTGGTCGAAGAGATGGGCAAGGTGGATGACCCTGGCAGCAGAGTTTTGGATGGAGATAAGGGGAGAAAGGGGAGAGCAGGGGAGGCCCTACAGTAATCGAGGCGAGATATGACCAGGGTATAATCAAAGGCTTTGGCAGAGGAGACAGAAAGAAAAGGGCGAATCTTAGCAATGTTATGGAGGGAGAAGGGACAGGGCTTCTCCACCCTGGGCTATGGGTGGGCCAGGGTCTTCATCTAGGGAGGCCATGCCCCATGGAGTGCTGCGATGTCACAATGCTTTCAAGAGGGTGGAGGCATACTGGAAATGGGTGAGGAATATCCCTTTGGATATTGTGGAACATTGTGATTTCATGATGCTCGGAGGGGAGTAGGGCTATGTCAGAAAAGGGATGGAATGGTTTATTTTCACCACCCCTTTCTGACATGGTCTCACCTCCTGGGCCTGTCCATAGTGACATCTGGGGCAACAGAGGCGGCAAAGCCCCTTGTCCCATCTGCCAGCACGCATGGGGCTGGCTTCAGGAAAGCCCTCATATTCTACCTAAGCATAGCAAAGCACTTTACTTCCCTTAGTCCCAACTTATCTGGAGTCAGTCATCCTCAGTAGGAAGTGACTCAATATTAACTCCCAAGGTGCCAAATTCAGAAGGGCTCAGTCTTATCCCTCTCTGCACCCAGTCTGCGGAGTACCCACAAATGTGATACAGCCTTTAGAGCTATTAGATTTAGAAATCTCTTATGTGGTCGCCAGGAGGGTGGCATCATTCAATGGAGAGCATATTGGACTTGGAACTAGTAGGAATGAATTTGAATTCCGCTGTCATTGGGTGGCATTGAGTAAATTGCTTCTTCCTCAGCCTTGTCTCTGTGGTTTGTTAACTGAGAACCTGACACCAGACCTGGCCAGACAGTCAATGGAAATAGAGAGGAGCCCTACCATTATCCCTAAGTAAATACTGTCAAGTGGAACTTCCACAATCTTTTCAAGACTTGGGACATGGGTAGATAGATGTGGTGGCTAGATGTCAACCATTTTGTTGCATAAAATTGAACTGTATAATTGTATAGTTGAAAGGGACTGCAAGAGTCATTTAGACTAACCCCCAACTAGATGACCCTTGAGGTCCCTTCTAACTCTACAGGCTAGTTTGCAAGTAGGCTCATCCAAAAATCAGTGACAGTTTTTCCATTGATCTGAATGACAATCCAGCCCTGACATTTGTAGGGGAAAAGGCCCCGCCAGGAGATTCGCTGGCTAACGTAATGTGGGCAAATGGCCTAAGATCAAGTTCATAATGAATGCTACAGTTTTATCAAAGGCCAAGTGGACTTCTTAGGACAGCCTGTTATACTGCAATCTGCAGCCATCCAAAGCCGTTACATTCCTCTGGGGAAATTCAGTTCTTCAAGGTCAATCCTGCACTGTACTGTAAGATGTGGTGCTGACTAGTTCCAAATCAAAACAGGCTCTTATTTACAGAGGTGATGAATTTCCACTGAAGTTAATGGAAGCTGCAGGTGCTCCGGGTGCTAACTAGCACCCGGAGCACCTGCAGGCCCGTAGAACTTCTCCCAGAACGTTTGTGTGTAAAAAGTTCTCCTGGTAAACTGCTTTGCTCCAGGCAGCTGTGGTCACTTGGTTTCCATGGCAGCCTGTCATATCTACAGCTGCGGTTACTTTAGGCTGCCTCAGGGCAGTGTTTGTGTGAAGAATGCATCCAGGAACTGCCACAGGGCAGTGTTTGTGTGAAAAATGAATCTGGAACTTACTTGTGGACTTGTGAACCCAGAAGATTGAAAAATCTGGAACTTTAACATGTGTGTAAAAATGCCCAGTGTTCGGAATTATCCATAAAGGGATGGAGACTAAAACTGAGAATGTCATAATGCCGCTATATAAGTCTATGGTGCGACCGCACCTTGAATATTCTGTGCAGTTTTGGTTGTCCCAGCTCAAAAAAGATATTGTTGAAATAGAAAAGGTACAGAGAAGGGCAACAAGAATGGTAAGAGGTATGGAACGGCTCCCGTATGAAGAGAGGCTGGATAGACTGGGACTGTTCAGTTTGGAGAAGAGATGACTGAGAGGGGATATGATAGAAGTTTATAAAATTATGAGTGGTGTGGAACACTTTAATAGGACACAGTTATTTACCCTCTCAAATAGGACTAGGCAACACTCCATGAACTAACATGTAGTAGATTTAAAACAAATAAAAGTATTTTTTCACTCATAAGAGCATAAGAAGTGCCATACTGGGTCAGACCAATGGTCCATCTAGCCCAGCATCCTGTCTCCGACAGTGGCCAATCACGGTGGCTTGGGAGAAGCACCCAACAGGTCACAATGGGGGATCCATTCCCTGTTGTTTCCCCCCAGCTCCCGTCATGTTCCCTGATCCTGTCTGGCTAATACCTGCTAATGGACCTATCTTCCAGAAACCTGTCCAAACCTCATTTAATCTCAGCTATAGTACTGGCCCTTACCACAGCCTCTGGCAGTAGATTCCACAACCCAATTATACGCTGAGTGAAAAAATATTTTCTTTTATTTGTTTTAAACTTGCCACCCATGGGTTTCATGGAGTGTCCCCTAGTTCTAGTACTAGTTGAGAGGGTAAATAACTGTTCCTTTTTTACCCTCTCAGCTAGTACTAGAACTAGAACTAGAACTCAACGCACAATTAAGTTGTGGAATTTGTTGCCAGAAGATGAGTTTCTGGAGGATAGGTCCATTAGCAGCTATTAGCCAGGTAGGTTTGGGGAATAACCTCCTACTCTTGGGAGCTGGGAGTGAACAGCAGGGAATGGATTGCCCCACTGTGACCTGTGGGGTACTTCAGCAACCAAGATTGACCATTGTCGGAGACAGGATGCTGGGCTTGATGGACCATTGGTCTGACCAGTATGGCACTTCTTATGCTTATGTTCACTGTCATCTGTTAATATGTCACCATCTTCACCAAGCAGTGAACTTACCATTTCCTTATTTTTCTTCTTACTTCTAACATACCTGAAAAAAACCCCTTTTGGTTGTTCTTAGTGTCCCTCACGAGCCTCAGCTCATTCTGAGCTTTAGCCTTCCTGACACTGTCCCTACAGTCTGGGTTGCTCATCATCTTTACGTGCTCTTGGTTACTTGTCGCTCTTTCCATTTCTTGTACATGTCCTTCTTAACTCTCAGCTCATCAATAAACTCTTGTGCAGCCACATTGGTTTCTTTAGATGTCTCCCATTTTTCTCTCTCATTGGGTGTTTTCAGACATGACGCTAACCCCAGTTTTACCACACTTTAACCACACTTGAACATTTCTTATGCATGTTGCAGGGCTGCATAGGGTACCAATACAGCCCTGCAACATGTATAAGAAATGTTCAAGTGTGGTTAAACTGGGATTAGCATCATGTCTGAAAACACCCATTGGAATTGTTTGTGACTGTGCCTTCAGTTTCTCCCACCTATCGTGAACTCCTTTCTCCTTTAGATTATCTAGCCATCCGATCCTACCTAGTATTTCTCTGAGTTTATTAAAATCATCTAGTGTTGTTTTGCCAGGTTTCCAGTTTGGTTATTTTGTTTTTTTTTGCCATTTTGGAACCATCATTTTTGGCAATTGCAAATGTCTACTAATGCAAATATTACCAAAATGATACACTGACAGTTGCTGTGCACTGAGCTGAACCACCCACAATGGGGCTGATCCTAAGCCCCTCACAGCATGTGTGCACAACCCGCACACACACCCAGTATGGGAATTTTAGGATTCACCTCGATGACTCCAAGACTCTTTCCTGAATAGCAGAAATTAAACTAGAACCTTTCATAGAGTATGTGTATAGCAAGAGTTGTTTTTTTTCCCCAGTGTGCACTCCTTTGAATTTACCCACATTGTCTGTTAGGGAGGTGTCTGGATAAAAGTGTTTCTCCTGTAATAGTGTGTGAGAGAGTTCTGGAGGCTATAAGATGTCTATAATGAGGAATGAACCAAATTATCATTGTCTAAATAAGAGAGTTGATACAGAGGCCCTTTTTAAATGGACCGGGAAGGAGCCACGGTTCATGGGGGATGGGTGGAGGTGGCAGCGCGTGGGCGGCCTGTCATATGGACACCCACCCATCTCCACGCACAGAGGCACCTCTGTTGCCTCCAATGCCTCCATGTGTTGGGGATCGGTGGAGGTGGGTGGAGCATGGGAGCGCGCACACACCACTCCCCCACTGGCTGTGGAAGACAGATAGATGTCACGCCCCCCTGCCCATGCAGTTGCACACGTGGGGGGTGGGGCTGGGGGTAAGCATCCATGTAAAATGATCCAGAGTCTATGAAGATTGTGTTGTCTTTTTGTCTAATGTATTATGTATTAATCCCACTGTTTATGTGCAGACAAATCGTCTTATTCTCAAAGAGTAAAAATTGATTTGTCACACTGTTTTACAGTTCCTTGTGTCTCAAATTTACATGGATGAATTATACTCATTTTAACTTGGATGTTCTTTCCCCCCAAACAAAATGCTTTAGATCCAATTCCACTTTTTTTCTGTTTTCCTTTTGAGAATTATATGAAAATTTAATTAGACAACAACTTTGTGTTGAAGCGAGTCTCCTTTGTAATTTAAAGCACCATGTTGGGCATCCTTTCCCCCAGATACGAGTACTATTTACAGATGTAACATTTCCAATAGCTGTATTGCTTCCAAAGGACAACAGAAGCTTAATAAAACAGAAAATTAAATATAGTGTGAAGATTTGTAAAGCATCCTTCCCTGTTTTGTTTTGTTTTTTTTGGGGGGAGGGGTTCAGTTATTTTGGTATTTGGTTATCCTGATATTTTAGCAATATCATTTTGGCAATATTTGCATTAGTGGGCATGTACCATTGCCAAAAATTATGCATTCAAAATGACAAAACAACAACAAAAGCTTAACTGGAAACAACACTGTACCTTTAAATAAATACATTTTAAAAACTGAAGACGTGAATACCCCTTTCAAACTTGTATATTGTTCAAGTACTCAAAGAGCTACCCAAAAATGCAAATACCTCCAAATAACAAACAGGATTTTTTCTGGACAACAGAAAAGACTCTCTGAATGATTTATCCATGAAATATATAGTTCTCTCAAATCTCAGCATTATGCTCCTACCCACCATGGAAGTCGGTTCCATTAGAAGATCCTTCCAGTTAGCAGAGTTCTGAATATGCTGATACCCCTCTACTCCAAAGTACTGCTTGTTCTTGCACCGGTGCCTGCATGACAAGATAGATGCCTTGGGCCTGAAAATGCCATATAAATGATCCATGTTAATTTTAGCTCCATTTGGAATATGGAGGAGGGGAGAAATCAATATTTTGTTGAATAGAAAATTACAAAATCAATAAGAAAAGAAATGGTATTTTCTGGTTTCTTACAAAGTTTGCTACACAATGGGGAGTACTTAGGAAGAACTGAAAATTATTAAAAATGTCTATTTGTAAATGTCCTCTCAGAAAAAAGATGCCCTCAGCTATCATTCCGTGATAAACATTTCAGCGAGGGCCCAATGCGTAAGGTGATAAAAAAAGAAATAACATCAAGTGGAGGCCAATTGTAAATGAGACACGCATCCCACAGTAATGAGCTGGCGAGAAAATGGTGCAAAGGGGACATGAGCAAATGGAAATGAGTAGCACGGCGTACTGTACTACTGAAATGAGAAATTATACAAGAAAACGGAGGCCACGAAAAGTCCTTGGCCCAGTGTGTGGGGATCAGCTCGACAAAACTGTGTGTAATAATCTGTTTTTATAAACAGCCAGTGTCAGATCTGTTCAGTATCAACTGCCTTACTCTAGGGTGAGGGCAAAGGACTTCCCAGAAAGAATCTTTTGCCTCTACATCAGTAACCTGGAACCAGTTCAGTTCTCAGGTGATCAGAATGTCCCATCCAATGGCGATTTTGAATCTACAGTCGCCTCAGTCCAGTTTCCATTGTGTTTCCATGACCCCCATATTTCCATGGCCACCATGCACCCCCTGGAAATGGCCCTTGCCTAAGCATGCTTGTTAGGGTCGCCTCCTCTCCAGGTTTTGACCCAGAGTCTCTGAATTCTGGAAAGCCCCAATTTTTGTGAATCAGCCAAGGGGTGCTACTGGTAACCTGGAGAAATCAGGGGGGCAGGCAACGGCCATGTCAGAAAGAAAGGTAGGGACTTTCCCATCCCCTTTCCGATGCGGCCCCACCTCTGTGACTTCATGATGTTCCAGGAGGGGGGAATGCATCAGAAAACGAGGTGACAGTCTCTTTCTGACCTGGCCCCACTTTCTGCTGGGTATTGTGACATCACCAAACTCCATAAGGGGTGGGGTTCTGGTGTTTTGGCCCACCCACACTGATGTGGCACAAAAGAAGGTGGTCACCCTAATGTTCCGTGGGGGCTGGCTGAGGCTACAGGAGTCAAGGGGTTCCTTCCCTGCTATCCTCTCTGGCTGTGAGGAAGATGTGGCCAGCATGTGCATATTATGGCTAGCCCCTAGTCTCCCCACCCCACAGAGGTGACTGGCCACTGTACCAATGGTAGTAGAAATTGAAGCTATAGCCACAGCTGCTTCTACAGACTCAGTATGGCCTCAGGGACCATAAGCAGTCTCTAGACTTCCATTTAGGAACTACTGCTCTAATGTACAGCACCAACTAACCCCAGACAACAAGGCAGAAAAGTTGGGACAACAAAGCAAAGCTGTGAGAGCATTTTTGTTAAATCTTGTTCCAAACGAAAGTGTGAGACATCCTGCCAAAACATTCCCATTGGAAGCAAAGCAAAATCACAATCAGAGACTCACTGAACCTCTGCTGGCAGTGGCTTGGTCATACATTCTCTCTTCCAGCTGCCCTACAAAATGGATTTGCTTTAGTGTCAGTCTCAGACCTTCAGGTGTGTTCATTTTTCCAAGTGGAGGCACGCTCTCTCTCTCTCTCAAAAATCTCCTTTGAAAAAAATCACGTTTGAGGAGGGAAGAACTTCTTCTTCAGCTTATTCAACTATATTTAAAATGCATTTTCTAGATGAAACGTACCAAAAGGCCGTATTGAAAAATATCAGAAACGTTTGCCCTGTAGGGCAAGGTCCTGGCTAAGATGAGGCCTAGTAGCTCCGGGCCTGAAGTTGCCTGACGGCACCTTCAGGCCTGAAGTAGCTCCGGGCCTGAAGTTCAAAGGGCCATATATTTAAGATCTGGGTGAGTGATTTAGACACACAGAAAGTTCAGGATGTAACAGCAAACATGCAGGAGAAATGTGTGTGTAAAAACACCCAATGTTTGCTTTTTTCACAGCCACCATCAAAAAGGCAGAACTGCTTAACTCCTATTTTACCTCTGTCTTCTTCCACAAGGAAATGGTGTCCAACCTGGCAAAAATAGTGTGAATGAGGAGAGGAAAGGATAAAGAGCTGGTCAAAGAATGCCTAGTTACTGTAAACAAATTCAAGTCTTCGAGAACGGATGAATTACATCCTAGGATAGTGAGGGAACTATTTGATATACTCTCAGAGCATCTGCATTTCATCTTTGAGAACTCTTGGAGAATGGGTGAGGTACTGGAAGACGGGAAATGGGCAAATGTTGTCCCTGTCTTCAAAAAGGAAAAAAGGAGGATCCCAGAAACTACAAACTGGTCAGCGTGACATCAGTACCTGAAAAAATACTAGAACAGATTATAAAGCAGTCTATCTGTAAGCATTTAGAAAACAATGCAGTGATTACTAGAAGCCAGCATGGATTTATCAAGAATAAGTCATGCCAGACTAATCTTATCTCCTTTTTTGATTGAGTTACTAGTTTAGTGGATCATGGGAATGCCATGGACATAATATATCTTGATTTCAGAAAAACATTTGAAAAGGTCCCCCATGATATCCTTGTTGATAAGCTGGTAAAATGTAGGCTAGATGATACTACCGTTAGGTGGATTTACAGCTGGTTGAAGAAACTTACTCAACGAGTACTCATCAATGGGTGCTTTTAGATGGACACCTGCTCCACCCCTGCTCTGCCCCACCCCGTCCGTGTAGAGGTGGGCCACCCATGGGGTGAGGAGCAGCACAGCAGGTGCTGCCTACTCTGGGCCAACACAGCTCATGGTGCTCTGGAATATCTCAGAGCCCCATGAGCGGAGCAGGCGACCTGAACCTGGAGCACCGGCTTGGGGAAGAGAAGCAGTCCATCTAAAGGACGAATGGTTGCCATGGGTCCACTCTCAGCCTGTCACGGCGGGGAGGGGAAAGGGATGAGAATGAAGGGAACACAGATAATAGGTAGGAGAGCGAACCCCCCACAACAAATAAGAGGCGCCCTCCTCCCTCGACAGGCACGGTCTATCGGGGTAGAAAATGTCCCTCAGGATATTGGGTGGGCTTTCCCTCAGAGATAGAAGGCAACCCAAATCATCACAGGGACGAGGAGAGGAGGGGTATTGCCCCAAGGGGAAGCAGACAATACAACAGTGGGGATAACACCTGCACAGGGAATTCTCCGGGGCCCAGGGCACCGTAATAAGGGAACGTGGAGGAGAGAAGTATAAGGTCCGTGGGGGGGGGGGAGTGAACAGGGGTTGACAAAAGGGGGAAGGGGAACGGGGTGTCGTGAGGGCAGGGCTGTCACACAGGAGCAAAACTTGTAGGGGAAAGAATCCACAGGAAAGGGGGAAGGAGGATCACATCACCAAGGAATCCCCACACCTGACCCAACTCAAGCTCACAATGACCAAGACTGACAGGCTAAGCCTCACTCACACTCTCACTCTCTCACAGTATCTCTCGGGGAAGGGGGAAACACAGGAATGCACTCACCCACGCAGACTCTTCAACTTTGACCAACAACAAGAATTGCACCAAAGGTATCAGGGCCAGCCTCTCAGAAGCGATTACTGGCGGCAGCTGTCAGCCCCGCCTGCACCTCTTGTAGTTTTGCCTCTGACCTGCCCTGGGCGGGGCCCCCATCCCCTCGCCCAATCCTGTGCTGCGCTTGGACTCCGGAGGGTGTGGGCGGAGCCCTTGGCTGTCTCCGGCTGTAATGGAGGACACGCCCCCTCCCGTAACGTCCCTGACAATCCCCAACCTTCCCGGCCTTGCGCTGTTGCCCAGCAACAGTACGCAGTCGGCTCTGCAGTGTCGGGGCGGCAAAAGCCCTGACAGTACCCCCCCGTCCAGGCCCCCGCCCACCCCCCACTAAGGTCCTAAGACCGGGGCGAGATGGGTGGCGGTGGTGGAAATCTCTGACATGGTGCGGGGCGTGAATGTTCATGGCAGGTTCCCAGGAACATTCATGGGGACCATAATTTTTCCAGTCTACTAGATAATAGAGATGGGCGCCTATAAAACGGGAGTCTAGGATGGCCCGTACCTCATACTCTGATCCACTAGGGAGAAGTACTGGAGGGGAAGGGGTGTTCTGTTGAATCGGGTAACTAGGAAGGTGGGCCTTCTTTAACAGGGAAATGTGGAAAGCAGGGTGTATTTGCATGTGGGTAGGGAGGCCCACCACATATGTGACTTCATTAAGTCTGCGAGTAATGGGGAAAGGGCCCATATAAGCGTCATCCAACTTACTTGAGGGACGTAAGGATGGATAATGTTTCCGACGTACCCACACGAGGTCGCCTACCTGTAGAGACGGCCCTGGGAGCCGATGTTTGTCACCCGCTAATTTATATTTCCTGTGGGCCTCTGAAAGGCGGTGTTTGGCCATGCTTTGAGCTTTACAAATGATGTTCACCAATGCGCCAGCAGCCGGCACAGACGAGAGGGGTGCTTCTGAAAAGCAAAGAGGGGGATGAAAACCATATGATACATAAAAAGGGGAATTGCCAAGGGAGGCATTTGGTCCATTATTATATGTGAACTCTGCGAGGGGTAGATGTTCTACCCAATCATCCTGCAGATAGGTACAAAAGCAATGTAAGTATTGTTCAATGTGCTGGTTCACCCTTTCTACCTGTCCATTTGCTTGGGGATGGTAGGCAGTGGTAAGATGGAGCTTTACTTGTAACAAAGTAAAAAAAGCCTTCCAAAATCATGAGATAAATTGGGGACCCCGGTCCGACACTATTTCCTTGGGTAGGCCATGTAGGCGGACTATTTCTTTCAGAAGCAGGTGGGCGGTAGACGGTGCCAAGGGTATTCCTTTACAGAGAATGAAATGTCCTAATTTTGTAAAATAATCAATAACAACCATGATAGTGTCATGAACTGCGGATTTAGGAAGTCCGACAATAAAATCAATGGCTATTCTTTGCCAGGGACCTTTGGGGAGGTCGGTGAGTTGTAATAAGCCTACCGGGACCGTTTGGGGAGTCTTGGTTCAGGCACACGTGGAACATCCTCAAACCTATCGCTGAACATCTGTCCAAAGGGAGGGCCACCAGAAAGATCTTTGAATCATGGACAATATGCGCTGATATCCGGGATGTCCAACAAGCGGGGAATCATGATGTGCCCACAATACCTGCGGACGGAACTTGGGAGGGATAACGATCTTTCCCTGATGCAAAAACAGTCCGTTTTTCTGTGGGAATGCTAGGTGCGATAATTCTTTTTTACTCACGGTTTGTAATTGAGTAACCATTGGAAGGATAGTTGCAATGGTTTGAGGTTGGAGTATTGGCCCCTGGAGGTCACCATCCTTCTCTACGTGAGGATAACATCGCGAAAGGGCATCAGCCATCACATTTTGGGAACCTGGGCGATACTGTAATGAAAAACAAAAACGTGCGAAGAATAATGCCCAACTTGCATGCCTGGATTGTTTATCTGGGAGGAATGAAGATAAGCTAGGTTCTTGTGGTCCATACACACTAAAACAGGATGGGGACCTCCTTCCAAAAAATGTCGCCAGGCCTCGAATGCCGCTTTAATCGCTAGAAGTTCTTTATCTAGAATAGGATAATTTCTTTCAGCTGGGGTTAGTTGGCGAGAGTAAAAGGCACAGGGGAGTCGGCGTCCGGAAGGTTCATGGACCTGGGTTAGTACGGCCCCAATGGCCACGTCTGAGGCATCGGCCTCTATGATGAAAGGTCGGGAAGTATCCAGGTGTTGTAAAAGGGGGGTCGACATGAAGGCTTGTCTCAATTGCGAAAACGCCTTTGTTTGTAAGGTCCCCCAGGTAAAGGGTACCCCTTTCTTCAGCAACTGGGTAAGGAGTTTGGTAAGGTCCGCATACCTGGGAATGTACTGGTGGTAATAGTTAATGCTTCCCAAGAACCTTTGTAGGGCCTTCACCGTGGTAGGGGCCGGCCACCTATTAATGGCCTCAAGCTTGCTTGGGTCCATATGGATACCCTGGGAAGAGATAATAAACCCTAGTAAAGGGACAGAAGAGGCGTGAAAAATGCATTTGTCCAGCTTACAATATAATTTATGGCATAAGAGACATTGCAACACCGTCCGGACATGTGACACGTGCTCCTCTAATGATGAGGAAAGAATAAGTATATCATCAAGATACGCTATCACATATAGATCAAGTAAGTCCCGGAGGATATCATTAATGAAGTTTTGGAAGGTAGCCGGGGCATTAACGAGTCCATGTGGCATAACACTATATTCAACGTGTCCAAACCGTGTCCGAAAAGCGGTTTTCCATTCATCCCCCGCCCTGATACGAACCAGGTTATATGCACCCCTCAAGTCTAACTTGGTGAACACTGAGGCCCCCTGTAGCTTCCCCAGAAGCTCAGGGATGAGGGGAAGGGGGTATCGATTTTTAATCATAATCCGATTCAATCCCCGATAGCCTATATACGGACGGAGCTCACCCCCTTTTTTTGGGACAAAAAAAAGAGGGGCCCCGGCAGGGGAGGTAGAATGTCAAATAAACCCCCATGCTAAACTATCCTTAATATAGTCTCATAGGGTTTCAGTCTCCACGGGGGATAAACTATAAATTCGTCCATACAGTGGTTCCGTGTCGGGGAGAAGCTCAATAGGGCAATCATAAGTCCTATTGGGGGGGGGGGGGAAGTTCTGCTGCTTCTAGTTTACTAAAAAACCCGGCCAAATCCAGGTATTGTCGGGGAACGCAGGGTTCCACAGGTGAGGAAGGGACATTAGACACTAGGGCTAGGATTTGGGGCATAGGGACCTGGTGGGACTGGCAGGTGGGAGAAGTGAATCCTAGGGATCATTTAATCCAATCGATAGTAGGGTTATGGTCCCGAAGCCAGGGTAAGCCTAGAATCACGGGGAACAAAGGGGATGAAATTATGTCGAATTGAATAGTCTCCAAATGTGACCCCAAGGTACATTGTAATGGAACGGAGCAGTTTTTTAAGGGGCCAGAAACAAGTGGAGACCCATCGATTGTTTGTACCGTCTCAATCGAGGTCCGGGTCTGTTGGGGAATCCCATGGTGCCTGGCAAAAGAAAGGTCCATAAAGGTCCCTGAAGCCCCTGAATCCACCAATGCCCTTGCCACTAGGGAGTGATGGGGTACCCATTGCAGCATAAGGGACACGTACAGCTGGGGAGTTATGGTCACCATCCCTTGAGATTCCTGGAGGGAGCTACAACCAGTCACCGGGAGGTCCCCCCACTCTCCTGGCTGCTGGAGTTTCCCACCTGGGTGGGGCATGTGTCGGTGCGTAGCGGTTTAACAGGACATTCCCTGGAAAAGTGGGTCACTGCCCCGCAATAAAAACATAGGCGGAGTTGGCGGCGTCTTTCTCACTCACCTGGGGTAAGGGGGCCCCTAATTGCCCCAATTTGCATGGGTTTGGGCTCCCCCGGCCCAGGGGAAATTGGGGCGGGGTTTACCAGCCCACGGGGAAACCACGACCCCCATCCCTTACCTTGTCCCATTCATTTTTCCCGCTTACGTTCGGTGAGTCTTTCGTCTATCTGGAGAGAGAGGGTGACCATTTCCTCCATCGTGGTGGGCGTGGTAGGGGCACAAGCTAATTGGTCTTTAATCTCATCCGTTAAGCCTTGTCTAAACAAGGCACAGAAAGTGGAATCACTCCAATCCAGATCAAAAGCTAGCTTCCGGAATTGTGTGATGTAATCTAGTAGAGGAGTCTTCCCTTGCCTCAAATGTAGTATAGTATGTTCGGCATCCCTAACTCTATGCGGGTAATCGAATAGGAAGCGAAATTGTTTTAAAAAGCCTTCATAATCTCGTAAAAGAACATCATCTGCAGCTAACAAAGGTGTTGCCCAATCCAGTGCCAACCCTCCCAATAATCCTATAATATAAGCCACCTTGGCCTGGTTGGAATTATACGTGAGAGGTTGGGTCTGGAAGGTAAGGTTACAGAGGGCCAAGAATCCTTGACAGGCCTTTCTGTCCCCATAAAATTTTTCGGGGCGTGGGGCCTTGGGTTCCCTAGGGATAGGTACCATAGAGGGGGAGGCGGTCAGCAGGGGAGACACCGCCCCCTTAGCCGTCTCCCCCATAGTGGAAGTTGGGTCAGATTCGAGGGACTCCTGTAGTAGGTGACACCTATTCCTGAGATCTCTATTTTCAGTTTTCAAATCATGGACTTCCATGGTCAGAGACTGCACAGCGTGCAGAAGTTTCTGTACCTGGGGGTCTGGATCCATGAAAAATGAAGATAACAAAGGGGGTGCCGGTAATTCTGTCATGGTGGGGAGGGGAAAGGGATGAGAATGAAGGGAACACAGATAATAGGTAGGGGAGCGAACCCCCACAACAAATAAGAGGCGCCCTCCTCCCTCGACAGGCACGGTCTATCGGGGTAGAAAATGTCCCTCAGGATATTGGGTGGGCTTTCCCTCAGAGATAGAAGGCAACCCAAATCATCACAGGGACGAGGAGAGGAGGGGTATTGCCCCAAGGGGAAGCAGACAATACAACAGTGGGATAACACCTGCACAGGGAATTCTCCAGGGCCCAGGGCACCATAATAAGGGAACGTGGAGGAGAGAAGTATAAGGTCCGGGGGGGGGGGGGAGTGAACAGGGGTTGACAAAAGGGGGAAGGGGAACGGGGTGTCGTGAGGGCAGGGCTGTCACACAGGAGCAAAACTTGTAGGGGAAAGAATCCACAGGAAAGGGGGAAGGAGGATCACAACACCAAGGAATCCCCACACCTGACCCAACTCAAGCTCACAATGACCAAGACTGACAGGCTAAGCCTCACTCACACTCTCACTCTCTCACAGTATCTCTCGGGGAAGGGGGAAACACAGGAATGCACTCACCCACGCAGACTCTACAACTCTGACCAACAAGAAGAATTGCACCAAAGGTATCAAGGCCAGCCTCTCAGAAGCGATTACCGCCGGCGGCTGTCAGACCCGCCGGCACCGCTTGTAGTTTTGCCTCTGACCTGCCCCGGGCGGGGCCCCCATCCCCTCGCCCAATCCTGTGCTGCGCTTGGTCTCCGGAGGGTGTGGGCGGAGCCCTTGGCTGTCTCCGGCCGTAATGGAGGACACGTCCCCTCCCGTAACGGCCCCGACAATCCCAAACCTTCCCGTCCTTGCGCTGTTGCCCAGCAACAGTACGCAGCTGGCTCTGCAGTGTCGGGGCGGCAAAAGCCCTGACACAGCCGTGGATTGCCCCACCAATGGCCACAGAGCTGCAGGCAGAAGACTAGAGTGGCTGCTGATCCACCCGCAACTTTGGCCTATAATGATCAAGTCTAACATTAAAAATGGTTTGTTTGGAACTCTTGTTTGATCACAGGTGTGTGATCTTTTCAGGTATTTTCCCACCCCATATGGGGGCATCTATACAGGTTTCTTCATTATTATCCCCTGGTGGGTTTGTTTTTCCCCCCTCATAACCCTCCTTTTTGGTCTGTCTAAAAGCACCCAATGGCTCCTCATCAATCTCGAAGAAGGTATCGAGTTGGGTGCTGCTGGGCTCGATCCTTGGACAAGTATTGTTTGACATCTTTATGAATGACTTGAATGAAGTAGAGGGGATGCTTACCAAATTTGCAGATGCCACAAAAGTGGGAGGGATATTTAACACCTTAGAATATGGAAATAAAATTCAAAATGATCTTGATAATTTGGAAAACTGGGCTGAAACTAACAAAATGAAGTTCAACAGAGATAAATGTAAAGTTCTGCATTTAGGTAAGAAAAATCAAATGCCCAAATACAGGATGGGGGATACCTGACTTGGCACATGGGTCTCAAGATATGGGTCTCATGCTAATACAAAATATGTCATGATCTACTTTCCCATTTATGACCTTGTTGCTGTACTTCTCTCCCCCTTACAATTGCCATGTCCCAGGCATGAGCACTGGGGAACCCAGGCTCCCCTGTGCTTGTGGCCAGTTCCTGTGACTTTCAAAGGCCACTTTTACATGGATGGCACCCACCCACGAACACCCATAAACACCCATTGGATGGGTGTGAGCGCGTCCGTGTAAATGTCCACAAGTGGCTGGGTGCACATTCACGACCCACCCACTGACACCCACGAAGCAGCTGGGAAGGAGCCGGCATGCTCCGTGGGTGAAGGTGGGTGGAGATGGGTGTGCAACCGTCTGTGTAAAAACCCAAACATCCACACCCACGGGAATGGGTCTGCCAAAACCACAAAGAGATGTCTAGAGAGGCCACAGAGGGACCCCCCACGCAGACACGCCCACCCGGGGAGATGCTGGATGCCCGCCCAGGAGCCCTTAAAAGGGGTCCGAAACAGGACATGGGTGCGCCAGCTCCCAGAATGTCAGGACGGAAGGTCGCCGATAAGATGAAGGGAGCCAGCACCGCTACACGTGCGGGATGGACCAGCGTAAGCAGAGGGACCCTGGGATGCCCAATAGGGATGGGCGAACAGATCGCGGTTCAGGTTCGGCCATTCGGTTTGGCTACATTCGGTTCGTCCGTTCGGTTTGGCTGCATTCAGTTCGTCTGTTCAGTTCGGCAGTTCGGCTAGTTCGCCGAGTTCGGGTTCGGCTGTTCGGTTTGGTCGTCCGAACAGGTCGTTCGGTTAGACCGTTCGGCTGTTCGGTTCGGCCATTCGGCTGTTCGGTTCGGCCGTTTGGGAAATGTTGTTATGGGTGGTTTTTTGTTTTTTTATATTTTTTTTGTTTTTTTATTGGGTTTTATATGGTTTTCTTTTGTTTTTTATTTGGATTTTGTTTTTATATGGGTTTTTTAATTGTTTTTTCATCTAATATTATATCTATCTATCTACACTAAATCTAACTGCTATTAACTATTCTAAATGCTATGAACTAAATGGATTATCTAATAAGTACACAGACGTACTCCTACAAACACTAAAACTAAATCACTAACGCTATCTCTATCAGTAAGCTAACTCCTACATCTATCTATCTATCTATATCCAAATATACATATGGATATACATATGGAGATATATATATGGATATACATATGGATATATATATATCCAAATATATATGGATATATATGGATATATATACATCCCATATATATGGGATGGGGGGAATCACAAACAGAAGAGGAGTCTGTAGTGAAATACATACATTACATACTCAATGAGTCTGTACAGTGCATAACACAAGGTTTCAGTTTATGGTTTAAGTTTC
>QEPC01000715.1:5508589-5539199 GCA_003113815.1 Sphenodon punctatus
CCACCCCTGGTGCCTGGAAGTCTGCTCCTAGCTGAGTCAAATGACTTCCCCCTCCCTGCTACATTTGGCCTTCCAGTGACCTGACAGAAGACCATGTTTTAGCCACCCGAACACAACCGAACGCGATTCGAATTGAACGAACTGTTCGGCCATTTTGTAGTTCGGTGTTCGGTTCCGTTCGGTGTGTTCGGCCATTTCGTAGTTCGGTGTTCGGTTCGGTTCGGTGTGTTCGCCATTTCGGCGTTCGGTGTTCGGTGTTCGGTCCGTTCGGTGCGTTCGTGTTCGTGTTCGTGTTCGGTTGTCCGAACAGGCCGAGTTCGGGCCGAACACCGAACTACCGAACCGCGTTCGCCCATCCCTAGTGGGCGCTGTCTATCATCCCTATGCAATGGGGAAAGCTCAGGTCTTCAAAACTGCGGATCACCATCTCTGGATCACGGAGCTGGATGACCTGCTCCAGCAGCACCTCCATGATCAGGTCACACACGTCATGGAGTGCCTTGTTAATGGTCGCGGTCCCCACCCCGAACTGCTCCCCAATGCTCCAACAGGAATCGGGGGTGGCCAGTCTCCACATGGCCATGGACAAGCAGATTCCTGGCAGCAGCGGATATCGCATGTTGGTCTCCCACCTCTGGATATGGGGATTCAGGAGCTCTCTGATCAGGGCCAGGAGGGATCAGCTCATGCGGAAGTGGTCCGTCCACTCCTTGTCTGTCCAAGTGACCAGCATGTTCTCCCACCATTCATTTGTTCAGGACCGCATCCTCCGCATTGGGACAGTGACACGGCTCCCGCATAGGTTGACTGGCCACCGGGATAGTACGAGGTGCATGTCCTGGGACCCTGCTGTCCCGAAGATGGAATGGCAGCTACCCTCCATGTCCAATGCAGCGATGCTGCTTGCCGCAGGTTGGCAGCCCTCCTGCGCCGTTTGCCATGGTCATAGAAGCTGTGACCCGGCAGCAGTAGCTCGGCCCATTGCTGCAACACTAGCCCCATAATCATGAAGCAGGTAGACAGGACCATTAACAGGACAGTCCTTGCCTGTGGGGGCTCACCCACAGGCAGCATGGTACCAACAGGCACATGCATGCCCAGGGGGAACCCACCACCGGTACCCGTGAGGGATCACCAAGCTGCTACCTGACTAGGCGGTACGTGGGGGGGAGGGGGCGGGCGTGAACCAGGGCCACTCGGTTGTGCCAGTGCCCCCCGTACCTACCCGGCACGTCAATGATCTGTGCACCTACCTACCACCCTCGTGCGATCAGTGCCCTCCACACCCAAGGCCCGTGCGCTCTGCACACCTGCACCGTGACTCCAACGTCCCCTGCAACCCTATGGCTGACCCGGGGTTCTGGGTAGAACTACGATGGGGGAGCCACTCACCAAACCCGCCTCCCCCCCACCCCTGCCCCTGAACCATGTACAGACCACTACCACCAACGTTCTCTCAATGCTCCCTGCCACTATCACCTCCCATACGACACACCCGATCTACCTCTCAGTCTACCCCCCACACCCGGCCACAGCAACCTGCACCCATCTATAACCTGCCAGGCCTTGCTGTGCAGCCAACGACTGGTGTGGGACAGTGGGTGTGTTCAGCGCACCTGACAGGAATCCCCCCCCGCCGGGCCACTGGCATGACCCCCCACCCCTCACGGACTGCCTGACAGTCATGGGGCCAGGGGTGGCCCGAGGCACCGCAGTGGCCCAGGGGGCAGTCTGATCCCTGTGCCTCTGATGGGACCCCTTATGCTCCCTGGCCAGGGCGCATCCTAACCAGCTGTGCTATTGTCACAGCGTTTGAAGGCCACGGCACTGTGCAGCTGGGTTCCATCACGATAAGCTGGCTGGAGTGTGTGATTAGCTCCCTGGTAGAGGCAGCCATGGCCTTGCTGATCTGTCATCACTACCGCTGGTATGCATCTGCCCCATGTGTGGGGCAGGGGTTCACAGGGCCGAGCAGCCATTCCACTATCAGCTGTGTACGGCCTCAACCCGGCTAGTGCTGCACAGCCTCTCGTGTCACGTTCATTCACTGCTGCTCTCCATAGGACCCCAGTGCAGGCCACGGAGCTGCCCTTAGACCGGTCATGGCAGGGTGCAGAACCGGCTCCAAGGCTGGCACTGTTGCAGGGGAGATGTGGTCGCCCTGTGCCAACATGCTTTTGGGAATGCTGTGGCAGAGCTGCGATGTCCAGTTGCTGATGAGCGACCCCCTGTCAGTGGGGGATGGCTTCAATCTCCTGGCACGGTACATGTAGGTGATGGGCCATCCAGTCGGGGGTCCGGCTTGCCGCCAGCATGCCAGGGAGCTCGGCTTTGCCCTCCTTCAGCAACCTCAGTGGAGGCACCCAGTCGCTGTTGTTGTACCATGGACAGCACCGGAGATCACGGCTATTCACCCGGTGACTGCACATCTGGAGTACAGACTGATGCTCCAGGCCGGGGGTCCCCTTGTGACTATTGACTACACCGGCATCCTACTGCGTGCCCATGGCTTATCCCGTCCGTGATCGGAATGCCAGGCCATTCATGGGAACCTGGGCCTGCTACCCGCTGATGTTGGAGGGCCACTGCTGACCGGGACCTCTACCACACTTGAACGTGGCACCCTGCGATTGGTGATGAACCTACCGGATGTCACGGCTGCAGTTGCCACAGGGAACCCGATCCTGCCCCATTTCATGGTGGATGTGCATATGCAGTCCCGGGAATTCTGCAGGGGTCTCTTCACCTGGGAGGGTCTTGTCCCAGGGCAGCTGTTCTTGGGGCACCCTCTGGCCTCTCCCTGAGCTGAGCGACCCGATTGGCCCCTCAGTTGCGCTGTCATTGCTGTGCCTGTGCTGTGGCCTGACTACACCTGGGCCCCGGTTCTCCGGCCCCAAGGACTGCGTGACCCAGTGGTGGGCTGCCCTGTATGCTGGCCCCCCATGCTGCTTCGGTACACTACAGCCCCCATTCCTGTAGTGTTCCCTGCCACCTCCATCCCTCTTGGAGTGACTGCATTGCTGCCCCGTGTGCTGGTTGTGTGAAATGGGCAGGAGCCCATGCTCACATGTTCGCCAGCCTCTGTTTGCCCATACCCTCCCTGTTACCCCCCTAATGAAGACCTTGCCTGTAATGGTACCCCCATGTGTGCTTTAGTGTATGTGTGCCGCCCGGATCACCACTCCCATGGCTGCGGCCATATCTGTGTGGGTTGATTACTGTGATCGGGGTCCTGGGGCATTGTGCTGTGGATCACTGGGGCTGTCTGGTGGTGTACTGTGCAGCATGCTGTGGTCCCCTGTTGCCTACTGGTTGCGCCCACCCCTAGACTTCCCCACCTGCCACCGGCCCCGGCATTCCCTGTTGGTTCCCATCATCGGCACTGTTGGCGATGGATGGGCGACAGGGGAGATGGGGCACTGACCATGAGTGGGACCTGTTCCTGGCCCATCAGTTGGCTGCCTGAGGACCCCCTTGCTGTGTGCGGGTGGGGTGCTGCCTTGGGTGTCCCGGGGTCACGGTGTCGGTTGCGCTTGGTGTGTGCTTCCTGACCTCTGCCTTGCACCCCATTCCCTTGACCCTCTCCCTCCTTCCTTCCAGCTACCCTGGTTGTGTTCCTGGCTGTTCTCTGCCTGGCACATCTGGCCAGCCAGCTACAGAGTGCCGCCTCGGACCTTTATGAAGTGGCACGGTTCTACGGGGAGATTGGTGAGTGTATTGTGTGTATGCGGGGATCTCTCCCTAGTTGTGTGTTTGGGGGTGCACATTGTAGGGGCCCACGGTCACGTCCTGATGGCACCTTCACTCTCTCCCTTAGTGCAGGTGATGATTGCAGAATGGACCCGGGAGTAGGGGGTGATTGTGCAGCCACCGTGAGCTGGTTTCAGGAGGGGCGGGATATAAATTGATAAAATAAATAAATAAAATAAAAAAACTCTTGGAGTGGGTGCACTGTCTCGACCGCGCAGACTTGGATCGTTGGGACTGGGCTCGGGGCCTGGTTTCCCTGGCCAGTGTCAGTATTGAGGGCGGGGGGCCGCTCCACATGCCTGATGTCTGTGCTGCCTCCCCACCCCCTTGTACCTTCACCCTGTCCCACCCTGTTCCCCCTTGCCATAAAGTTGCTTTGTCCCCTTCTCCGGGTGTGTGTCCTGGCATTCTGTTTGGCCCGGCTGCTCGTGTGGGTGCCTCTTGGTGGTTCTGGCATGCTTGCCTGGCAGGGGCTGTGTGTCTTGTGCCCCCCTCCTGGTGTTTGTGCTGCAGCTCTGTTGTTCCCTTTGGGGGTGTCCCTGGTTTCCCTGGCCTGGGGCTTTGGTCGCCTCTCAGCTGCCTGCTTCCGCTGTCCCCCTCCGGCCCTGTCTCGTTCCCCCCTCTTTTCCTCTGGTCCTTTGGGCCAGGGGTCCGTCCCTTTGCTCGCTGTCCTAGTGCCTTGCCCCCTCTGTGCCTTTGTGATGGTCCCCCCCCCCTTCGCCCACCCACCTCTATTGTTGGTGTGTGGAGAGCTGTAGCGGGTTTGCTGGTGGTTGGTGTGGTCCGTGGTTCCCCCGCCACCCTGACATTCCCTGCCAGGCCAGCTGTGCTGTGGGCATCCATTCCTGCTGCCATGACCATCATGACCGCCTGTGTCCTGTGCATGACTCCTTTTCTGGGGGTCTTGGGATGGTGCATGCGAGGCTTCTGCTGGGGGGTTGGGTGTTTGTGTTGGGGTCCCCTGCTGCTTTGGCCCTCTGCCTTCCTCCCTGTGCCCCCTCCCCCCCCCTGCTGGGGTCCCATTGCCTCCTTGGCCATGCAGCCCTTCCCTGCGTGGTTGTGTTCACTGTTGTGTGTGGGCGGGTTCTGGGTTTGGGTTCCGGTCTTGTGGAACCCAGCTGTCTGGCCTATGTCATGGGGCTGGCCGGGGGTCGCTATTTTGTGTCTCCTGTCACCCCTGCTCCCTCCCACCCCACCTGCACAGGGTCTGGTGGTTCAAGGGCGGAGCTGCCTGCTGTAGCTTTGTTTGCCCTCGGTCCACCATGCTGTCCCGTCACTGTGCTGGGCGGGGCTTCCCCGCTGTTCAGCGTCTTGTGTGTCTGTGTAACTTTCATGGGTGTTTGCTTGGTGTTTCCCGGGGTGGGTGTTTGGCCGATGGGTGTGTGCCGCCCCTCCCATCCCACAACCCCCTGTGGTGCCGTCCGTGTACACGTCACCTGGCTCAGCGCCGCCGGGTGTTCGCCAGCTGTGCTCACTCACCCATCTCCACCCACCTGGCTGACGGCAGCGTCCATGTAAAATTGGCCAAAGACTGTCCCCCGCTCACAGTGCTTATGAGCAGCAGATCTGTCTGCTGGCATGGCTGGCTGTCGCTATTCATATGGGCAGGGACTCTCTGGTCACCCACATTTGGCTTGCACGGCATGGTGTGGCTGTCTGCTGCCACTGATAGCAGCAGGGACTCTAACTGGCCGCCTGCTGACACGCATCCATTTGTTTCCCCATCCCTGCCCTAAATGGAACTCAACATTTTTGGAGGCGCTTAAAAACATAGAATTGTGGGGTGGAAAGGCTGCAAGGGTAATTTAGTCCAACCTCCTGCTTCAAAGCAGAAGGCCCACTGCTTACAAAACAGGGATTTGATGAAAAGAAAAAGGCTGTGCTGGAAGCACAATTGGGAGGCGCAAGAGGGTGCCCCAAATCTCCAGGAGAATATAGCTGTGGAGTATCTTGCTCTCTTCCTCTACCTTGTGGGACAAAATTAAGTTTGGGGGGTGGGGGGACAGCTCCTTCTCTGCTCCACCCCATGGATGCTTGGCATAGCGATATATAAGCTTGATTAACAGTCTGGGAAGACAATGCTAAAACAAAATGTAGCAGGAGACAAGTAACCCATTTAAATAAAGCCAGGCTGAGTGAGATAAATATAAAAAGTACAGATAAACTCTGCTATCGGTGAACTGCATCAGGAAGCTTCACGCCTGACAGTGGGGACACTTCAGACTAAATGATCTCCTCTCATCTCCCCTAGCAGAACTTTTTTTTTTTCTCCCTCTGCGCAAAGGTAAATAATACACAATCACCATTTCAATCGGAGTAATGTTGAAAGCAGCAGATTAATCTGAAATGAGAGAAGCCTCCCGGAGTGAACACACACACGCGCTGGAATGAGAGAACCATGGATCATGAAAGAAGGATCAGATTAAGATGGCAGAGCTTTGTAATAGATCCAAAGAAACAGACAGCTGGGATGTCAGAAGACTATCCACACACTTTTTCATCAGGGAAGAAGAAATTGTAAAGTATACTGTGGTGGGCTTCTCTCTAGTCAGCAAGACTCTCGGAGAGCAGAGGTTATCAGTGAGGGGAGTCCGGGGGGTGGGTGGGGCAGATAATCTAAGCAAGCCTCATGCCACCAGTTTTAGAGAGTCAAAACTGCTGGGGTTTTTGCTTGATTAAGAACAGCAGAATTGCACCCTAGTACAGTGGCACCCAGAGTATCTGCCCATCGGACCCCATTTTGAGACTTAAATGTAATCCCATGACCAGACAGCAGATGGGGAGAGCATGAAATATAAATCAGGAATGCAAGCCCATCTGCAGATGCTGTGACCCCATTTAGGTTGTCCCTCCACCCAGGTGTCCCCTATTGACTCCTCTCATCCCTTCTCTTTGGAGGTGTCTCTCCCCCCAAGAAAGCAGCATCATGCCATTTCCACCCCCACCCCCCACTCATCTGCAAGACCTTAGTTATACCACTAATCACATCACACACACACAACTTAAACTGGCTCCTCTACCAGCCCACAGTAGTTTAGTTGTTTTCATTGTACACATAGCTGTCCACATCTAACATTAAGCCTCTTCTCCTTGGGGCTTTCTTTCTCTTCCCTGATAGTCTCTTGACTTGAGAGCTCATGTTAGACAGACACAGCTCCTTCCCCTCAGCTAGTCAGTAGCTCCGTTTTCTGTTCCCAGTCAGGCAAATTGGCTCCACGTGCCAGTGCTAATGACTCACCTCCACCTGCAACTACTTATAGTAGCTTATAGTCGGGATGTCTTCTTGCAAGTACTACTTAGTGGTTGATCCATTCCAGTGCCCAAGCTGCAGTGCTCAGTGGTATGTGTATGTGCTACACCAACCACTATGCCACCACACTATACAGCAAAATGGGGACCTCCGGATCTTAATGAACGAGTCTCCGCTGCATGAGTTATAAAGAACTTAAGCTCAGGCAGTGGGCTCTGTGGGGTCTCATGCCACCTCTAGAAGAGCTGAAATGGTGCAACCCCCATTCCCCATTTACTTGTGACTTGGCAGCGGCATTGGTGAGATGGTGGTGGTCTGGGCACTGGAGATCATCTGGAGCATCCTGGGGCCTAACCCAGCCAAGTGAACACATGCCCATTATGCCCAGGTGCATGTGCACAAATGCCTGGGGCGCCTGTACATGCACCTGGCCTAGATTCAGGAGATTAAGGAAGCTTTGCACTTAATTCCCAGTAAGTACCCCCAGGCAGGCAGTCAGGTGGTTCATGATCAGAGGGCCACTGTCCTGAATCTGATGCTGTTGAACACAAAATTGGTTGTTAATAAAGCAACAACTGTCCAGGAATTAATCCGGAATCATGCAGCCAACCTTGTGTGCATTATGGAGACTTGGCTGGACACTGAGTCGGAACCTATTCTGGTTGACCTTGTTCCAGCTGGGTACTCCGTGCAGCATCAGCCACGGTCAGAGGGATTGGGGGGTGTAGCCATTGTTTTTAGGGAGTCATGATCTGTTAGGAGGGATCTGGTGCAATTTATGTTGGGTATTGAGGGTCTCCATCTTGCGATTGATTTGGCAGGAGACAGATGGAGTGCTGTAGTATACCATGCACCTACCTGTACGGCAGAATTCCTGCACACACACCCTAGCAGAACTGATGTTGGAGGTGGTATTGAGGTCCCCGAAAGTTTGGTCTTGGGGGACTTCAATATTCATGCCAATGCCAGCCTGGGAGGTGCAGACCATGAGTTCATGGGAACCATGAGTCTGTCTCAAATGGTCATCAGGCCAATGCATGATGGAGGGCATACCCTGGACCTGATTTTTTGCACTAGCCATGAGGCAGGAAATCCGTTGGTGGGGAAAGTGTCAGCTGTGCCCTTGTCATGGACGGACCATTACCTCCTATGGGCCTGTCTCCCAGAGCATGAGGTGTGGAACTAGTTTGGTTGCTTAGCCCCCAAAGACTAATGGAACTGGGAGGTTCCAGAATGCTCTAGGGGATTTACCATCTGATCTTGACGACCATTCACTGAACGACCTCATTGCTCTTTGGAACATCTTGTTGACTGAGGCCATCAATCGAATGGCTCGTAGGCGTCCGCTTCCTAGGTGCCAGCACCACAGACCTCCTTGGTTTACTGAGGAACTGCAACAGCTGAAGCGGGAAGGGTGGTGGTTAGAGCAATTGTGGCGCCACTCTCATGCTAAAACCAACAGATTGTCATAGAGCTAGTTTACGAACCTATGACATGGCTACGTGGGCAGCAAAGAAAGGGTTCCTTGCTGCTCTCATAGCATCTGTGAAGTCTCATCCAGAGGAGCTTTTCTGGGTGGCAAGGGGGCTGGTCGGTCTGGCCTCCCTCTGCCTGGAATTGGAATCTTCCAGTGCCTGCTGTGACATGTTTGTGGATTAACATGCTCATATTCACCATGATTTGGTGCTCGTATTTACCACAATTTCGATGCCGCACTTACTATGATAGGAGAACCAGAGGTTATGGAAGCCCCACCTGGTCCGATTTTATGGGATCAGTTTCAGTGGGTGTCACCCACTGACACGGGGGATGTTCTTGGGGTGGCCAGAGTTACATCTTGTGAACTGGACCCGTGCCTATCCTGGCTGGTTATGGCCAGCTGGGAGATGCTGGAGTCATTGCTGGCAGGGGTGTTCAATGCCTCCCTGCGGGAGGGCAGAGTGCCAAGTGACCTCAAAGAGGCGGTGGTGCAGCCTCTGCTCAAAAAACCATTGCTTAATGTTGATTCCCTGCCCACCTTCCCTAACACCACCTCTTTGAGGCCACTTGGGCCTCCTCCCTCCCGCAGGGAGTCACTGAACACCCCTGCCAGCAATGACTCCAGCGTCTCCCAGCTGACCATAACCAGCCAGGATGGGCATGGGTCCAGTTCACAAGATGTGACTGTGACCACCCCAAGAACATCCCCTGCGTCAGTGGACGACATCTTTTTAGGGAAGGTTATTGAATGCGTAGTGGCTTGGCAGCTGCAGGACCATCTGGAACATATTGGTTTTCTGGATCCCCCGCAGTCCGACTTTCATCTGGGGTATGGCACCGAGACTGCACTTGTGGCTTTGGTCGACATCTTCTGCCATGAATTGGACCAGGGTTGCTTGAGCCCTGCTGATTCTATTAGGTCTGTTGACTGCTTTTGATACCATTGAGCATGAAATGTTGGTGACTCACTTGCGGGACTGTGCCGGGGTGGGTGGGATTGTTCTTAAATGGTTCCGCTCATTCCTGGCCGGAAGAACTCAGTGAGTGGTGCTCGGGAACTATTTTTCATCTCCCTAAGACCTCTTCTGTGGAGTCCTGCAAGTTTCCATTCTGTCCCCTCTCCTGTTCAACATGTATATGCAGCTGCTGGGTGAGGTCGTGAGAAGGTTTGGTGTCCACTGTTATCAATATGCTGATGACACCCAACTTTGCTTCTCATTTTCATTCAACCCAGACCCTGCAGTCTTGGTGCTTATTCAGTGTTTGGCAGCTATGGGTGACTGGATGAGGGCGAGCAGACTGAGGTTGAATCCTGACAAGATGGAGGTGATGTTAGTGGGTAGGGTGGTGGGGGTGGCATCCCCCCATCATTGATGGGGTTTGCCCCCTACTGGTCCCTCAGGTTCACAGACTGGCAGTGCTCCAGGCTCTGCCTGGATGTCCAGGTGGATGCTGTGGTGGGTGAGGAGTGCATTCCGCCAATTACATCTGGTGCGGCAGCTTCGGCCATTTGTCTCAGACTCCAACCTGGCCACTATCATCCATGCTTTCATCACCTCAAGACTGGTACTGTAATGCGCTCTACATGGGGCTACCCATGACGATGGTTCAGAGACTGCAGCTGGTGCAGAATGTGGCGGCCCATCTCCTTATGGGGACGGGTCGCCAGGAGCAAATTACACCAGTGCTCCGTTCACTGCACTGGCTGCCTATAGTCTTTCGAGCCTGATTCAAGGTGTTGGTGCTTACCTATAAAGCCCTATATGGCATAGGACATACCTATCTGTGGGACTGCCTCATTCCCCAGGCTCTGGATCGACCACTGCGGTCGACCGGGGGTGGCTTTCTCGAAGTCCCCCAGGTATCCCAGGGTGCTACTATGGACAGGGCATGTGTGGTGGCCGCACCAAGGTTGTTGAACTCCCTCCTGGCAGACGCCTGGGTGGCCCTGGATCTCTCCTCCTTCCAACGAAGATGCAAGACCTGGCTGTTCCACCAGGCTTTTGGTGAATGAGATGGGTGAGGGTGGGGGAACTGGGTGAGGGTGGGGGGTTGTTGTGTGGTGTTTTTGACTATACCCAATGGCTGGATTTTTTTATCTTGTATTTAAACTATATTTGTATTAATTATTATATATATTTTATATTTTTTATGCTTTGTTAGCTGCCCCAAGCTGTTTTAGCAGGAGGGGTGAGGGATAAGTTTATTTAAATAAAAAAAATAAAAAAATAAATAGGATTCAGGCCCTGACTCCCTTTAGGGCCCTTGATCCTGCTACACCTAGAATCAAATTGGTGACTTCTGCATCTTAATACACAAATCTCTACTAGATGAACCCCTCCTCTTGTCTATTCTAGGTTGTAAGGCCCAAGGCTATCCCAGAAGACCTACAAGACCCTGCATTGCCAACCATATTCACTGCCATGCTCTCCCTGCACCATGATCCCAGGTAAGTAAAACAGTATACAAACTGGTATTTTTCAGGTACCAAATGGACACTTTGTGGTACCTGAACCATGAGAGGTGGTTTGGGCCTCAGAAATCATGGGTACCCATTTCAGCTCCACTCTGGAGGGAGACAACTAAGAATTTGCTCTATTCAAAGGAACCTCAGCTTGAGGATGCGAGGTCCACACAGAGTTCTTGACCAGAACCAGGCCACAGTATATGTAACCCTTATTACGAGACTGGTAATCATGAGGGTTCAGTACCAGGCACATTGCTTCACTATATAAATAATAAATGTTCTTAACGTGGTGTACTGAACAGCCATGTAATATGGAAAAGAAACAACAGATATGTTTTTAATTTTTATCTTTATTAATTATTATTATTATTATTATTATTATTATTTTTAAAAGCCCATATACCACAATCCTTAAAGCCCTTGTCTAACTAGAAGGTGCTGGCATGGCCAATACAACAACTCTGCTTTTAGTCAAGGCTATCCATGCTCAAATTTAGGCTGAGACATCATCATCTTAATTTTCACCTGTTGGCTTGAATATTTTCAGTTGATCTCTGCTTGTGGGTGGGATTTTCCCCAAAGTTTCAGCCAGTTACAGTTCAGCGGTGTTTGAATGCAAGAAGAGTGGAGAATTTTTTTTTAGATATTCTTCTACTCTACAAAATTATTTATACAGATGAACTGGCTGGGGCTTGAAAGCTGAAAATGTTACACGGAAATGGTTTGCACTGAGAAAGACCCTTGGGTATTCCAGTGAAAACTGGTTTTGATTTTAGAGTTATGATGCTTTGAAAATTGTATGTTCAGTGTGCAGCCATGCACATTAGACTGTCTGGCTCTTATCCCAATAGATTCGGGATGTGTGTTGCTGAGGGAGTCAGGGATTTACAAAGGACCCTAAAGGGAGTTGGTGCCTGAGTCCTGTTGATATTCACGGAGAATCAGGTACACAGCTTCCTTGGGCTCCTTGAAAATCCCACCTGAATGAAAGCCATGCATGCATATATGGGTAGCATAACTGTATACTGAAAAACAGACAGTCTAGCCACCTCTTCAGACAAAGGGAGGTTTGGGGAACTCATGATCATTAGGCCCAGCCTCCACTAAAAATCTAGTTAACAAGGTGACTGAGAAAGAAAGGGTTTTGATAAAAGGAGTCTACAAATATGTGAACAGACATGTGAACGAGGCTGCCCCTGAACAACATACTGCACGCTTTCTATATTTATTTGGATTTCTAACCCATCCTTCCCCAGGTAACATATATAATACAACTGTGTGTGTGTGTATGTGTGTGTGTGTATATGTATTTGCAGAGATTTTTCACAGGTACATTTTGACTCAGGGGATCCATTTTGACTCGGGATGGGGGTGAACAAACTGAAGTCTATTCCAACCTGCCCCCCATACCAATTTTTACATGCACAATGAAACAAAGACATTCTGCACAAGACTGCTCCAGCTCTCCTCCCACTGCATGGCACCATTTTGCACATGTGCCGTTGGTTCATTTCACATGCACAAAATGGCACTGAGCAGAGGAGACAGAGCTGGAGCTGCTGATCTGGATCTCTGGCAAAAGACAGTGCAGATTGGGTCCAGACTCCATTCTTCCAGACTCCAGAATCAGATGGATCCACTGGAGACTGTATCTGTCCAGATTTTTCATTTCAGCTTTACAACAGGGGTCTTCATACTGTTTGGACCATAAATCACTTCAAAATTTCTGGGGGATCAGTATGCACCTGCCAGAGATGGCCACTACTCAGTACATGCTCACTGCAGTTTAGCTGTGCCATTATTGGTTCTGCAGACCACTTACGGCCTCTTAGATCACAGTTTGGCAATTTCTGGCACACACTATTACATGCAATATATATATATATATATATATAGTCTAATACATGTGCACATGTGAGATATCTAATATGAACATAACACCAGAACATAATGTACGTATATTTTTATGTGCAATTTTTTGATTGTAGCTCTGCTTCAATTATGAACACATTGTCAAACTTCTTCGTTCATTTTGTCAATAGTTTCATTTCCTCTGCAGTACATTTAAGAATGAACCGCCTGACTGATGTCTGTTTTGCAACCCCTGAAGGGCTTAATAGCTCTAAGAAATTTCCCCTAGCCTCCTGGGGGACTAGAGATAGAGGGCTATGTGAAAAGCACTATTTACTTAGCTTCTCTCTTCCAGCATCCTAGAGGACATGCATTATGAAAATAGAGGACAACAGCCTTCTGTGCGCAAGGACACCCATGCAGTAAAGCAGAGAATTTGGACTTTACTTTTAAAAAAAATATTTTACAAGACAGAAAGAAACACACACATTTTGGTAATCAACACATTCTCCCTTTTATGTCTCCCCCACTCCATCCATCCACCGCAGAAAGCCACGGTTGTTTCACCCAGTTATTGGAAGATATTTTATTCTAAATTGAGGTCCCGGCTATTAAGCAATAAGCAGTATTTTCCCTAAGATCTCATTTGTTTAGTGCAAATTAGCTATTTATTTTAATTACGCTCTCTCAAAACACCAAAATCTCTTTGGCTTCTTATGCCCTCTTTAATGTATTTGTTTACTTATTAAAAACTCTTATACTCAGCCATCTCTGACCACAGGTGGCTCAGGGCAGCTTACAACAATAAAAACAAAACAACAATAATAATTCAATTAAAATTAATTAAAATACAACATAATATAAAATTACCCCATTGTCCCATCTCCCCCTCCCCTCGCCCTGCCCATTCCATCCCTCCCTCACCAGTCCCCTCCACCAAATGCCTGGTGGAACAGCCAGGTTTTACAAGCCTGACAAAAAGTCAGCAGGTCTGGGGCCAGGTGAGCCTCCTCTGGGAGGGAGTTACATAGGCAAGGTGTGGCCACCGAGAACGCTTTCTCCAAAGTGCCCACCCGATTTACTCAAGGGACCTCCAAGAAGGCGCCCACTGACCACAGGGGCTGATCCAGGACCCGGAGAATGAGGTGGTCCCACAGATAGGTCGGGCCGAGACTGTGTAGGGCTTTAAAGGTAGAAACCAACACCTTGAATCGGGCCTGGAAGAAAATTGGCAGTCAGCGCAAAGAACGGAGTACTGGTGTAATGTGCTTCCAGTGACTGAACCCCGTAAGGAGCTGGGCCGCCGCATTCTACACCAGCTTCAGCATCCAGACCACCACTAAGGGTAGCCCCATGTAGAATGTGTTGCAGTAGTGCAGTCTCGAGGTAACAAAAGCATGAATGATGGTGGCCACGTCAGAGTCCAAGACATAAGGCCGAAGTCGCTGAACTAGATGTAACTGGCAGAAAGCCCCCTTCACAACCATCTCCACCTGGATATCCAAGGAGCTGGGAATCCAGGAGCACCCCTAGACTCCGCACCTGGGAGACCAGCAGGGGACAAACTCTGTTAATGACAGGGGAAGTCACTCTCCCCACCAACATTACCTCTGTCTTTTCAGGACTCGGCTTCAGTTGGATCTGCCTCATCCAGTTCCCCAGAGCCATCAAACACTGGCAAAGCACAGAGACTGCTGGGCCTGGGTCCAATGAAAATGAGAGGTACAGATGAGTGTCATCAGCATATTGAGGACAACTCACTCCAAACCACCTAATGGCTGCATGTACACGTTGAACAAGAGCGGGGACAGAATAGAACCTTGCGGGACACCACATAAGAGGTCACCGGGGGGTGGGGGTGCGAGATGACTTATCCCCCAGCACCACCTGTTGGGTCCTACCAACTAGGTAGGAACAGAACCAATGTAGAACCATCCCACCCAATCCTGCCTGGTCCCGCAAGTGAGTCACCAATAGCTCATGATCAACGGTGTCAAAAGCTGCTGAGAGATCTAATAGGACAAGTAGGGTTGAATGTCCCTGGTCCATCTCTGGGTGCAGGTCATCGACCAAGGTCACAAGCGCAGTCTCAGTGCCATACCCTGGGCAAAAGCTAGACTGAGAGGAATCTAGAAAGCTGAGGCTATCTAGATGATCCTGGAACTGCTAAGCCACCACCCGCTCAATAACCTTTCCTAAAAGGGAAGGTTAGAGACTGGCTGATAACAGGTGAGCAAATCAACTTCAAGCAATGGTTTCTTGAGCAGAGGCTGGACCACCGCCTCCTTCAAACATTCCAGCACTCTGCCCTCCCGAAGGGAGGCATTTATCACTCCCACCAGCAACGGCCCTTATGTCTCCCGGCAGGCCTTGACCAACCAGGATGGGCATGGGTCCAGGTCACAACAGGTGCCCCTAACCACCTTCAGACATCCACAGCCCCTGCTGGCAGAACCTCCTGAAACAGATCCCATGAAACCAGATCAGATGGGGCTTCCGCACCCTCTGACTCTCCTCCTTCTGTAGAAACTACAGCATCGAAGTTGTGGTGAATCTGAGCAATCTTATCCTCAAAGTAGTTGACAAACATGTCACAGCGGGCCCTGGAAGATTCCATGTCCAGGTGGAGGGAGGCTGGACTGACCAGCCCCCTCACCACCTGGAACAGCTCGGCTGGATGAGACTTTGTGGCTGCTATGAGGGCAGCAAAGAATTCCTTCTTTGCTGCCCTCACAGCCACTGCATAGGCCCGTAAACTAGCTCTATGCCACAGCCTGTTGTCTACAGCCCGAGAACGGTGCCATCATTACTCTAACTGCCACCCTTCCTGCTTCAAGCACTGCAGCCCCTCAGTGAACCAAGGTAACCTGCAGTGCCAGAGCTGGGGGGAGCGGACGCCTTGGAGCTGTTCAGTCAATGGCCTCAACCAGCAAAGTGTTCCAAGCCAGAACAAGGTCCTCAACTGAATGGCCATTGAGATCAGAGGGTAATTCCCCCAGAGCAATCTGGAACTGATCGTGTCCCATCAATCTCCAGGGGTGAGCTGATCAATAAGCTCTGCACCTCTCTGGGGGAAGACATGTGCCAGGAAGAGGTAATGATCCATCCATGACAAGGGCATTGTTGATAGCTCCCCCACCAATGGATCCCCACCTCAAGGCCACTGCAGAACACCAAGTCGAGAGTATGTCCCCCACCATGTGTCAGGCTGATGACCATTTGGGACAGGCCCATGGTTACCATGAACTCACACTCCATTTCCGCAAGACCACTATTGGAGTGAATATTGAAGTCCCCCAAGACCAAGGTCCTCAGGGAGCACAACACCACCTCTGAGTAGTTCAGCTAGAGCAGATAGGGATGCTGCCAGACAGGAAGGTGCGTGGTAGACCAGCAGTAGCCCTAATCTGTCCCCCCACCAAATTGATCACCAGATGAACGGTCTCAATCCATGGTATTAACTGCAATGGATACCTCCTCACAGTCCACAACTCCCTAAAAACAACGGTTACACGCCCCCCCCCCAATCCTTAAAGCCTTGGCTGACATTGCATGGAGTACCTGGTTGGAACAATGT
Source organism: Sphenodon punctatus (assembly GCA_003113815.1). Classification (NCBI taxonomy): domain Eukaryota; kingdom Metazoa; phylum Chordata; class Lepidosauria; order Sphenodontia; family Sphenodontidae; genus Sphenodon; species Sphenodon punctatus. The sequence continues at coordinate 5,524,964 of QEPC01000715.1, forward strand.
CTGCCAGAATAGGCCCGAATTCCATGTCCAGCCAGGTCTCTGTAAGACATACAAGGTCGGCAGTCTGGTCCAGAATTAAGTCCTGGACCATTGATGATTTATTACCCACCGACCTTGCATTCAGCAGCAGGAGCCTCAACCTGAGGCGCCTCTGATCCCCATCCACCTCCCCATCTGTCTGGGTGACAGCTTGGAGAACAGGCACTGAACACCTCGTTCCCCTCACAGATCTACAAGCACATCCGTTGGGACCATATCTCCTCCAACTCGGCATGACCCCAATGGCTGTTTCCCCCCCACCCCCTGTCCGCTCAGCCTTGGACTGACACCCCCCTCTCCTTCTCCCTCCCCCACTGTCACCAGGTAGCCCCTCCTGCCCCCCCAATTGAAATCTTATATCAGGCTTTATGAGACTGAATAACCATGCCTAGCTCTCATTTGCATGTTTAGATTTAACATGTTCACGTTGATGGAACTGGAAATGTTATGTCACTGCCAAATATTTCTATTTTTTTTTAAACTGCACACAAAATAAAGTGGTTGCATATATACACAGGGCTATAAAATATAAAAACAATCTGCTAGCCATGCCTAAAAAACTACTCAATATGTTGAGAAATGCAGTGGGAGATGGGGCCCAGTGTTGTAAAAATCCACTTGCTGGCTCAAGAATTAGTATTACACTAGCCAGAGGCAAGTGGATTTTTTTTTAGCCCTGCGTATGTGTGTGTGTGTATATATATATACACACATATATCTATTTCCTATGTCTGTCCATCTTATTTTTTCCTCTAGCCTTTACAGCAGGAATGGGAAACCTTTTCCTGTCCGGGGGCCACTTTAAAAAATTGCACAAGCTCCGAGGGCCACACCGAAGTTGAGGCGGGGGTGCTGAAGGAATGCACTCAAGGAAAGGAGGGCCCAAATCACGGATCTGTGCTATAGAACTGTCCCCTCTCCTTGTTTGCATGACCTCATCTCTGCTTCCTTCCCCCGAGCTTAGTTTTTCAGTGACTGGAGGTAAGAACTGGAACCAAGGGCCAGATCCAGGAAGTGGAAAGGGGCCACATAAAAACTTGCCGCAGGCCGAATTTGGCCCCTGGGCCAGAGGTTCCCCACCCCTACACTTTACAGGATATGGTTTTTTCTCTCCAGTAAGTGAGTCTTTGTGTTGTGTGGGAAATGTTTTAAGTAAGTAAAACAAATGAATAAAAGCTCCAATTCAAACCAAAAGCGGCTGGGAAAGCTTATTTTATGCCATTGTAGCCATATTGCAATGGTGTGCACCAAATGGATTTTGGTGTCCATCAGTAGGTGACAACAGTCTAAGTTGGGGGACGGCTCCTTCACTGTTCTCCCAAATGGCAGCGACTCCACCATTCAGTTCAAACAAAAGTGGGGGTAGAGCCTTCCTTAATTTCAAATCTTTGAGTGGCAGCCATACCATCAGTGCAGGAGTTGGGGATAAGGAAGGGCTTGGAATTGAGGGGACCATCCCCATATGCCAAACACAGGATAGGAACAGTGCCCCGTGGATTCTGCATTTCCCCCATTGGCAGCAATGGTGGAAATGCAGAATCCACAGGGCCCTGGATAGGGATGTACACCCTGGCTTTATTCCCATAGTCTCTATACAATCTATTTGTAGCTCACTGATTAGCATGGTATGTAACCATTAATGGCAGTTTACTAAGCATACCAGAATAGTGAGTGCACTGCAGTGAATGAGAAGCGGCTTAGCACAATATTGCAGACCATCCTTTATTTTCAGCATCCTAAAGCTTATCTGAGGTCACTAGCAACATAATGATTGTCGCTATATTCTACCAATGATCACCTGAACTTCCTGTTGTTGCCAGGAATCTCAAACCTCTCCCCTATGTTTCATAGCAAGTGCTCCTGCCTTCTGTGCTAACAGAAAATCAGTTTTATTTCATAGGCGTTTAGGGCCTAGGACACCCAGCAAAGCTGTTCTCCGTTCTACCCAGCACAAGGCAGTGATATACACAGTTTCTAGTTGAAATCACTGTTTCTATTTAGGGGAGAGGGACCCTATTCTTACAGGTAACAGAACAATGTAATGTGCTTGCATGCCCAGTTTAACCCTAGAGCAGTTGCAAAGAAACCCCAACCCCTGCATTACTTCTGTATTGGGGTCTAATTGAGATCAAAATTAACTTCATTGTATGAATTTAGCTACATATTTATTTGTTAAAACATTCTTATATATTAAGGCTTAAAGTGTTTAAACATTCTTTTAAATATATATCATTATATAGAAAGAGAGTCTAGCAATTTCAAAAATTGACATGCAAGTTTGCCGATTGAAAAATGAAGGAGTCTAATTGACCCCAACACATTTTTAATGATTATTTCTTCCATGTGAAAAACCACCACCATCTGGGATGGCAAAATGAATACCTTGAAATTGAAGAGGAATAATCCCCCCCCCCCCAAAAAAGAGATTATCTCAATTTTTGTAGGGCTTCAGGGTCAGACAGAATCCCAAACTGATCCAGGGTTAAACAGTTTGCAAAATTAGGACAAGCAATATGAAATATCAATCATGTGCCCACCTCATTTCCCAATCTGTCATTTATTTTTCCTTTCTCGATTGTTCCACTGTTTCTATTCTAATGAGCTACAACTGCAGCCAAATGTCCACCAGATGGTGCCATGGTGGAAAACATATAAAGAGATGTGTAAACGGCCACAATTACAACTACTAATGCCTTTGGGTTGCATGATTTGGTGCAGCTTTACAAGTAACTCTGCTTTAACCTCCTATGTCTGAAAGAATACCTAATTAGGAGTGACACACCAAAATTCTTCATCTGTAGAAGATGAAGCCTCAAACAGCCTTTTATGTAGGGATAGAATTCAAAATTGCCTAGGTTTAGAGAGAGATATTCTGTAAAAGCAATTGCAAACTCTTCAAACATTTTAAGAGCAAATCCATAATTCTCCATGTTCACAAACAAGGCCCTATAGAGAAGAGAGATTTTTAGCCGAATTCATTATAAGAGTAACGGTGGTGCCAGCGTTTCAGACTGGTGAAGAACATAGCTCTGACTCCATGAGCGCAGTCAACTGGAAGCACTGGTGTAGGATTGCCAAGTCAGAATTTCAAAAACAAGGAATACTATAATAGATCTGAGGAATATCGAAACACAGGGCATCCATTATGTTCCATTGAGCAGTGGTGTTCAGACTAAGGGATGTCTGTTATGTTCTTTTGAGCTGTAGGACTGTGAAATAAGGGTTGCTCTCTTAAAATAAGGGGCACCTGGCAACCCGACATCAGAGTCAGGGAATCATGGGAGCCCTTCCCCTTCCAGGGACCAGAGGTTGGAGTATTCAGGGCTCCTCAGCTGTTGTAGGTCCCAGCAGACAACAACAGCAACAACACAAGAACATGATGGGCTTAAAGGGGTGTCAAATATGACAAAGCAGCTGGCCGTCAGCCACTGAATACCTAGCAAGAGCAGTCTACACACCGTATGGACCAACAAACAGTGACCATAGTCCACACTCACAATTCCCAAGTTCTCATCTGTTCCAAGGTTGTAATGCCAGGCTCTCCACCTTTGCTTGAGCTGAATCAGCAGCACCCTGGAGAGCTCCCAGCATACAGTCATTTTCCAGCGGTTCCTTCTTGGTCCTAGCAAAACTGAAATGCGTACAGCAAAATCAGGCATAACTATCAAAATTGCAGCACCCAAACTGCCTTGGGTGGATCCAACCTGCAACTGTATCTGTTTTAGTGCCTGACAAGCTACCCAAATGACTAGTTTTCATTTACAGTTACCTGTTTTCTGCTTTGCACCATTTACTGAGTTACCAATTTACTGTTTCCCGACCCATTTGTTGTTCCATGGCCCCTCCATAGGTAACAAGCCTTTTACTTTAATCATAATATATTTCCCTGTCTCTCTTCTAGGTCTAAAAATCTGGGCTTATTTCCCAGGGCTTGCACTTTCCTTCACACTGTATTTCTGCCATTTCACTGTACGACTGCCATGACTCGCTTGTCATTATTCAACCCCAGTATTGCATTTATTGGCAGCCCAGAAGAGCTTTGCAGTTGCAGTGCTAGAGATTATTTTGCTCTACTTTTCAACCATTTGTTTTCCATACAACATCCCAGAAATGTAAAACAAAACTCAACTTTCAGTGTTTTCTAAAGTATCTCATAGCAATATTTTCAGAAGGCCTACAAAAGTGGAAGGGGGGTAATTTGCCCCTACCTCTTCCCAGAAAGCCCTACTCCTTCCCCTTCACCTTCTAACTCCCAGCTTGTGCCCGCTGCTCAGAGGCAGCACTACGTGCTGCTCAGAGAGACAGAGTAACAGGGCTGGGCCCTGAGGTGTGAGTCTTCGCAGGATCCTCACTCCAGTAAACCAGTCCACATGGGATCTTCATCTCAGTGTCCTGTCCTTTATTGTACAGTGGGTTCAGCCCATCACCCATAATCACAGTCCATACGAGGGCTGAAATTTGACCCTTGGATTTCCTTGTTTTTTACCAAGTATCCCTACATTCAAACACATTTTGCCGAGTGCCAAATGGCCAAGGAATTGACCCTGCCACACAGCACTCAGCAAAATCCTCAGCCAAGGGCAGCAGGGAGCAGGAAGGAGGCAGACGGCAGTTCAGGCCTGATCCTCAGAAATACTCGTGAATGTTTTTTAAATATTCAGTACACCCCTGGTCTATACCACACAGAGGTCTCAGGGTGCCTTTAGGCACAATCAGACCCAAGTCCCTTTCAGTTCTTTCCCTCTGGCTAGACACAATCCCTCCTGAAGTCAGGCTCACCCAGGGGCAGCTCCTAGCTACAGGCTGACTCAGTCCTTGTGAGGCAGAACTCCTCCTGGGTCCTGGCTTTTCCAGGCATTCTTCAGTAAGCCTTTTTGAGGCAGAGCCCTCCCTGGCTCCTAACTCCCAAGTGAACTCCAAGACTGAGGGCTCAGCTCTGCCTTTCAGGCCTTAGGGCTGGCCTAGCCAGCGCCAGCCCAGCTGGCCCCACTTAACCCCTTGGTTTCCAGCATCCAGGGGCCAGTACGTGTGCTTTCTTAGGCACTGTCCTCCTTTGGGCTGGCGCCTCTGCGACTGCGTCCATTAGCACCAACGCAGGGCGCAATCCATCTCTATTATGTGCACCTGCACCTTTGAGGTCAGCACTACCTCATTCCTACTAAAGATAGCAGGATTGCTGGGGCTACTATCCTAACATCTTTGGGTCCCTGCTACACTGCACCTACAACTTTTGCCATGGAACAGCCAGATTATTCAGTCTCTTCACTAAGCTGCTAGTTTATTTATAGGCACAAACACACATTAATGCTTTCTCTTCTAACAGAACAGGCTGCATCCTTTACACCTCCATGCTTGCATGCTCAGGTTCCTGATTATCTCGCTCCAGGGTAAGCTTATTGAGATGATCTTCCTGCCTCTTTGCAGGTGTCCCCACTCTGACCTTTGTGCTCAGCCTTTTATAATCCATTGTCCACAGCTGGCCAGCATCTGCCTTCCCCTGCTCCAGCTGCTTCAATTAGCTGGAGCAGGGGTTAAGAAGCCTTGACAAAAGGTCAGACCCTGCATGCACTTTGTCCATACTCCAGGCTGGATCCTGCAAATACCCAGGTGATCCATTACAGGCAGTTAACAGCTGCAGTCATTAATGATTCTCACCTTCAGTGACCCTCCCCCTTTAAATTTTAATTCTGTGAAAAGTGGCTTTAAAAATGCCATTATGGGAATTCCATGTTTATTGTCCCTTCATACCTATCAAATTTGCTTGGCTTAGAAGTTATATACCCCTCTATAATTGCCAGTCGTTGCAAGCTCCTTTGGGGCTCAGAGTGAAGTTGGAATACTTTTTAAAGCATTAACAGCAGCATTAAAGTAATTTTGGACAGATCAAATCATGCCTTTGACACCATTGCACTCAATTGATTTCTGCCAGCATCAGTGACTAGAACTTACAGAATCGGTCCTTTGAGTGGAATCCAGGGGGATATCTGTAAATGAAGTCTTCAGAAAACTTCAGAATTTGCTGAATATGAAGATATTTGGTTCAGAAAGGCCAAATTCCTAAGTTCCGAGGACCAAGGCCATTATTCAGGAAACTTTGGAAAACCCTGCGCACATGGGGGGCTGGTGGACAGTTGAGCTTCTTCTGAAAATGAAACTTAGTGCCATATTTGGTAGGAGGGGGGTATGGGAAGGACAATTGAGTGATAGTAAGCCAGATGGTAGCTTCTGATTGGCTGGCCAAGTCAGATGGTCAGCTTTTGAATTGGCTGGCAGGCAGTGGCAGCTGGTGTTTTGAGGCTGGTGGGGCAGTGGGTGGGTTGAACCTACTGCTGGAAGGCCAGCAGGCCTAGCGGTGGCACCTGGCCTAGGGGCAGAGCCAGGGCAAAAGTTAGGCCAGTGGCATGCCTTAACCCAGCAGCAAGGAGTTCCCAGAGTTAACATTGGATGGACATTACGTTAAAGCTGGGAACTTCTTGCTGCTGCGCGAAACACTGCCACTGGGGGATAGAGAGCCCTCTTACTGGGGTCCTGTCCACTTTCTCTTTCCCACCGGGTCCAAATTAACCACAGCAGGTTAAAAAAATAGATCACGTTGCCATCACCTACCTTTATCCTGAACCCTTGAATTCTTGATTTTCAAGCCCTCCTTGGAAACCTGTAGTCTTCTGAAGGTGTAGGCTTTGGGACAAGTCTTCCTTCTGGCATGGAGAACTGGGAGGTCTGAGTTAGCTCCCTGTCCTGCGACAAGTCGAATCAGAAGAGAATGAAAATGAAGAGAAGGACATGACAGAGTATAATTAGGAGGGAAAGGGTTTGGTTTTGGTGCATGGGAAAGGGAAGAGATGGGTTCAGTGGGGGACAGGGGATGGGGAAAGGGGTTTCCTTGTTGTCTTCAGCCTTTTCTTCTGCCATGGCCAGTGGGGCTCCCAGAAAATGGCCACGGCCTTTGCACATGCTTGGGGGAGAAGTGGGGGGGGGGGGAGGGGAGGACCAGCAGTGCACCTGCAAACATACAACAAGCAAAAGCAAACCAGTGAAACCAGATCCTAAGTCAACCATATTATCCTCAGCACACCACAAAAGCAGCAGCGAGGAGTTCCACTTCTCCCCCAAAACATGGTTCACCTCTCTATTGAAGCCCCAGTCTCCCAGCCCCATTCCCCAGTGTCTCCAAGTCAACCCCACCCAGTGTCTCCCAGTCCCCCAACCCCATTCCCCCCAGTCATCCTCTCCACCCAACCACCCTCAGACCCCCAAGTAAACTCACACTGACTCAACACAAAGTGGTCTGACTGTTGTAAAGCAGTAGACAGCAGTTGAGAATGAGATTTTTCTTTTTTTTATGCAGCAGCAGCACTGGGCAGCAGCTGAGCGGGGCCAGCCAAGAGAGCAGACTCAGCAGAGAAAAAACACGTCTGCCTTTATCAGAGCCACCAGGCACCACAAAATGGTGCTGAGCCTGTCTCATGGCGGGCAGGCAGCAGTGTCTTGCTCCCCCTCCCCCAGCACTGTGACTGGCTGGCCTGGCATAAAAAAAAGTCCCCATGGGGCTTGGCCTGGGCGTTTGCTTGAGGCGCCAATGCAATCAATAAAATAACTCCCCATTGCTGTTAATGAAACTGTGCCCCCAGTGGCACATTTTAAAAAGTACATTTTCCGGCTTCTTCGATATGGACGATGCTCCTAGCTGCCCATATCGCATTATTAGGAGAACTTGAGTTCCGCATGCGGGCTTCCTTAGGGGGTGGGGGTGGATGGCTCCTTCTGGCCCTGCCTTTTCCACCCCCTAAAGATGTGTGGAAACACCACTTCCAGACTCCCTCCAGCTCCGCCCCTAACCTGACCTACCCTGCTCGCTCTGTGGCTCCTAGTTAGCTGTGCAGCAATAGCACAGTGCCTGGGAGCCCTGCCCGCAAGAGCTCATGCGTACGCGTTTGATAGCGCAACCCCCTGCAACCTGGAAGTGTGGCACAAAGCTGCTCTGCCGCTGCGCTGGTCCCCAGGCAAGCATTTCTTTAAAAAAAAATGATTGAGCTGACTTGTGGGTCGTTCAGGAGGGCAAAAGGGGCACTGCCTGGGACATCCTAGGAGACACACTGCACTTGCTGGCAGGGCAAAATAAAAGTGTGTGCACTGCAGCCATTTTGTCTATTCTCTTTGGTGAATTTGACTGCGCTGCATACTACAGTGCTGCTGGATCTGTAACTAATCGGCTGTGGGGAGGAGAGGGGTACCGTGCTGTGTCTGTCCTGGTTTGGCCTGGTCTGTCCAGTCCATAGGACCAATGCTGTGGGATGGGGATTACATTACCCTTTACCATGCCATGCAGTTAAAACAACAACAACAACAACATTGGGTACCACATTGCTGCCTGCTGCTTGGGTGGCACTTGGCATCATGAGGAAGTGATCTCTCTGCCTGGCTCCACTTCCCAAGTTTGCTTGGTCCGTTCAAGTTACCATTTTCACACTGCCATGTCAAGGAAGAGGGTGCCCGTGGGGAGGGGTGTGAATGTCTGATTTCTTAATTTTGTGACTGCTTCTGGGGTCTGTGCTTGCTGGCTTTTTTTGGTGAGATTTATTTCTCCATGCAGTTGCAGACTGTTTTGCAGGGGTTCTTGTATTTTTCTTCAGTGAATGTCCTTGCTAGCCTGCATTTTTGTGCACTGCTTGGTTGGCATTATGATAAAGTGGGTGCACTCACTGCTGATGGTGGGCCATGCTGTGGGTACACTATTGTTTTTTTAAAAAATTATTTCTGCATGCAGTTGCACTTTTGCTAACCTGCTTTTCTGGGTAGTGCTTTGGCTGTGGGTTCAAGAACTTTGCAACAGCTTTCCTAAGCTTCCAAAATTTCTGAAGTTTTCCAACATTCTGTGCTTCAGTCTCTGAAGTCTAAAGCTAAGAGTCCCATTTGATTATGAACTCTGCAAGTAGCTCCAAAACTTCTCTTGGGGAAAAAATAAATAAAATAAATCCAAATGCCACATGACAACCTCAGGTCACAGCATCTTCTCAGGAACAGCTCTTCCTCATTAACAATCTGCTAACACCTTGAACTCCCTGTTCTCGTCCAGGTGGCTAAATGAGGGGTTCATAGTGTGATTAAAGTGCACTAATTATTTCAGAATAACTAACCCCAGTTAAAGAAGCTCACGAGAACACTGGCAGTGGGTACATAACACTTGCCACTGTTCCAGCTACCACTTATTATGTCTGTGCTCTGCAGCTCTTGCTTTAAATCTTAAAATGTCTGCATAGTCCAGGGTAGAACAAATGTAAGGGACTGCAGCTGAGTTTAAGCAGGGACCCGTTAAAACAGTACCCCTCTAACAGAAGCGAGTGAACCACTCCACATTCAGTTATTAAAATATTATGGAAAATCATAATTTAACACTTTGAATACAGTAATCATGGTTTGTAATTACAGTGGTATGTTTTGTAAACTTTTTATTTAAAAAAATAAATAAAATAATACAAGGCCTGTATTCAGACTTAATACCTATATCCAAAGCAGGACAGCACTTGAGAATGTACAAATTAATAATAAAATAATAATAATATAATAAAAAATAACTATAGCAGTTCACATATTTCCTTGGCTCACACGATGTCCCATGATGACACAAGTGAATGATACTTGGCCTCTGGTGATCCTTCATGCGTTCACAGGCTGATGCCAAATCTTGTTTCTCTATGAAATTACAGGGAAGTTGTTTAAAATCCAATTCCTGGTTAGCTGGATTTCTTTCTCAGCTCCTCAGCAGGGCTGGCTGGATCTAAATTGGCATACAAGACAACTGCCAGTCTCATACCCTTCCTGCTCCTAGAAGTGTCCTGTGGGAAGCTTTGTCCTTAATGGAAACTCCCAGCTGGCTTCAGAACAGCAACTGATAACATATAATAGTAATGCGCTGTCTTCCTTCCCTCTAGTGTGCAGGAACCACAATTACAGTTGCCCAAGCTCTCAGGGCTGCTGTTCATAAAAAAAAAAGTAATGAGGGGGGGGCAAGCATGTTTGTTCAAGCAAACCCAGAAGCTAACTACAGAGGAAACGTGGGTTTGCGGGGGGTCTGCTGGCTGGAACAAATCCAGCAAATTCACCAGAAGTCCACGGAGCAACCAAAACCCGACAGGCAACGAACATCTGTTCACTGCCACCCCAGATGGCAGTGAGTCAGTTTCACCAGCAGGGCTTGGTCTAGTCGTTTTTCACACGAGCCGAGGCAGGAGGGGGTGTTGTCTTGTCCATTTCACCAGCAGGGAGCTTTTGCCTTGTCAGTTTCACAAGGGCTTTCAGCCTTCCCCTATTTATGCTACCTCCTCCCAATGGGCCACCCTGTTAGTCAGAGTCCAAAGGGTGAGAGCATAAAAACAGAACAGCAGGAAAATTAGTTCGTGCTGCTGCACCATGAGATGACATTGTAGGAAGTAAGTACAATGGGGTTAATTTTCCCTGTGGTTAATGTAACACGTAGACCTGCTCGGTGTCTGATTATCAAGGGCAGGTGTGTGTACGTGTGTGTGCCTACATAATTTTATACATATGTTTACACCAAGTTGCAATAGCACATGCCCTTATTTCAAACTCAGGCCTCCCTTAGGTGCGTGTGACATTGGGAACATTGGGACAGCAATATTTCTTATGGAAAGGGCTACAGATTGCAGTCAGCAATCTTTCAGGCTAAGAAGAATTGGGCATGTTCACTTCCCTCCCAGCCCACTGCACTTAAAGTGTATTACTCAGACTGGACTGAGACACAAATCACTGGGGCCTTGTAAGGTAAACTGTAGCTTGCAGCTGCTTCGGAAGAAATGATAGTGCTGAAGGGGAGATTTGTAATTCACCCCTTTGATTCTGAAATGGTCCCTTGCCAGGAGGATTTTAACTGGGAGATGGGCAGGAAGTCGGCACAGACAGCGATTTCCTCCTTCCTCTGGACTCATTGAGAGATGGAATGGGGCATGGTGTGACATGGCTAGCCAGAATCATTCCCTATAACTTGGTTTTGTGGAAAAGATTGTTTCCTCTTAAATTAGGTTTATTTCAGGCGTGTTATTGTAGGCAAGGGGAAGCGTGAGCCTCTCCCTTAGCCACAAATGCTCCTTGCCAGACCTTAATCCCCAATAGCACGGTGTGTAAAGTGCTCTCCTGAGTGCTGCCCTTCTCCCTCTCCTCATTGCTGGGCACTGCTGTTAGCCCATGTGGGATCTCATCCTTGGCTGGGCTTAAAGCAGTGGTGCACACACACAGCCAATCTTCCTCCCTCTCTCCCCAACCCCATTGCCAGGCACCACCTCATGCCTAGGGTTAGCCACCACAAGAGCCTTGATTGGTAAGGATCAAATCCACAGATATAAGAGATGGAGACAAAGTGGTTCATGTAATCTCTTTCACTGGATCAACTACTGTTGGCCCAACAGAAGACGGGTCCAATAAGAAAGATCATCTGAACAATTTTGTATCTCTGGTTTCACTTTGATTTGAAACCTTTCTGTTAATAGCAGAAAATATTTGGTTAGGAAAACCAATGGCCTTTTTCATACAGACACTCTAACACTGATAAAATGGGTGTTACATTTTAGTATACATGTTGCAGGGCTGCATGTGTGCTCTAAGGGTGCCCTGCATCATGTATACTAAAATGTAACACCCATTTTATCAGTGTTAGACTGTCTGTGTGAAAAGGGCCATTGAAAGACTGGAGAGAAAATGCATCAGGTAAGTAGTAAAAATCTCAGTAATTAGCACTGATCAAAAGTTTATTGTTTGTTAAGTGGGATTTCTTACAGCAAGAAGGTAGTATTGAAAGGTCTGAGATGGGGACCTAGCCCTCACATTCCACCGACCGTGTTTTTTTGCCACGGAAGTCATGCATGATTGCTGGAGGCACGAGCCTTCCATTTCTTATTGCCTTTTATCTTATTAGGAGGCACTGCCATCTGAAATGTGTTAAGCTGGGAAGTGCACTGCTCTGAGAGGTGCTTTCAGGAGTTTGAGTGCTTTATTTGTTCACTTATTCACATTTTTATTTGCTTCATGGTCTTTTTCTATGTTGTATGAGCAACTCTGATCTTGGTGACAAATGTTCTCTTTGTTTGAGATTCAATGACCATTATCTCTCTAAAAGAACCTGAATGAGATACAAAGGCAATAGGCTTTGCTTAGCACACATTAAGCACTGATTATTATTATTATTATTATTAAACATTTATAAAGCGCCAGTTGCAAAACCTGGCGCTGTACAGAACATACAATCAGACGCTGACACACTTTGTGTCCAATTGCTTTTCTCCAGAATTCTTCCCATGGCTCTTTCCCATGAACAGATACTTTGATGTAGTTTATGCTAGAACTTAAAAGGATACCAGCAAAAATAGGTCTGTACATCAAAATTGCAGTACCTGAACTGCCCTGGATGGACTGGGTACTAAACACTCAGTACCCATTTAGTGCCCAAGAAACGTATGCGCATTGCCACTGTTACCAAGTTACCAGTTTTCCATTACTGAGTTACCATTATTCCATTTTCTGCCATTTTACCATTTCCATAAATCCATTAATAGTTTCATGGCTCCTCTTGTGTGTGCACATGATGATGAAAATGACAAAACATGGACATTTAAAATGATGCTAAACCTGTAACACAGTAAGTCAGAATGGATCACTCAAACAGAAAGTTCAGTTACACGGCAAGGTTAATACCTTGTATTTTTGGTAGTCTGTTACTCATCTTGGTATGCAAGTATCCATCGGGCCACTGGTAGACTGCCTAAAATCACAGATATTGCCTGCAGATATAACAATTTGATTCCATCTTAATGTTAAGTGTTAAAATCACTTTTATTCTTGAATCATTCACTTGTCAAGAATTCTAAACCAAAATTGTTCGGAAGTAGGAAAAGAAGTATATACTTCTGTAAATTAGAGTACATCCACCTAATTTTTGCTTTAAAGTGACTGTTGTATGAATGAAACAGGGTGTGGTGCCCTGGGGTAAGTCCCTGTAGGATTAGACCCACAGAGTCCCTGCCAGCCAGGCAATAATCCTATGGCTGGATGCACTCACTGTTCCAGGATCTTTATCTTAGGCCGGCACACCCCTATTTCTGGCTGTCCTTATTTATCCTCTTAATAGGTCTTCCAGCATGGTTTCAGAACCATGGCCAGCAGTCCTCAGGCACTCCTTTCTCCTCCAGAGTCAGGCACAGACTTAAGCTTCTTCTGCTTGCCCTCTCCTTATATTCCAGAGGAGTGGGAGTGGCCCACTGCAAGCTTCCAGTCCTTAAATGGCCATTACCCTGCTATACTCTCTGTCTCTTTTCTGAGGCTTTTCACTCTCTAACTAGGCTGGCCTTGCCAATCCCTTCCTTAGCTGTTCAGTTCACTTGCCTGATGCATTCACACTCTGGCCATCCCTGCGCAGGCTCAAGCCCCATTTCACATAGACATCATGATGGTCGATGTTAGACATGCCCACCATCTCCACCAGATTATGTGACAGGACATGGTTCCCAGGGCTAGGTCCCTCACGGATCAGACCCCTTGATGCACTTTATTGCTACCACTGATGTGGGTGAGCCTCCTGGCTCTAACCTGGTTGAACCTTTGTCTGGGTGAACATGTCACAGTCCGCTGCTCAGACGAACTCCTTCGTCCAATCTCATGCTCTTCTGTCTCAGTGCTGGCAATATGGGCGAGCCTCTTAGCTCCAGCCCCACTTGTCTGCTTCCAATGCAAACATCGCTGCTGGTGGGCGAGCCTCCTGGCTCCAACCCAGCTCTCCAGTTACTGGGTACACCACTTCTTTAAGCTATCCCTGTCTTCTATCAAGTCCTGTATTCTTTTTTCTGTATTCCTTCTCTTACGTTTGTCTGGCTTTCCAACTGCCAATTAGGGATGGGTGAACGCGGTTCGGAAGTTCGGAGTTCGGCCCGAACTCGGCCTGTTCGGATGACCGAACGCGAACCCGAATGCAAACATACCGAACGGAGAAATGGCAGAACAGTTTGGTCAGTTCGGATCGCATTCGGGTGGCAAAAAAAGGTTCACTGTAAGGTGACAGGGAGGGGTAGTACTAGTCCCTGAGGAGCAGACTTCCAGGCACCAGGGGTGGAGAGGCTTGCAAGAAATGAAACTATCTGCCTCCCCCCTTCCCAACACCTTCTGAGCTAGTCACTGTTCCTGAACAGCAGGC
>QEPC01000715.1:5539299-5564783 GCA_003113815.1 Sphenodon punctatus
ATAGGGAGGCATCATAGGTATTACCTGTTCAGTATCGGGGGGAGTCCAGGCCTGCAGGTGTCGTGTGCGTGCTGTCAGGGGGGTGGCCCCTCGCTGTCCTCGCTCCGGCCGCACAACGGGCTGGGTGCGGGCGTGCACCTTTGGCTTGTGGCTATGGGGTGGGGCCCTGCTCACCTGGAGGGGCTTTCTGGGTGATGCAATGCCTGCTGGGGGCTTTGTGATTCCCCCCCCATCCCATATAGCGAGAGATATAGATATAGAGAGATAGATAGATAGGTTAGGGATAGTAGTTGTAGGAGCTAGCTTAGTGATAGAGATAGCGTTAGTGATTTAGTTTTAGTGTTTGTAGGAGTAGGTCTGCGAACTTATTAGATAATCCATTTAGTTCATAGCATTTAGAATAGTTAATAGCAATTAGATTTAGTGTAGATAGATAGATATAATATTAGATAGATTAAAAAAACCCATATAAAAACAAAACAAACAAACAAACAAAAAAACCCATATAAAAACCAAAAAAAACATATAAAAAAACAAACAAACACCCATAGCATTTCCTGAACGTGGCCGAACCGAACGGCTGAACTGAACGGCGAACGGCCGAACCGAATGGCCAAACCGAATGGGCGAACCCGAACCTGGCGAAATAACCGAACTTCCGAACCGAACGGACGAACCAAATGGATGAAACGAACACAGCCAAACTGAACGGCCGAACCCGAACTGCGATCTGTTTGCCCATCCCTACTGCCAATTGCAGACTTAGTGACTCTTCCTCCTTCAGCAGGAAGGTATTAAGTGCCGGAAACTGCTTGGACAGAGGCTTAAGGGCTTTTATATCCTTCAGGCTATCTGAACTTGTCTGCCCCTTGGTTACTTCACTTTCTCTATTTTCCTCAAGCTTTTTTCCTTCTATCTTGGTCTCCCTTAGCTCTTTAGGTCTTTTTGTAGTCTCCTCCTGGAATTCTACTCTCTGGGACACCATGCTTCCTGATTCTCTTCTATTTGGGCACTCCCCCTTTTAGGTGTCCTGCCTGCTTGCAGCTCTAACACCCCTTTTCCTTTGGTTTCTTCTGGGACCTTGTAGTAGGGCAAATTTTTTTCACATGTCCCACGTTTCTTTCCTAAGGTCCTTTCTACAACCTTTGACAGGGGAGCCACTTCCTACTGGGCTCTCCCTTATAGGGCCTTTTCCTTGTTCCTCCTTAGAGCTGTTCCTCTTGCCTCACAGAGGATTTGGTCCATAGGGACCCGTTCCCTTCACATGTCCCATTACCCCACAATTCCAGCACTACCTTTTCACATCCCTGTACCTTCCAAGTCCGATCTGGGCATCTCCTTCAGCCCTTCAGGACTCCTATTTAGGCCTCCAATTAAAGGGACAGTAGGACTTCTCGGGCCTTGCCACTTTTCCTGGCAGGCCCTCCATGAGTGCCCAGAGCGGCCATAGTTCTAACATGGCTTTGAGACCACCCATCCCTGGGTCCCCAGCACTTGCATGTTGTCACCCTACGTGGCTGCTCATGCTGCCTCAAAGCAGGCTCTACGTAGCTCCACAGGCTGATGGCTGCTCCCCTAGGTGTCCAGCATTGGCACAATCCTCCTCTTGCAGCTGCTGCCTTTCCAATTACACCTGTCTCCGTTGGTGTGGGCAAGCCTTCATGCTTGATCCCAACCCACTTGCATCGTCGCACTCTTCCAGGTGCACTCCTCCACGTAGGCCATTTTTAGACATGCAGCGGGGATCGGGTGCGGAAGTGGCGAAACAGCCACGGCGCTGTTTTACATGAACTGGAAGCGGAAGTTGTGTGCGGCATCGGTGGCCATGCATTCTTTGCTGACCACAATCGAACCGGCCTGATTTCTCGGGGGGGGGGGGGACATATGCAACCGGAAAAGAATGCGTGGCCGCCAATCAAGTGCACAACTTCCGCTTCCGGTTCTTGTAAAACAGTGCCGCGGCTGTTTCGCCACTCCTGCGCCTGATCCCAGCGCACGTCTAAAGATGGCCCAAGTCTCTTGCTCTAGCCAGTGCAGCCCTCTTGGCCACATCTGCTTCTGGCACCCAGCCTCACCTTCCTCCAGGGAGCTCACACAAGTGCTGCTCTGTCTCTCTTTGTCTCATGTACTCTTAAAGGAGCAGCAGCCCCATCAGGCTACTCCCTGCTACAATGAACCCTTTCATTGTTTGGGTGGCTGTGTTGTGCCATGACCGTTGGGGGAAACTGAGGAGAAAATGCTTTTGTTTAGAGCTCCAGAACAAATGGTTTGGAAGTGGAGTAGCGACATCAGTTTAATTACATTGCATTCATTTCTTCTGTTTAACACTATTCATGGGAATTTCCCCGCGCATACCCTTTTTGCTTGGGGAGGCATCATAGTCCACGGAGACAAAAGACCTGACCTTACTTCCTAGTTACCCCTGTTATCTGCTGTGTTCACACTGAAGAAATCACTCATTGGCCCTTACTCAAGGGTTCCCCCTCCATTGGCCTCTGCTGAGAAGCAACTCATAAGCCATCTAAAACAAAGAACCTTGACATAACAACAAGGCTGCCCCTAATGTACAGAATATGCTTTAGTGCATATAACAACAAATTGACTGGAGCTTTATTGGCTGCCTAACTCCAAATCCAGTAAGGTAAGTAAGGCCATGATTTGCTACATACACATGTTGTTGAAGAAGGGCAGGCAAGCAGCATGCACTGAGGCACCCTCTCACATTGGGTGTCTTCAGATGGACAATACCCATGCCTCTGCTCCCCCTCACCCACAGGCAGCTCACCAGATGTACAGGTGGAGCAGAGGCAGAGTAGGCTGTGCCTGCTCCGGGGAAGCCCTGCTGGTGGCACTCCAGAACGTCCAAGAGCACTGCCCACAGAGTGGGCAGACCAAACATAGGGCACTGGCCAGAGGTGGGACTGATGTCCACCTTCTCGGCAGACAGCCGCTGCAGCTCTACTCTTGTCTGGGAGTTGCCTTAGGCAAACACCATAGAGCTACAGGCAGTAGCTGGCCAGGGACCGGACCACCGCAGTTTTAAGTGTGTCTAATAATCTACCCTCCTAAAAGGGAGGTGTTGACAATCCCAGCCAGCAAAGGCCCCGACCTCTCCTATCTGGATTTCACCAGCCAGGATGGGCAAGGATCTAATTCACAACTGGTTGCCTGTATCGTTCCAAGCACCTCCTCCGTATCAGTGGGTGACACGGATTCAAATTGATCCAAACAAATGGGACAAGGCTGAGCTTCCTCAGCCCCCCAAAATCTGATGCTGTAGTCAAAGTAGCAGCATCCAAGGTCATGGTAAACATTTATTTTATTTATTTATTTATTTACACATTTGATATCCCACCCCTCCTGCCAAAGGCAGCTCGGGGCGGCTTACATTATACAAAAATACATATATAAAAATACACAAACAACAACACAAAATATCTAAAAAGGGGAAAGAAAAAAAGGAGGGAAACATCCCCTTCCCAAAGAAAAGAGGAAGGAGGAAAAAAAACACCCCACCCGTACTACCCCCCATAAAAATAAAAACCCACCCTCACCCATCTCCATCACCAAAGGCCTGGCGTAAAATATGAGTGGTTTTGTCTGCAAAGTAATTAATGAAAGTGTCACAGTTGGCAACAGATGACTCCGATTCACAGCGAAGACAGATCGGATTGACCAAGCCATTCACCACCCAAAATAGCTCTGCAGTATGGGACTTTGCAGACGCTAGGATTGTGGAAAAGAATGCTTTCTTCATTGCCATCACAGCTACGGCATTGTCCTTTAAAAGCAATCTATGCTGGAATTGGTCGGCTACAGCGCAAGTCGAGTGCCACCTGTGCTCTAACTGCCTACCCTCCCACTTCAACTGCCTCAGGTCCTCCGTATACCAGGGGGAACTACGTTGTTGTACAGTACACACACACACGCACAATAGCAATGTGTGGGACTCCTAGGTCAAGCTCAACATCAGGGCCAATCGCCAAGTTCACACACTGGTTCTTCTCAACCCAGTGCTGAGCCACTAAACACACTAGAGCCACTAGTCTCCACAGTGGGGATGTTCTTTAAACAAGACACACCCTGCCTCCTCTGGACTTCCAAGTGCCTGCCTTTGGTCAAGACTTTTTAGCCGTTAAACCCTGTGACCTTTTGGCCCAATGGCCCAGACCCCTTGCCAGGCAGCTCAAGAGAAGCCCTTCATGAGTCAGGGCCTTAGAACAAGCATGAACCCCTCAAGCTGTGCCCTCCAAATTGAGTAATTGCCACTGTAGCAAGCCCTGAGGACCACTGGGCTCTGCTGTGTCTGGCCCAGGCTTTTATAACTGGCATTTCCCAGCTGGCTTAGAACTTCCTACCTTTTCCTGCCCCAATACTCTTAACCCTTTCCAGACTTAATGAGGCAAGCAGCTGTGTCTGTTCTGAAAGGGGTTGCATCCTGAAGCCAGGTAGGGGGATCTGCAGCAGCAGCAGAGGTCAGACTTACCTGGACAGGGATCTAACCTGGTCAGGCATCAGCCTAGGATGGTCTACAGCCCAGCATGGGAGGGAAATCTTTATCAACCCTTTTCTAAACGCCATGACATCGTCATTATCAGAAAGAGAGTGTGGCTACATTATAAAGGGCCAGGAAACCCTTTTGTCATGTCCCTTTCTAACATAGCTAAGCCCCATTTTCTTACGTTGTGATGTCACAATGCTCAGAAAGTGCACAGTTAATATAGTCCCTTTGTCCCATCCATATTCAGCATAATCTGAACTTGGGTGTCATTTTCAACCACCCTTTGTCCATGAAAAATCAGGTAATGGACATGGTTTGGAGATTCGTTTTTCAGCTAAGCAATTTGCATAAGCTACACCCTTATTTATCCCAGGTTGACTTTGCGTCACTGACCTATGCCCTGGTGATCATGAGGCTTGTTTTTTGTAATTAAATTCCCTCTTTTATGGGCCTCTGGCTGTGCTTCTCCATTGTTTGCAGCTTGTTCAGAAGCACAGCTACTTACTGCTTTGGGCAGCCGTGATCACATTACGTCTGCCCTACATTCTCTGCATTGGCTGACAATAGTGCTACAAATTGAAGAGTGCGCTGCTGGTTGTCGGAGCCCTGAACGGTACAGGCCCTCGCTATATTCGAGACCTGCTCTTGGAACCTCACCCTGGTGATCTGATACTACCTGCTGTTTGGGGATCTTGCCATCATGCCTTAAGTTGGCAGGTAATTGGGCCTTTGCTGTGGCGGATCCCTCACTGTGGAACTTGCTCCCCCCCCCTCCCAGATGTTAATCTCATTTCCTCTCTCCACACTTCTAAAAAGCACCTGAAGATCTACTTATTCTCCAGGTGTTCTTAGGATCCACTGCTCATTTAACCTATTGTGTCCTCCCTTTTATAAATATTTGAATTGTATTTTATTATGGCAATTATTTTATGATTGTGAAGTGCTCTGCATGCCATCCCACGAGGGGGCATTATAAAAAATAAGATTTATTATTATTATCCTGCTCCCACAGAACATTGCTGTGGGGCACCCACAGACATTGCTCATGGTTAACCAGTTGTCCACGATCAATGTTTCGCATGGCCACTCCTGTGCTACAGCGACCTTTCCGTGTTGTTTTTTCCTGCACTTCTCTCCTGCAATTCACTAACAGTTGTTATTTTAAAATCCTAGCCTAGCAACGCTGTCATAGGAAACCCTGCAGAAGCTAGCTTGAGAGACATCAGGCAGAATGATAATGGCTCTCCCAACCACTGGGATCTGATCAGTATCAGCAACATGAAATCACTTTTTGCTAATCAATTTTTATCACAATTTTCAGTTGCACCTTTCCTTTTAAACCTTAGGGATTAATAACTTTGCCTATTGACAGTGGTATTATATCTACAAGCTGCTCGCATACAGTATGACAATTGTTATAGAGTAATTACGGAACAATCACAAGAATAACCAAGCTGTTCAAACCGATCGTGGGCTCGTCATGCAACTCTGTGGTATATGGGGCAAACAAAATTTGATGTTAGCAGCTGCAGCAGCTGGAAAATTAACATAATTATATGGTGATAACAGTTAATGTTTTCCCTCACCCAAACATACAGATACACCTTTGTTCAGCCTTTAGTGTAGCACATGAATAAGAAGAAACGTAGTGTGGCATATAGATAAGTAGCAAGTCCCTAACGCAGCAGCATCGGCTCCTTTGCTCTGTGCCTAATGATGATATTTTCTTACATGAGGCTAAAACTTTGTCTAACCACCTTGACCCCTTGCAGAAGGTTCAGCCGTTGACATGCTTCACTTAGCAATGGAGAGAGAGTAGATCAGACGTTCTCTTCTATTGGACCAACTCCTGCTGGTGACAGTACACAAGCTTTCAGGCCACACAAGGCCCTTCAGGAGCATAGCTAAGTTGGAACGGGTCTTGGTGCAGAAGATGAAAAGTGCTCCGCCCCTTTCTTCCCAGCAGCAGGGGATGAACTTGCAGCAGGGAATGTGGATTCCCGCCATGATTTTACATGGCCCTTTTCAAACTTTTGTATGGTCCTTTTCAAACTGGCGTCCCCAACCCTTCGCCACGTGTGTGGGTGGGAGCCATAGGAACACCGCAGGTCACCACCGGTGGTGGTGGTGGTGGTGGGAATGCCCGTGGGAACACTGTCGGCGGTGGGTGGGGGTGCGTGCGCACTCCCGCGTTCCACCCATCACCCACGCAGGGACCAACCGGCGCCAATGCTGGTTGCTCTGTGCGTGGAGGTGGGTGGAGATGGGGGGTGTCTGTGTGAATGGGCGAGCACCCACCTCCACCGGCACACACCAACCCTCCCCACCCACTGCGACCCATTTTAAAAGGGCCAAAGGCACTTCACTTCCTGTCCCTATTATAGCTTCAACCTTTGAGGCCCTTCTTTGGGCATGCAACAAGTCAGAACTCACACGCCTCAGGAAGGGCCCTGTATTTTAATTTTTATTCATTTAAAATTTATATGCCACTCTTCCCAACGGCTCAGGGCAGCTCACAACAATAGAAATATGTAAAAATTATACATAAAAACAGCCTTGAAAAAAACCCCTCAACCCTCCACCAGAACTACCCAATATCATCTTCCCAGTTTCCCGGTATGACCCTTTGATGCCACTCTCAGGTTGTTTTCCTGGTGACAAGACAAGCATTTATGAGCTTAAATGCAAAGTAAATTTGCTAATAATCATAACAACTGATATAGATAAGGGGGGAAAATACAGGTGTCTTAGTTTCCCATCAAAGAATCCTATTCACTTCAGGCAACAAGGAGAGGACATTTTGCTGGGCTGGGGTGAATTCATGTATCACATCAGCCATGTTTAGCTATGATTTTGTGCAAACTGTCACCGTCTGGCTTTGTACCTAAATCTGGGGCTGTTACTCTTTGAAAACCTGGAGCAATTATCCATATTTAAATTGTTCTTGCATTAGCCATGCGAATAGCCCCTGCTGCAACACCTGTGGCTACTGTCTGGACAGACTGTGAGAGCAGCTGGTTCATGATCTGTGTGATGTACTGTTCCTTGAAAAAGCTTGGTAGCTCTGCACTTATCCCAAGCAGATGAGAGCTCTATTTACTAGAACATTGTAGTCAGCAAGATGGCTGTGTTGTCATCATTTTTAGAGGAGTGCTACACGCTTGTGCCTAAAAATCACGAGCCCATGGAAAGAGCGTGGGTGGGGTTTAGATGTGCGGGGACACATCTTAAAAAAATTGGCGCCTTTAAAATAATGCCCGCACGTCTAAACCCTGCCCGTGCTCTTTTTCACAGGCGCGAGGTTTCTAGGGATGAGCGCGCGGCGTTCATCTAAGAATGGACAAGCTCTTGCTTGTCTGCCCAGAGGAACTCCATTTCCAGGCAGAACCCTGCTTTTTACCATGGTTGGAACAGACATGGCTGTAGACAGACTGGGGACACTTCAATTGTCCTGGAAGTTCTGAAATCCCTTATAGAAGGGCTGGCCTTCTGAAGCGGAAAGGATCCAGGGGTGAAGCGGAGAGGATCCAGCCCAAATGCAATCACAAATTATGCATAATACCTCTCCAAAACCATCTTCTTACTCTCCAGCAGCACCCTTCAAGCAGTGTCTTCCTCCTGGTAGGAAGACCCTCTCTGGGCTTCAGTCCCAAGTATCAGGCTAGCCCCTCACAGGGCATCCCACCTGCATACCTTCTGGCCAGAGTCCCCTATCAGCCAGCCCCAAGGCAAGCCCTGTATGAGCCAGTGTTCTGGGGAAAAAACGTCTAGTCTCCTAGTGGCTGTCTTCAGTTTGGGAACTCCAGTGAAGGTTCCAACACCAGAAACAAGCTTTGAGCTCTACTCTCCCTAGTAGTCCTTCTCTCATTGAACTCCCAGCTCAGTTCATTTGCCTTTTACCCGGCCCAGCAGCATTCTTCCTCTGCTTCAGGTGAAAGCAGCCAGATACTGCCAAGGGTAACCAGCCATAGGTTCGATCATATGCTTAAGTGCCATGCTAAAGGCCATATTCTTCAACAACTTACTCTAGGGCTAAAGCAAAACAGTGATTCTTTTCCATATTTTCAGAACATCAGATGGAATTCCCTGCAGGTCAATCTGTCCCAGACCCTGAAGAGTATACTGTGTTGAACTGAACATGAAAAACAAATTGTGGTAACATTTTCCTTTTTTCTAATGATTGAGTGTGTGTGTCACCATTTTGCAAAGGTTCCAACTTCTGTGGATAAAATTAGGGCAGGAATGGGGAACCTCAGCTAGTTTCCATTTGACCCCTTTCTAGTTCATGCTTCTGGTTCCTACCCCCAAGCACGGGGAAACTGAGCTCAGAATAAGGGAGCAGAGATGAGGACATGCACACAAGGAAAGGGGGAGGGGGACAGATCTATGATCTGGACACTTTTCTTCTTGAGTGCTCTCCTTAAGCACCTCCACCTCCAACTTCTATGTAGCTCTCAGAGCTTGTATTGTGATTGCTTGCAATGATTGTGTGCTGTGCTGGGTGTTGTCCATCTCTGCTAGGTGCATGCTGGTCAACGAAAATGTTTTTATCTATATAGCACGAGCAATGCACTTGTTGCTTTACAATAATCAGTTACAGACATGTCCTTGTCCCAATGGACTTATATTGTAAAAGAGACAAGGGAGGGAACACAAAGCTAGAGAGGGACAGAGGGGGAGACAAGAGTACATGCACCAAGTTGTGACATTGCAGGTTCATGCACTGAGCTTAGTAACAAGGGAGAAGGGGACTCTAAGAAATACAAATTTTACAAGTGGCTCTTGAGAGAGAAAAGGTTCCTCTCCCTCTGATAGAGAGAACAAAAAGAGACAGACTCTCCTCTTTCAACAGAAAGCAAATACTGTCAGGATCTCCCCAAACCCTAACTTGGTAACTTCCCTTTAAATTAGAATACTCTTAGTAAGGTAGCACGGTTATATTTTCCCATAGGAATTTAAGGGCTAAGTCAAGGTTTCTAACAAGTCATGCAAATTCCCAATTTATGTGCTGAAGACCAGGCAGCTGCCTGGCTGTTTCTGCTGCTATATGGGGACTTACATTTACAGTTTCAGTCACATTCCCCTTGTATCAATAATACTTGCATAAGTTTCTGTACCTGCTTGGATTGTTCATCCTCTGGAAGAAACATCTCTGGGTTGGTTTTTCCCCCCTGTTCTGATCTGCCTGTGTTTTTCCCAGAGAGAAAGATTTACAGAGTAGACATTCATCTTAAATAATTCAATTGCTTCCGCTGCTGTGCGGTTCCCCTTCAGCTCCATGTTTCTATGCTCCCAGCTATGCTTAGGGCGAGAGAAAACTTCTAATTAGTTGGACAGGATTGCTCTTTAATTATGGAAGATCTTTGGCTGGGATGACATTTTCAAGCAATGAAAAAGGGGGGTTGTTAAAGGAGCATAAAACTATAATGGTAACACACTCCTTGATCTGTTGCGAAACAGCTATTTCAGTTGAAAGTTTTAAAATGGTGGGCCACAAGCTATGGTCCATTGACCAACAGTGGTCCATGAGTCCTTGGTGAGTGGTACAAAACTGGTTCATATAACTAACTATGGCAAAATGGCCTTTGGTCCCTGCTGGTGCCAGCACCTCAGCTATCTTGAAGGGCAGAGATGGCAGTAATTAACATACGTCAGCCATGGGCAACACATATGCATTTTGGTTATCACAAGCCCACCAGCAATGGTCACTACTCCTGTCTAGTGAGAACCAAAGACAGATGCAAATAGCTTGTAATGATTGTGTGCTGTGCTGGGTGTTGTCCATCTCTGCTGGGTGCATGCTGGTCCACGAAAATGTTTGAGGGTTAATAATTGTCCTTTGGTCCAAAAGGTTGGTTATCACTGGGTTTTAAGCATAAAGAAAAAATAGGTATTATGGCAAATTGGACTATAAGCGTGATATAACTTTTGTCCATGCCAGTTTCTCTCATTGGTGTGCTCAGTAGGGGTGTGCACCAGGTCCCCATGTAGCTTTCATTTTTCGTTACTAAAAAATGTTATCGTTATTAACAACAATGTTGTTTTCATTATCGTTGTCATTATTGGTATCGGTATTGTTTCAAACAAAGATTTTATTTTTGGTATTGGTATCGTTATTGGTATCAATTCCAATAACATAATATATATAATAAAACAGACTAGCCTAAATACCTATATAATATCTAATATCTCTCTCTATACGTACACAAGTAATATCTATCCAAAACTAAGGGAGACAGGGGAAGGGAAAAGGAAAACTATTATCTAATCAATTATCTATATAACTATTCTAATGTAATCTAAATGTCTATAATATATATCTATATCTAATGTATACTACCTATCTATCTATAATGTACGGGGGTGGGGAGAAGAAGAGCAGGGAAAGGGAGAAGGTAAAATGTAGGATATGAGGAAGGAAAGGTATTGGTGGTAATACATTGAGGGCTAGGGAGGATTTTTTGTGTGCAAGCACCACCGTTCTGTAAATGCAACCTGACAAGCAGAGCTCTCACATAACAGAGAAAAAGCTTGGTCCTCCAATTGTAAAGGGTTGCAGTGCCCTCCCCCAGAAATCACCCCCCTCCCCCGATTGGTTGTGGGAGGCAAAAGGCATTGAGCAATCACAGAGTGCCATGAAACTGCTGGGGCCTACTTGCACTGCTCATTGGCCAGCGATACATCATCAGATACTGCTGAGCTGCTTGCCCCTCCCAACACAGGCACAGTTCAAGAGTTCATCCCTGTTTAGGGCTCGGAGATGTCTGCTCCCTCCTTCCTCTCCACATTTCCCCTCCAAAACCCAACTGCCACAGCACTAATAACAACAATAATGACACTGTCATCTTCGTTGTCGTTATCAATTGTCATTTTCATTATTGCAAGAACGATAATGAAAACGACAATTGTCGTTATCATTATTGTAATAATGAAAACGACATGCACACCCCTTAGCTTAACTGCTGTTTGAGGATAGTATAACACCATTGAATGTCCAGCAAAAACAAACTAGAATCTGGGCAGCGACTAGCACTGAAACAGATATTTGAAGCAAATACCAAATTTGACACATCCAGTCTATTTGTTTTTCAAAGCCAATATAAAAGCAGAATTCACTTCTGTTTTCATTTCTGTATCTTCCTTTTTGCTTCAGTAGTTTGGTGAATATACTTTTACTTTGCTATTCTGGCACTCTGTTATTCAATATTTTGTTTAACTGATGGATTATTTGGTGGGTCTTTTCATTTTTTTGAATGGAAATGTGATTGGACCAATTTGTGTGATGTAATGTAGCAAACAGTTACAAAAGTATAAAGATTAAAAAACTCTAACGTATTAACTGAAGCAAACGAAGTATTGAAACACCAGAGTAAACAAATTACATAATACCAAAATAATGAAAAAATGAAGATATGAAGAAGCAAATTTCATGGTGACAACAAAGACAAATCTGGATATGTATTCATGGAATGCATATGCAAATTTTCTTCACAAAGACAAAAACAGTCATTTTAGCCCTCTCTAGTATGTTGTCTATGCCAGCTCTCATCATCATGTGGGAGGATGCTTCCCTTTCCCAGAAGATTCTCTCTTGTCTATTGTGCTCCATCTGTGTAGCCTCCCTCTCTTAACTTTTCCGTTGCTCCGTTTAATCTGACGCCAAGCAGTCTACTCTTGTCCACACCATTCCATCTGCCTCTGAATTACCTTGAGTACAATGACTTCCTCCACATTTGAGTCTTTTCCAGACTCTTCTTTTCTGGTGCCTTAAACCACCTAATGCAGCTATTAGTGTTCTAGGAATGCGTTTGTTTTTTAATTTTGGAACAAGAAAACATGACAAGTGTTTTTAAACAATGGTTATATATTATTTATACAGCACAAGCAATGTGCCTGGTGCTGAACAGTCATGATTAGGGACAGTCATGATTTGCGCTCATCGAACCTTCAGAGAATACTCATGAGTTTCTGAGGGGTGTGGTCAGGGGTGGGGTGGGTGGCTTACCTTCCGAAGGTGTCCCTAGCTGATGCGTGGCCTCTTCCTGGCTGGTAACTAGTCATAGATGGGAGAGGAGACTGCTGGTGGAAAATGGCGGGTAGGCGGAGGACAGGAACGGGAGTCCTGTTTGTCTTTCACAGATGAGACCTCAGCCTCTGAAGAGAAGGTGGTGGGGAGGGGGAACAGGGTGCCTCTTTGCTTTTTCCTCTTGACTTGTTGAGGAACCTTTAAATAGACCGGACATACCTGAGAAGGGTCCAGAGTTTGAGAGGAGAGGGATTCATCTTCGACAGTGACAACCGTTCAGGCTGGAGGTTGGGGTGTTATTATTACCACCACTCTCCTTAGCTTATTTCTGAAACTTTGCTGCTTTCCACTCCTTTTGTTCAAGTTCTGTGAGGAGAGCCGGCAGCCTCATTTTCCTTTATATATGGACTCTGAGCGTAAGGAGAAAACAGTGCTCACATGTCTCTCTGTCATGGTCAGAGCCTAAACAAAGTAGAGAAATGCTATGCGGGTCCTTGGTGGTCATTTTACACCTGCATAGCTGACAAAGCTTAAGGCCGTGTTTTATAGCCATCTCTGAAGAACAAGAACAATAGAGCGAAAGATGAACTGTGGTTGGAAGGAACTGGTGGGTCTGAGATGTGCATTGCCTTATATACTGTGCAAATGGCGGGGAAAATCACATGGTAAAGGGCTCATGCACGCAACCCATTTGTGAGAATTACGGAGCCTAGAAAAGGAAGCGTTATGCTGCTCAGCTTCCTGTTGCTATGTGCCAGACTTATATGCTGGCTGGCAGCTAATCAGGAAGCTGGGAGGTGTGACAGGGGCTGGGACCAGGGGAGGCCAGAGAGCAGCACCAGGTGGCCATGGGGGAGGGAGACTGTGGGGAGGGAGCTCGCTAGCTCACCTCTTGACTGGGAGGTGGCCGCAGGGGAGGGAGATTGCTACCCCTCCCACCTCTCAGCTAGCCTGGCATGCTAGATGGGACTTTGTGCTGGCAGACCTGAATGCTGCCAAGACTGCGGGCGAACCTGATTAACAAGTCGTGTGGGCACCCATTAGCCATGATTGGCTCACACAGTGGGCCTGCGATGTTCCAGGACTCTGCTGTGAGTGACAACTTTGTGGTGACCACATGGAGTCCCCGTGACAGACGCCTAATAGATGGGTATGCAGGAACATGCAGGGTGAAGGCTAATGTGAGCTATTGCCTTGTTTGATTCCACCCTAAGTCAGCTTTACCCAAGGACCCCCAGGAGTGTGGGTCAAGAGCCAGGACATAACATCAGCTCTAATATGGATGTGAGCACGCAGGAGAACCATGTGTTTGCTACACATGGAACATTTGGGCCCTAAGTCCAGCAAGAGTGTGGTCATCCTAATGCATTTTGTATAGAGTTGTTTTGACAACTTAAGAAATAAGTTTGCTCAGAATCTTGCTGTGTTCAATTTGTCATTATGTTCCACAGCAATCACCGACTTTCAAGTCCAGTGTTCCTTTCCAGCAGGGCTACCTGAAAGGACATCTGCTGCTTAGGATGTGAGCCTGACACCTGCTATGCATTAAAGTTTTTGCTTCCATTCTCATTTTCTCTGAAGTTTTCTTCTTCAGTCCATGTCCCCAAGTCCTGGAGTTTTTAATCATTAGTTCAAAGATCCTAGCTCAGCTTCCCTCCCATGGCTTTGTCTGCTTTTTCTTTTTTCTTTCTTTTAATTTTTAATTATTATTTTTTAGGAGTTCTGCTAGATCTTACTTATTGGACATTGTCTCCATCTTTCTGACCTGATATTGCTGCCACAATACACAAATTTATAAATGGAATCATTTGCTTCAGCGGAATTATAACAGAGATTAATTTGGCCCAAGCTGTCATTTCAGTAGCAGCGCTACCTCATATACTCCCTGCTGATTGATCACTTCTGATACCAGTTGAACTATCAAGCAGTAGAATAATAATAATCCAAACTTTGAGGTGCTAGGGATAGCAAGACTGCTGACCTGCAAAGCCTCACCCCTATTTCAATAACCGGTTATAAAAAGGATAAAGTAAAACCATAAGCCATCACCTCCCTCATATAAACCAGACTTGTCTCGAACCTTTGACCTTCAGCTTTCTGTTTTTAAAGTTCTATCACAGAAGTGGACAAGATGATCACAATTGATGGATCAGTCGTGAGCAATGTCTTGGTGGCTCCCTGGTCCTCTGACAAATTGATGGGACTGTTGAGTGGGGAGCTCTGACCAACCCCTTTTCTCATCACCATGCCACTTTTATGAGCATCATCGTGCATTATGGCACTTGCAAAAGGGGTGAGGCAGTGCCAGAAAAGAGCAAGGCAGAACGTCTCATTCAATGATCTCTTCAGTTTATTGGTGGGGCTGCCACCTAGGCAGGATCATTCCCCGCCCAGGCAAGCCTGACTGGCCCTGTCCTATCCCTTGATGCACAGAAGCAACAGCTGGATACTCTTTTTTATTCAGTCATTAAGAGAAGGATTTTAACTTACATGGCAACATGCAAATAGCAGTTTGCTAATATGTTAAAGCAGCATGAGTGGTGTGACTGGGTAGCTAAGTTCAGGGATGCCCATGCTAAGAGTCCCAAATGCTATTTTTCACTGAGTCCATGTGTCACCTCTCTTAGCTGATTCGTAAATATGAATTGTAGCTCCAAGTTCCTTATCTTGCAGAGCAGGATATTTTTTGAATGAAGGGGAAAAAAAAGAGCAAAGTGTCTAGATAGATAGCATAGTGTGGAGAATTGAGATTTTAAACTCAACCTAACTGTGCCATAGTTTATGAGACCTTTCCCAAGTCTACAAGAGATCTGCGTCTGAAGAACGATAGTTTCTCTCTCTCTACCCAATGAAGGGTGGGGAGGAATGCATTCCCTCTATTTCTATGCCCAGGTTAACAAATCAAAGAATGCATGTACCCTCCTACGTCAGTCTGATCCTCAATGTGCTCCATTTGTACAAGTCCCATTGAAATATTAGGGCGTTTTGTGGATTGGAGCTTCAGCCTCACTGAAGATCAACTGACTTTAGCCAAGCTATTTATTATTTATTTATTTAAAATATTTAATATCCCACCCCTCCTGCCACAGGCAGCTCACAGCAGTACAACTCAACAATTAAAACCATAAAATTATAAAACATATTACTACCCCCCATCCCCCTCCTCCCTCACCCTCTACCCACCTCCTCCGCCAAACGCCTGGTGGAACAGCCAAGTCTTCCAACTTTTATGAAAGAAGGGAAGGTCTGGGACCAGACGCATCCCCACCGGAAGGAAGTTCCACAGCTTCAGTGCGGCCACAGAGAACATCCTCCCCTGCATCGCCCCCTGGAAGACTCAGGGGGCCACAAGAAGGGCATCCCCCAATGACCGCAGGGGCTGGTCCAGTACCTGGGGGGTGAGATGGTCTCACAGATAGGCAGGGTCCAGACCATTTAGGGCTTTATAGGTTAAAACCAACACCTTGAATTGGGCTCGGAAGACTATCAGCAGCTAATGCAGAGAACGGAGCACTGGTCTAATGTGCTCCCAGTGGCCCAGTCCCACCAAGAGATGGGCCACCACATTCTGCACCAGCTACAGCTTCTGGGCCATCATCATGGGTAGCCCCACGTATAGTGCATTACCATAGTCTAGTCTAGAGGTAATGAAAACATAGATGATGGTGGCCAGGTCAGAGTCTGAAACATACGGCCTAAGCCGACGTACCAGATGTAGTTGGCCAAAGGCAGCCCTCACCACAGCCTCCACCTGAGCATCCAGGCAGAGCTGCGCATCGAGGAGTACCCCCAGACTCTGCACCAATGGAGGACAGACCCCATCAATGATGGGGGCCGTTAGGTCCATCACCTTATCCACCAGCATCACCTCTGTCTTGTCGGGATTCAGCCTCAGTCGATTAGCCCTCATCCAATCCCCCACAGCCGTCAGACATTGAATAAGCACGGAGACTGCAGGGTCTGGGTCTCTTGAAAAAAGGGAGGTATAGTTGGCTGCCATCAGAATATTGGTGACACCATACGCCAAACCTACTGATCACCTTGCTGAGAGGCTGCATATATACGTTGAATAAGAGAGGGGACAACACTGAACCCTGTGGGACACCACACATGAGGTCTCGGTATGATGAAAAACACTTCCTGAGTACCACTCGCTGGGTTCTCCCGGTCAGGAATGAGCGGAACCATTCAAGAACAGTCCCACCCACCCCTGCACAGTCCCACAGGTGTGCCACCAACATCTCGTGATCAACCGTATCAAAGGCAGCTGACAGATCTATTAGAACCAACAGGGTCGAATGGCCCCGGTCCAGCTCCTGGTGCAGATGATCCACCAAGGCCAGAAGTGCAGTCTCCATGCCATAACCTGGATGAAATCCCAACTGAGAGGGATCAAGAAAACTGATGTGGTCAAGATGCCCCTGAAACTGCTGAGCCACCACCCGCTCAATAACCTTCCCTAAAAAGGGAAGGTTAGAGACAGGCCGATAGCTGACAAGGGAGTCAACGTCAAGTGGTGGTTTCTTGAGCAGAGGCCGCACCACTGCCTTTTTGAGACAGCCCAGCACTCTGCCTTCCTGAAGGGAGGCACTGACCACCCCCACTAGCAGCAGTCCCATTGTCTCCTTGCAAGATTTAATTAGCCAAGACAGGCACGGATCTAATTCACAAGAGGTAGCCCTAACAGCCACAAGGGTCCCGACCACATCAGTGGGTGTCACCAACTGAAACTGATCCCATAAAACTGGACAAGGCATGACTTCCATAACCTCTGGTTCTCCTAGTGTAATAAGTGCAGCATTGAAATCGTGGTAAATACGAGCGATTTTATCCACAACATAATTCACAAACCTATCACAGCGTGCTATAGATGACTCCACTCCAGGGTGGAGGGAGCCTAGACTGACCAGCCCCCACACCACCTGGAAAAGCTCCGCTGGGTGAGATTTTGCAGATGCTGAGAGCAGCGAAAAAAGCTTTTTTCCCCTGCCCTCATAGCCTCGGCATATGCTCGTAAACTGGCTCTATGCCGCAATGTGTCAGCTTCAGTACAATAGCGATGCCACCATCACTCCAACCGCTGCCCTTCTCACTTCAGCACTCGCAGTTCCTCCAAAATCCATGGGGGCCTGCTGTGCTGTTGCCTGGACAGCGGACGTCTAGGAGCTGTCCGATCAATGGCCTCAGTCAGCAGAGTGTTCCATAGTGCAACGAGGTCATCGATGAGACAGTCATCGAGGTCAGAGGGTAACTCCTCGAGAGCCAACCGGAATCATTCCGGTTCCATTAGCCTCCGAGGCTGAACCATTCGAATTGGCTCCACACCCTTCTGGGGGCAGACATGTACTAAGAGAGAGGTCTGTAGGAGATAATGAACTGACCATGACAAGGGCACCATTGATATCTCCCCCAATAGCGGAGCACCCGCCTTAAGGCCGGTGCAAAACATGAGATCGAGAGTATATCCTCCCTAATGTGTCTGGCCACTGACCATTTGGCACAGGCCCATGGTTGCCATGAACTCATGCTCTGCCTCCCCTGAGGCCGGTGTCAGTGTGGATGTTGAAGTCCCCCCAGACCAGTGCCTTTGGGGACCACACCACCACCCCCACCACCACCTCTGCCAGAGCATGTAGAGAAGGTGTCATACAGGTAGGTGCACGGTATACGAGCAGCGCCCCCAGACTGTCTCCCGCCAAATCGAACACCAGGTGAAGAGCCTCAATCCCTACTATGGTTTGTACTGGATATCTCCTGACTGACCACCTCTCTCTAAAAATCATAGCTACACTGCCCCCGTCCCTCCGACCGTGGCTGATGTTGCATGGAATACCCAGCCGGAACAAGGTCAGCCAAGATAGGCCCCGACTCAAGGTCCATCCAGGTTTCCATAATGCCCACGAGATTGGCAGCACAGTTCAAGACTAATTCCTGGATAGTTGTTGCTTTTTTGGCCAGCAATCTCATGTTCAACAGCAGCAGCAAAAGGTCGGGGGTCTTCTGATCTCGAATTTCCCTTGTCCAGCTGCTAAGGGGTGAGTGAGCGGGACCTGCAACAGGTGCCTGTCCCGCTTCACTGGTCTCATACCACCCCATTTGGACCCATATCTCCCCCATCCCATCACGACCCCAATGGCTGAACACACACCCCGGTGTGGCTCCCCAGCCCCGGCCCCCTCCGGCTGTTTCACCCTGGCAGCAGAGGAAACCACCACCCCATGCCCTCATACCCTCTACTCCCCTCTGCCACAGAGGGGCAACCCCCCCTTCTTCAAGGACTGCCCCCTTCCCTTTCACCAAGGGGGTCAGTCCTTTCCCTACCTCAGTCCCCTTGCCCCTCCCCCACATAAAACAGACATTCCATCCCCCCTACCGCCTCTATCCCAATTCAAATGATAAAAAACACCAAAAAAAACCCGCCCTTGCCCACCCAGACCCTGCTAAGGAAAGTAAGTGGTTTCTTGATTGTGGTCAAGAGCCATGATCTCCAAACCATGTACTCAGGAGTAGCCCCATTGAACTCCTGCAGGCCTCAGTGGAGTTGATCTGGAGTAAGTGGTGCGTGGCTCACAGCCTAAGTGATTCCAAACACCAGATCTTCAGATTCTGCTTGTAAATGGAAACTATATGGAGGTGTAAGTGTTCATCCTTATTCGTGTATGAAAATATAGTCAAATAAAATTATACCCAAATCATGATTTGTGCTGCAAACTGCATCCATTCGCACATAGGCTGCAATTCACATACTAGAACTGGAGGCTCAATGGGACAGTTCTGCCAGGCAAGGGTTGAATCTGGCATGCTTTCTGTCTGAGCCCCTTGAATATAAGAATCGTCCCTTGGTTTCCCTAGCTAGAGGAGGCCCTAACCCTTAGAGAAAGCACTGCGATGTCATGGTATTTTCTAGGAGGCATGGCTATATCTGAGAGAAGCAAAAAAGTACCTTAGTCTTTCCCCTTTCAGATGTGTCCCTAGGGCTGCCACCTCCAAGTTTAACCCAGAGATTCTGGGTTTTGATCTAGGGTGCAGCCACACAAGACACCTTACCCCACTCCAGGTAGCCTTACCACACAATGCATCCAGTGCATTGTGTGGCTGATGACTACCAGATGTTTCCCTCAACACATGGCGGGGGCAGGTAACTGGCTCCTATGTGCTGTGTCCTTGGAAAAAGGCCAAGGATGCAGCGCATAGCAGCCGTATCTAAAACGGGGTAAGGCTGCCCAAAGTGTGGTAGCTTGTGTGCCTGGTCGCCTTACTCCGCCACACTAGGAGGTCCATTGCAGGGCTTTGAGCGGTGGCTGCTAGCTCCAGTCCTGCATGGCCATGTCACAGCCAGGGGCGGGATAGTAGTCAGGCCAGGGGAGGGAGGCAGGACAGGGTCAAGTGCCTGCTTGTGTGGGTGGTTGCTTGGCCTCCTCTGACACTGTCCTGCCTGTCCTGTTTCCCTGGGGGGGGGTCGGGGGTGGAGGAGAATAACCATCTACCCTGCGCTGGCCCACAGTGTGGCAGCTGCACTTCCACCAGGTTCCAGACCAAGCTCTAATTTCTCTAGCTCATTCAGAGGTACCTGTGGTTAAGACCAGAGAATGTTGCTTTCAGGGTAGCCATATCAGAAAGGGGTGGGTCGTGGGACTTTCCCACCCCCATTTCAACATAGCCCTGCTTCTATGGAGCTCCATGAGGTCACACTGTTCTGCTAGGGCACGGTTACACCAGAAAGGGTCCCCACTGACATGGTCTTGGCCTTTTGACTGGGTCTTATCTTGGAGAGAGGTGGCAACCCTACATGTCTCTGTCCCTATGGAGCATCCTCACAGCACAGCACTCTTTAGAAGGGTGGGGACATCTCAGACACATTGCACCCAGGCTTGTATTGGGCCAAGAAGTGTTCCGTGGCATTAGTTCCGGGCTCAGGTTGTGCCTGATGCAGTTATGTTTGGGCTGAAATTTGTAGCCAGAGCAGAGGTCTATTTCAAACCACTTACTCTGGAGTAGTCTCACTGATTGCAACGGAAAATGGATGAAGGAACTTGGTCACAGCTGCATACATACTGCACCTAGGATCATGCATTTTCCCTACCAGTATAATAACGAATATTCTCTCCTTTGTTCAAGCTGTCCACACCCTCCTCTGCTTTAAAGCCTAGATTTAGTGCAGAGGTTTTCAAGAAAGAGGTTTGCTCTATGTTAATAAATTAAAAATATCATGGTAAATAATTTAAACAAACCAAAACAATCCCGAGTTATGCCACTTTTAGACGTGCACATTTAAAAGTGGCCGCTGTGTCCTCTAAAAGATTATAAACCAGCTGAACAAGCGGCTTGAAGTTTCCTCCATAAAAATGCTCAAACGGCTTAGTTTTAGGCTGATGTTTGGAGGTCACAAATTATTGTGAGTTTTGCAAATGACTTTAAAAAAAAAAGTCTATTCCTTCTCCAAAAAGGATTCCTCTCTCACTGCTTGTTCCAATGTTAGATTTGAGAATTTTCTTAGTCTTTTTGTATGAAGGTTCAGGAAATTGTGAATTATGCTTGTAGTTTTGGAAGACAGACTCCATTATATTATGACTTTCTTTGCATATTTTACTGAATTCGTTTCCCTGATAGCTATAAAATTTAATTTACTAATCCTTATTTTTAGTCTGGGGCTAAACTAGGTTTTTATTCTTATATCACCAAATCATTTGAACCATTTTGACTTAAATAGGAAATCCTTCTGAAAATGAAACAAGAAATACTGAGCACCTCCATTATGTCTGAAAATTTCAGGCTAGCATCTTGCACAGAGTTCATTATAATTAATAGGAGCTATATGGTGAGATCGTATGTATTCAAGACATACATTTGCAACTCTGTCAAAGTAAAGTGACATCAGGAACCCTGGTATGTTATGAAACTTGCATATTTTAAAAGGAAGCCATGCTCTTTAGATACCCTTCATTAAACACAACCCTCTAATCTGATTATTATGCAGAAACACAGCTTGGCTGACCTATAGAAACACATGGTGGAAAATATTACAGTGAATTTGCTGTGCCAGTTTATATCCATTGCAGGTGACTTACATAATACAAGCTCTAGATATCCTTGGTTTATTTCATTAACAGCAACATCTGTTATTATTCAAGTAGTAAGAAACAAAATTCTAAATCTTGTTTTTCTGAAGATGGCATACCAGTCGATTTCTATTGATTAGGGCGGGTGTGTAGGGAGAGGGAAAGAGAAGCTCTTGCAACAGAATTTAAAGCAATTGGCTTAGACGTCTGCTGACACTAGGGGTCTGATTCGGCCCTCAGACTTGTATACATGGCTACCCCTGACTTCACTTGGAAGAATCCATCTGAATACAAGATTTGACCCTCAGTCAATAAGGGTTATTGGCATGGATAGGAACAAAATGGGTAAATCCTATAAGCTTGCTCTGTTTTACGTAGAAAATATATCACAGCCCTTACTGTAACGATAGAGTTCTGCAATGAAGTTTGACATTTCTCTTCAATTTGGGCAGGAACTGAGTTCTAAATATGTAGGTGGCCATTTTGTGGTAACTGGACTCTTCAGCCAACTCCTTCAAGTTTGGATGACTGGGGAAGTGGGAATTGAGTTCTGTCCATTAGTCACCTGCTGCTGATAACTCCACTGGGCCCAACCAGGTTTAAAATATCAAAAGTGAACTTCCACTTTGGCAAATTCACCACATTTGAATGATCAAATTCAAATCAGATTTGTCATCTGGCTTCAAAAATTTTTTTTCTTGAAATCTGCATGACCATGGTTTAGTGATTTTTTTGTTGACCACTCTATTTTGCTGTGTTTTGGTGGTTTGCTGTGGTGTTTTTGGAAATTAATAAGTTGCTGATTGGTTAATCTGCATCATGTGATATACCAAACAAATGAAGTGTCAAAAAAAATTTGGTGAACTTCACAGGAACAACAAATTCAACTGTGGGTATTCATTTCAGTAAGCAAATACCCAAATGTGATTTGTGAATATAAACTTGGAAATTCGTAGAATCAAAGAACTGGAGAGTTGGAAGGGACTCGATCATCTTCCCTTAGGGGAATACTCTATACTTAAAGTGTCTCCAGTAGATACAAGTTCTGTCTTTGAGCTCTAGTTAAAAAGAGATTTCTGAAGCACCACTAGAGTGATAGGGCGAATACTCAAAGCTATGGTTTGGCTTCATTAAGTTACATCTCACTGTACTGGATGGCCCCTGATTACATCCTCATTACTATTGTTACTACTGATTGTCCAAAACTTCTGCTGTGCACATGCCATGAGATACGTTTTATCACCACCACCATGAGGCCTTACAGACCTTGTACAGACATCTCACCTATCATGTGCTTTCCTTACATTGCCATCCTCTGCTAGGAATGGGCGAACGCGGTTTGGAAGTTTGGAGTTCGGCCTGAACTCGGCCTGTTCGGATGACCGAACCTGAACACGAACTGACTGAACCGAACTCAATTCCGAACGTCGAAATGACTGAACAGTTCAGTCAGTTCGGATCGCGTTCGGGTGGCAAAAACATGTACTGGAAGGCAAAACGTGACAGGGAGGGGGAGTCAGCTGAGGATCAGACTTCCAGGAACCAGGGGTAGAGAGGCTTGGAGTAGCAGCCAGCTTGCCCAATCACCATCCCTTTTCGCTTCAGACCACTGGCTTTGCAGTCTGCGATTGGCTAGGCTGCACGGGCTAGGCTGCACGGAGCCAATGGGGCTTGCGGTGAGGTGGGTGCAGCAAGAAACAAAACTGATTGCCTCCCCCCTTCCCAACACCTTCTGAGCTAGTCACTGTTCCTGAACAGCAGGGGTTTCAGAAGGCTCCCTCTCTCCCAGCAGTTTTTGCTCCTTCCTATTCCTAATCCATTGCCATCCTCCTCCTATTTCACCCATCCCAATCCATTTACCTCCATATTATCATTTATTTAGAATATATTAGATAGATTTAGGTGTTATGTTTTGTTTTTACCCCTCCCTGTGTTCCCTGTGTTGAATCTTTCTTCCTCCCTCCCCCCTCCATTCAATCCTTTTCCCTCTCCCTCTTATTCCATCTCTGATTCCCTTCCCCTGTTTTAAGTTTTGGATTTATTTAGAGTAGGATTATTATTAGATTGTTTTTCATTTCAGTTTTGTACTCCTCCCTGTGTTTTGTGTTTCCCCCTGTGTAATATTGTATATATAGATAGATAGTTATTAGATAGACAGTTACTAGATAGCTATACATAGTAGTTAGCTTAGTTATAGAGATAGATGGAGATAGTGTGTTTGTAGGACAAGGCCTTTGTAGTTAATTATTAGGATATTCCATTTAGTTCAATAGGTTTTAGAATAGTTAATAGCAGTTAGATTTAGTGTGTGTGTGTGTGTGTGTGTGTGTGTGTGTGTGTGTGTGTGTGTGTGTGTGTGTATATGTGTATGTGTATGTGTATGTGTATATACATATAAAAAAGAAACAGCCAATCCAGCCCCAGGACCTGCCGTCAGGGTTCTGGGGCCAAGTTACAGGCAGGGAGGGCTGTGGCCAATATGTATCTAGAAGCTGCCACTCTAGCCCCAGGACCCACCATCATGGGTCTGGGGTCATCATTCCTCGCACAGAGAGCCTTATTCAAAATGCCTGAACCGAACCGAACACGACCGAACCGAACAGCCGAACCTGAACGTGGTGACTGAAGTGAACGGCCGAACCGAACAGGCGAACTGAACTGGACCGAACCGAATTGCCAAACCTGAACCGCGATCTGTTTGCCCATCCCTATCCTCTGCAGCATGGATGCCTTCAGATAGTTATCCATTCTTTTTGGAACTAGCATCTTAGAGCAGTCCGTGGCTTGGCTTTGTTTTGTTTTTTAGTCAGAGTCATAAGACTGGAAGGGACTTAAGAACAGTGCCATACTGGGTCAGACCAATGATCCATCTAGCCCAGCATCCTGTCTCTGACAGTGGCCAATCACAGTGGCTTGAGAGAAACACCCAACAGGTCACGATGGGGGGCTCCATTTCCTGTTGTTTTCCCCCAGCTCCCGTCATGTTCCCTGATCCTGTCTGGCTAACAGCTGCTAATAATGGACCTATCTTCCAGAAACTTGTCCAAACCTCTTTTAAACTCAGCTATAGTACTGGCCCTTACCACAGCTTCTGGCAGTAGATTTCACAACCCAATTATACACTGAGTGAAAAAATATTTTCTTTTATTTGTTTTAAACTTGCCACCCATGAGTTTCATGGAGTGTCCCCTAGTTCTATTACTAGCGGAGAGGGTAAATAACTGCTCCTTGTTGATTAGTTCCACACCACTCATGATTTTATAGACCTCTATCATATCAACTCTCAGTCATCTCTTCTCCAAACTGAAGAGCCCCAACCTACCAAGCTTCTCCTCATACAGGAGCCCTTCTATGCCCGTGATCATTTTTGTTGCCCTTTTCAGTACCTTTTCTAGTTCCGCTATGTCTTTTTTGAGATGGGGCAACCAGAACTAGGCATGGGCGAACAGATCGCGGTTCGTGTTCGGCCGTTCGGTTCGGCCGCGATCGGTTTGTGTGTTCGCGTTCGGCCGCGTTCGGTTCATGTGTTCGTGTTTGGTCGTTCGGTCGTACCTCGCGTTCGTGTTCGCCCGTTCGGTTCGGCCGTTCATGTCTCGGCCGTTCGTGTTCGGTTGTTCAGGCAGGTCATATGTTCGTGTTCGGCCGTTCGGTTCGTTCGCCATCGGGTTGTGCGTTCGTGTTCGGCCGTTCGGTGTTCGGGTGGTTCGTGCATTCACTTTCGGCCGTTCGGCTGGAAATATCGCGGGAAGCCGTAAAATCGGCGTCGCGCCGGAAATTCTTGTGCGTTTGCTTGAGTGAGGCAAGAGGGTGTGTGTTTGTTTCGGTGGCTGCTTGTGTAGTGTGTTTTGGTGATTGTTTTGGCTGTGCTGTGTGTTTGGGTGGGTTGGTGTGTGTTGTT
>QEPC01000715.1:5564883-5577189 GCA_003113815.1 Sphenodon punctatus
ACTTAGTAAAGCTTGACTATAAGGCATAGCCAGTAATTTGCATGAGAGAATTTGCATTTGGGGCAAATTTGGGGAGTGAAAACAACCCCCATAAAACAGACTCTTTCATGTGTTTCTGTGTGTGTGTGTGTGTGTGTGTGTGTGTGCTCCCAGGGCTTAGTTTGAATGTTTGGGGAGACAGACTATATTTTGGGAATAAAATAGACCCCACCTATAGTGGGTTTTCCCATAGGGGTCCAAATGTACCCCAAGACCTGGCAATTGCAATTTTTTTTTAAGTCCGAACGTAAGGGTAAACCACACTGGTCCCAATACAGATCCCTGAGGCACACCACTTTTTACATCTCTCCATTGCCATGGGTCATCTAGTCCAGCCCCCTGAACCAATACACAATCCATCCGAGAGAGAAAGGCTGGATTGTTCTGCCCCTCCTCCCCCTCTTTCAGGGCCTACTTCATGCACATTATGTCTGTTGTGGCATATTTGCTGAATCACCAGGAAGGGACCTTCAAAGCTCCTGAACTAAAGAATGCTGAGCAATGCCAAACTTCATTCTCTGAACTAGGAGAACACCAGGGAGATCAGAGAGTCAGGATCCGTTCAAATCTTCCATTTCTCTTGTTCATTTGGAAGCCCACCTTCTGCCCCCCTTTTTCTAACCTGAGGTAAGTTTTTTTCCCCCACTTATACACCTACATAATTAAATGGGTAATGCATCCAGGTGCATGCCTGGCAATGATAATCAGGCTGACTGAGGTTAGAGCATATTTTTAAGTACAGTATTGATATGAACTAAACTAG
This sequence comes from Sphenodon punctatus, assembly GCA_003113815.1. NCBI lineage: Eukaryota > Metazoa > Chordata > Lepidosauria > Sphenodontia > Sphenodontidae > Sphenodon > Sphenodon punctatus. Next base: position 5,565,686 of record QEPC01000715.1, read on the forward strand.
CTTTTAGCACTGGTGCAGGTGCTAAATGGTAATACTGGTGCTAAATGCCAAGTTTTGTGCTGCTCCAGCCAGTGGCGTGCTCTCCCTCTTTACCCCACCAAGGATAGAAATGTGCTAGTGAGGGGTTGAGAGAATGACAAAGCGCCTTAGTTCTCTAAACAAAAGTGATCTCCTGTTCTGACAGTGCCCACTGCCCACAGCTGTTAATGTACCTATCCCAGTCAGTGTACCAGTCTGCAGCATGCAGACAATTAACTCCAATTGCTTGTGCTTGCGGTAAAGAACATAATTATAATGAGGGAGAGACAGAGTTACCTCAGATGCAAATCCACAATATACCAGGATGTGTGTTTTGAGAGAGTCATAATAATCCCAGTTTTATTTCAGTCTTTGATAATATATAATACTATAATATAATAGGTTTAATACACTTTGCTTTTCCAGTGGAACAGTGAAACAAAACTGACAGGCCTATAAGTTTCACAAATTAGTGAGGAGTACATGATGTGTTGCCTGAGGGCTGAAGTAAAAACAGCTAGGCCGGGGCTTTCCCCACACAGTACCCTGGGGTTGTGACTGGGAAGCCACTTTTGAAACTGGCAAATGCCGTCAGAGCACTGTGCAGTCAGCAGCAATCCCAGCTGGGGCCTGTCACTTTCAAAGGCCAGCCAGCGCTTCCCCCCACAGCTCCTGAGGGGTCACTTTCAAAAGTCAGTTGGCGCTTCCCCCCACCTCCCAGCACCTTGTGGGTGAGGAGAAGGCAGAGGGGCTAGGGGAAAGGTGCTGGGGGGTGGGGAGGTAGTGGCCTTTGAAACTTACAACCCCCAGCTGGGTCCATTGCGCAGCTGGGCTCTGCAACAGTCTTAGCCGGGGCCTGTCACTTTCAAAGGGCGGCCAGCACATTCGAGCATGGATGGTGCCCATCAATTCAGGCATCCCAGATTCGTCAGGGTGCCTGAATCGTTAGGTGCCCACTTGCAGCTCAACTCAGGGCAAGTGGATTTGAGGCCCCAAGAGAAAATGTTACCAACTTCCCCGCTGCTCTCCTGGTTATTCCTTGTTGCTTCATTAGCTTGTTTTTCCAGCAGGAAATTTGTGGGAGTGAGTCATACTGGATCCCTTGGCCATCTCTTTCAAGACTGGAAGGTGGAGCTGAATCCCCACGTCATCTATTCTGTGAGAGTTGGTGGAGGTAACAGCAGCAGGTGATTAAGGGACTGCGTCAGTTTCCCCCTCCAAATCTTGAGGGATACAGCTGAAGGATCTCATCATCACAAGGTTTCCCTCTCCCCCCATCCTCTGTAGTGGCGGCCTTGGGCAACTGCCCCCTTGCTTCTCTCCCCTCAAAAAAATCCAGCCTCAAGCCATGTGTCACGATGGTTACATCTCTCAGGCAAGACAACAATGCAGCTTAATTCTCATGTTAAAGACATAATGGGCTAAATGTCTGATATATTCTCTAAACCTAATCACCCAATTGGGCCTTTTAGGCTTTTTTATTTATTTATTTTTGCCAATTCTCTTACTCCTCTTCAACCCTTTTAGACCAATGGTTTCAAAACTAATTTACTCCATGACCCTATTTGGAGACAAATATTCTCTAATACCAGGCTCCCAAATAATGAGGCATACAAAATACAATGATCCAAACTGCCACCCCATCCGCAAATGGGATGACCCCACTTGGGGTCGTGACCCCTGTTCTAGACCCATGTTGTAATTTCTATTCTGTTCACGAGATTCCATGATGCCCATTTCTTAAATTCATTTCTAAAACCTGAAGAACACACCAGCCTTCGGTGGTTACTAGTTTCCAATTGTCAATAAAGTTCAGCTTTATTTATTATTATATCAAGATTCAAGTGATCTCAGAAAGAAAAGAAAAAAAGCCTGCAGTCTGAAAAGTATTATTTTCTTTTCCAAGCTGGGTGATGGTCAGTTCATGCCATGAACTACGCTCTATCAGTATATCCCCCTCCCCCCACGTAGGTTTCCCCCTCCCCAGGTTTGTAATTACAGTTACAGAAAGAAAATACAAAAAGAATTACTTCTATAATCCTCACTAATACTTTAATAAAGCTTAGACCTGTGTGTTCAAAAGCAGAGTATTGCAGAGCAAAGTAAGTGTTTAAAAGGCAAGCGATCTATTACAAAAGCATTTGATCCGATTAGAATAATAATAGGACTTTGCTGTTCAAATAGCAACTTTTCATCAAAGGCTCACAAAGCAGCTTACGAACGTAGGCTTTCACGTCAGCCCTTGGGGTGGATCTAGCTTTCAGAACTTTTGAACATAGGTAAACTGAGGTGAAGCGAGAGGTTAAAGGCTTTGATTCAGGAAGGTACTCAAATGCGCAATTAAGCCCCACTGACCACAATGTCACAATGACTGTTACAATGAATCAGATACACATTGAACAAGAGGGAAGACAAGATGGAACCCTGCGGGACACCACAGGTGAGGTCTCGAGGGTATGACGAGGAGTCTCCCATCACCACCTGCTGTAACCGCCCTGACAGGAATGAACGGAACTACTCAAGAGCAACTGCACATGCTTTGCTGGCTAAAGATATGCTTAAATTCCCTTTTTAAGGAACGTTATTGAATGGATGGTTGCCCAGCAGCTTCAGGCTCACCTTGATGTTCTCGGATTCCTGGACCTATTTCAGTCAGGCTTTTGTCCAGGCCAGGGTATAGCATAGACACTGAGCCTGTGACTTTGGTTGATGAGCTACACCTGGAGATAGACAAGGGGAATTGTGCCTTTTGATCCTGTTAGACCTTTTAGCATCTCATGATAATAATTTGGGGGACAAAGTACTTAAGACAAAGCACTTAAGATGTGTTGCCATCGGATGCAGGGGGTGCTCTTGGGACTGTTCAAGCCACTTATTATGAATTAGATCCATACCCATCCTGGCTGGTTAAAGCCAGTCAGTAGACATTAGGGCCGTTGCTTGCTGGGATAGTCAATGCCTCCCTTAGGGAGAACAGGGTGCTGGACCGCCTCAAGGAGGCGGCGGTGTGGCCCCTGCTCAGGAAGCCATCATTGGACGTTGACACCCTGGCCAGCTACCAGCCGGTTTCTAACCTTTCCCTTTTAGGGAAAGTTATTAAATGGGTGGTGGCTTGGCAGCTTCAGGAGCATCTGGCCTGGGGCGATTTCCTGGATCCCTCACAGTCTGGCTTTTGTCTGGGTTATGGCACGGAGACTGCGCTTGTGGCTTTGGTCTGATGACCTCTCCTGAGAGTTGACCAGGGTCGTTCGACCCTGTTGATTTTGTTAGATCTCTTGGCTGCACTGGATACTGTTGATCATGAGTTGTTGCTGACTTGTTTTCAGGACCGGACAGGGATAAGCGGGACTGTTCCTGAATAGTTCTGCTCCTTCCTCACTGGGAGAACTCAGCGTGTAGTGCTGGGTGATTATTCATTTTCTCCCTGGGGTCACACGTGTGGAGTTCCGCAAGGTTCTATCTTATCCCCTCTCCTGTTCAATGTGTATATGCAGCCTTTGGGGGAGGTCATCAGAGAGCTTGGTGTAAGGTGTCATCAATATACAGATGACACCCAGTTATCTCTCTCCTTTTCATCAGACCCAAGCCTGGCAGTCTTGGTGCTTACACGGTGTTTGCCAGCTGTGGGGGACTAGATGAGGGCGAGTTGCTTGAAATTAAATCCCGACAAGATGGAGGTGATGGCTGTAGGGAAAGCCGGGGGAGTGATGGCCCCTCATCATTGATGGGGTCCGTCCTCCCCTGGTATCTCAGGTCCATAGTCTGGGGGTGCTCCTGGATCCACAGCTCCGCTTGGATGTCCAGGTGACGACTGTGGCGATGGGTGCATTTTGCCAATTACATCTGGTACGTCTGCTTAGGCCGTATGTCTCTGACTTGGACCGGGCCATGATCATACATGCTTTTATTACCTCAAGATTGGACTACTGTAACACACTCTATGTGGGGCTACTCTTGGTGATGGTTCAGAGACTGCAGCTGATGCAGAATGCGGCATCTCGTCTTCTTAAGGGGGGCGGGCCGATGTGAGCACATTACTCCAGTGCGCTGTTCTCTGTACTGGCTGCCTATAGTCTTCCAGGTCCAATTCAAGGTATTTGTTTTGACCTTTAAAGCCCTAAACAATCTGGGCCCCACCTATCTGCAGGACAGCCTCATCCTCCGGATTCTGGATCAACCTCTGCGGTCGGCTGGGGGCGCCCTCCTTGAGGTTCCCCGGGTTCTCCGGGTGTCAACCATGAGGAGGGTGTTCTCGGTGGCTGCGGAACTCCCTCCCGCCAGTGTTCCGCCTGACCATAAACCTCCCCTCTTTTCGTAGACAGTGTAAGACCTGGCTGCTCCGCCGGCCCTTTGCTGAGGGAGATGGGATGGGATGGTTAGGTTGGGGTGTGTGGTGGGGTGGAGGGGAGGTTACTGTTTTATTGCTGGGTTATTTTAGTGTAGGGAAAAATGTTGATTTTTAATAAATTTTATTATGTGTTTTAAGTTGTTAGCCGTCTCGAGATGTTTATGTAGGAGGCGGCATACAAATGTAATTATAAATAGATAAATAAATAGTAGGTGCTTTCAGGATTGGGGGGGGGAGAGGAGATGGTCAAGGTTGGATCTGTGGCACAGATCTATATCACTAACCTGCAGATGCATGCCTGCAAGCTGATGACAAAGCAACCAAGAGGATAAAGGGTTTGGAACACAAATCATATGAGAGACTGAAGGATTTGGGTATGTTTAGCTTGGAGAGGAAAAAAAAAGACTAAGTGGAGGAATATGATAGCAAATCAAGAAACATTTCAAAGGCTGCCATAAAGAAGATGAACAAATGTTGCTCTCCCTTGCTGTGGAGGACACAGGACACAAGGCAATGTACAAGCTGCAGAATGAGGCATTTAGATTGAACCTCAGGCAAAAATTCCTGACTAAGAACAGTCAGCCAAGGGAATGGGGTATGAAGAGAAGTCATGGATTGCCCATCATTGGAGAGTTTTAAGAAGAGGCTGGATGAGCATAGGTCTGGGATGATCTCCGAGCTAGCCTTAGAATTTGCAGGGCTGAGGACAAAAATAAAATGCAAGGCCCCCATGGTCATGCCCTCTATAGCTCTACCCCATTAGCCTCTTCCTGCAGCTGCCCTGGGGGCTGGGAGTTGCAGGGTCCCACAGAAATAGCCCATCCTGAGCCCCCTTCCAACATCAGGCTGCTTATAAGGTGGGCCCTGGATAATCTAGGTGTGGCAGATCCTGTACAAGGCAGTGTCCAGGACTCAGTGACACTCACGGTCCCTTACAGCACTATGATTAAGAGATGATTAATAAAACTATATGATTGTAATCTCTAAGATTATGACTTTTCCATGAGTTCGTTCCTTCAATGCCAGTGACACTAGATTAATTGGTCAGATCCAAGATTTGGAAAGGTGTCTAAAAACAACTGTGGGTTGGATTTAGTCCATGTGCTGAGGTTTTGCCAGTTCATCATCTCTCTTTTCCTTGTCCCCTAATGCTCCCCCTTCCCTTCCCCTTGCTACTCCCCCTCCCCCAATCAAAATTCATGATATAGAGGTGGATGGCGTGTTAGTTCTCCAGAACACCACCAGTAGCTATAGTTTCTGTAGTAAAGCAGTTTACTTACAGCATTCTTGAACTATATCCAGGAAGGTTCATCTAGTCTCAGGCAGAGTGCTTCCTTCTGACAGCTCTGCACATCCAGCTCTGCTTTACTAATTTTCTCAGTACACACTCTCTGACTGCCTGCAGCAGCCCAAGGATACATTGGATAACAGCCTCTTAAAGTGCTAGTATCCCACATCTCCCCTTTCAACAAAACAGAATTAAACATCTGATAACCATACAAGAAACTTTCAAATAATTTTATGTTGGTTAATTGCCCCCCCCCCCCTTAGCAACTCTCAATAAGTCTCTGTGGTCGTTTACTAAGCCTTGTTGACCTTTGTAGCTCTGTACAGGTATCTGTAATACTCTTAGATGCTACCGTAAATGTACCATAGTACACTTGCCTTTTCAGGTTGTCTGACTATTGACTATTATTATTATTATTATTATTAAACATTTATAAAGCGCCAGTAACGACCTGGCGCTGTACAGAACATATAATCAGCTGCGGTCCCTACCTGTGGCTTACAATCTAAAAGACAAGGAGGGGGAGACAAGGAGAGGGGACAGCGGGAGAGACATGGGAGAAGACAAACAAACATTCAGGCGGATGCGAAGTCTCAGGTGCGTGTACTTGGCTTGGTTACAAGGTGGTCGGTAGCAGCAGTCAGCAGAGGAGGGCTGACAGTAAGAGCAAGGGGAAAGACTAGAGGGCATTGGGAAAGGCAGCATGGAAAAGGTGGGTCTTGAGGAGGGATTTGAAGGAGCGGAGGGAGGAGGCGAGGCGGATGTCGGCAGGGAGGGAGTTCCAGGCATGCGGGGCAGCGAGGGAGAAGGGACGAAGGCGGTTGGGCGAGCAGGAGAAGCGAGGGAGAGCGAGGGAGGGGACAGCGGAAGAGCGGAGAGCGCGCGCAGGAGCGCGTAGGGCGATTAGGTCCGAGAGGTAAGGGGGAGCTTGGTCATGGAGCGATTTGAACGTGAAAACCAGGAGTTTGAACAGGATACGTTCAGGAAGGGGGAGCCAGTGAAGGGAGAGGAGGAGAGGCGTCACATGGTCGAAGCGACGGGCAGAGTGAATGACCTTGGCGGCAGAGTTTTGGATCGCCACAAGGGGGGACAGGTGGGAGCGAGGGAGGCCAGCAAGGAGGAGGTTGCAGTAGTCGAGGCGAGAGATAACCATGGCATGAACAAGGATTTTGGCCGAGGAGACAGATAGAAAGGGGCGAATGCGGGCAATGTTGAGGAGAGCGAATCGGCAGGATTTGGCCACAGAGTCAATGTAAGGTTTAAAGGAGAGGTGCGTGTCAAAAATGAAGCCCAAGCTGCGGGCACGGAGAACAGGACGGATGGTGACCCCATCAATGCAGACGGTCAGGTCAGAGGGAGAGGAGGGGGATGGAGGAAAAATGAGGAGTTCAGTCTTGGCCATGTTCAGTTTGAGTTGGCGTCGGGACATCCAGGCGGAGATATCAGAGAGGCAGTCGACGAGGCGTGAGCGGACAGAGGAGGAGAGAGAGGGGGTAGAGAGATAGAGTTGGGTGTCATCAGCATAGAGATGGTATTGGAACCCGTGGGAGGCAATAATTTCACCAAGGGACCGGGTGTAGATAGAGAAGAGGAGAGGGCCAAGGACAGAACCTTGGGGAACCCCAACCGAGAGGGGAAGGGAGGGGGAGGTCGACTCGGGGAGGGAGACATTAAAGGAGCGGTCAGAGAGGTAGGAGGAGAACCAGTCAAAGACAGAGCCACGGAAGCCCAAAGAGTAAAGCGAGTCCAAGAGGAGCGAGTGGTCGACAGTGTCAAAGGCAGCAGAGAGGTCAAGGAGGACAAGAACGGAGTAGTGGCGCTTCGATTTAGCGACAAGTAGATCATTGGTGATCTTGGCCAGGGCAGTTTCAGTAGAGTGGAGGGGGCGGAAGCCGGACTGGAGAGGGTCCAGGGAGGAGTTGGCAGAGAGGAGGTTCAGGCAGCGGGAGTAGACGACACGTTCCAGGAGCTTCGAAGCAAAGGGAAGGAGGGAGACCGGCCGGTAACTAGAGGGATCGAAAGGGTCCAGGGTAGGCTTTTTGAGGATGGGGGAGACAGTGGCATGTTTGAAGGCAGAGGGGAAGGAGCCTGTGGAAAGGGAGAGATTGACGACATGCAGAAGGGGGGGAGCGACAGTGGGAGCAATAGAGGTCAGGAGGCGGGAGGGGATCGGGTCAAGGGGGCAGGTGGAGGGGTTGGATGAAGAGAGAAGAGCAGAGATTTCCTGGAGAGAGGCAGGAGGGAAGGATGCGAGGAGGGAGGGGGGCGGGGGGCGGAAGAGGGCGGGAGGCAATATCCCGACGGATCTTGTCAATCTTGGAGGTGAAGAACGATGCAAGATCCTGAGCAGCAAGGGAAGAGGGCGGAGGAGGGCAGGGGGGTTTGAGAAGGGAGTCGAAAGTAGAGAAAAGGCGGCGAGGGTCGCGGGAGAAAGATTCGATCCTAGAGGCATAATAGCGCTGCCTAGCTAGGGAGATAGCCGAGGAGAGGGAGGAGACTATTCTTCCATGTTCTGAGTTGATGTATTCCTTTGTCTTGTGGCATAATTTGTAAGTGTCTTTTATTCCTTCAGAATTTGTCCCTAATCTGTGACGATCTCATACAAGCGAGGAGTAACTTGTTTTAACTGTTGCCTTTTGGTCCCACTTTTGTCCATTCATTAAGCAAACAGTTTCTTGTGGTCGCAACAGTCTTAGCTCTCTAGCTCAGCTGTCATAATACCTTTTTTGTTCCATCTTGACTTTCATCTTACATACATCCACATATTGTGTACTGCATCTTATTTCTGACATATCAGGTAAACAGGTCCTGGGTTTCCTGCCACATAAGATTTCCACTGGAGACAGCCAGTGCTTCAGGGGAATAGCCAAATATTTGAGCAAAATTAAGTGTCGTCATCTTTTGCTTTACTCAACATTTTCCTTAGGATTTTGATTCAGTTTTTGACTAGTCCATTGGACTGTGGGTAGCCAAAGTGATATGTTTGAAGTCATATTCCATGGTGAAAGGTCAAAACCCCTGACAATCAAGCTGCGGCCCATTATCAGTCATAGCTCATGGGTATACCATGCCTTACAAAGACAGACTTCAAGTGATTTATTACATGAGTGGTTGTAGTACTGGACAGGAGAGTCATCTCTGGATAATGTGAATAATAGTCCAGAACCACCACATAATTCTTTCCATGAAGTACAAACAAATCCAACCCCACTTTAGACCATGGATGTAAAGTCTCACAGTCCATTAAATAAACTTAAAACAAAACTATGTTATCACTATGTTACCCATGTTATCACTAGGGACACCTTCCTGGGTGCATGCATCACTAGTCCATGGGATTCTGTGAACTCTATTTTATACTCTGACAGCTTTCCCATACTTTCTAAAAAAATAATAAACAAAAAAAAAAAATCAGATAATTCATCATCCACTTTGCTGGGCTTCAACCCTGACTCAGACTGCTTTCAGATGAGGCGCTAAAAAAGCATCTCACAAAATACGTAGAGCGGGGAACCTGCATGAGGGTGGGGTGTTTAGACGTTCCCCCATGCTACCGGAAATGACGTCGCTCCCATTCTGAGCGGTGACCATTGAGAACAAGCACAGGTTTAAAGATGCAGCATTGTAAAACCCCCTCTAGAGGGTTTTATAATGCTGCATCTTCAAACCTACACTTGTTCTCAATGGTCACCGCTCAGAATGGGAGCAACGTCACTTCCAGTAGCGTGGAGGAACATCTCCCCCCCCCACACCCGTGCAGGTTTCTCTCTCTATGTATCTTTGCAAGGCGCTCTTAAGCACCTCACCTAAAAGTGGTCTCCGTGTAGTCTCTTAATAAGCCATCATTCTTGACAGAACTTTAGACCTATAATGGGTATCCCATTACCTGCTACAGTCACAAATTCTAAATTTGCCTTGGTTTCAATTACTTGTACCTCAAGCGTAGAGTAGACCCCAACAGTGGGAATTCATTCCCCACTATGTGCTCTAAGCTGTACCTTTTTGTACTCTACTGATACAGGCTTCTTTTTAAGATTACAAATATTTTCAGATAGACACGGGTGCGCAAGTTAATGTACTAACAGTTCACAACGGTTCCATTTATGAGTGCAATAGTCCATTTTTTTGAGGCCGACTCTCCTTCAAGTATACCTACCTAGAAAGAAATATCTGTGTCTTGCACACAGTGTTCTCCATGTGAAATGGCATTGCACCAGTCTGCACTGTGCACAACTTGGACACTTTGGGTATTTTCAGACGTTACAATACCACACTCAACCACAGTGAATCCCCCGTGGTGGTGGATGGTCTCGTAACATCTGCTTATGTGCCGCCAGATGTTCACCATGGTGAACCACCAGCGGTGAACAAAATAACCACGCTTTCGAGGATGGTCCAGGCACCATCTCCGAAAGCATGGTTATTTGAACCACGGCCTGGAATCGGCGGACAGTAATGTCTGTTACCGCCGTTGATCCTGGGCCATGGCCCAGGCCCCAGGTCAGAATCGGGTGCAGCAGCTGCATCGGCTGCTGCGCCTGCCCATCTCCAGGAGGGCAGGCGGCTGGGGGAGCAGGGCTGTATGGCTGTACGTTGTACCGCGCAGCCCCGCCCCCTCCAGATTCCCCGTCCTAATCAGCCGGCATGTCTGTTTGACGTGACTTTTTGATTCCGGCACGGAATCAAAAGGTGATTCCATGACGAGGCCAATAGGTGCCCCGTTACATCTGAAATCACCCTTGGTTTCCTTCTTGTTGCGTCTGTTTGCAGACTTTCACAAAATGATTTAGTTTCATGCAGATGTAGCATGTTTGCTCAAATGCTGGACATTGCCTTGGCACCTGTCTGTTTCCACAGCATGTGCAATCCTTCCTTTTCCTTTTGTACCGTCATGTTTTCTTGCTGCTTTGCCTATTTTAACTTGTGCCGATTGCTGCTGGCTGCAACTGTGCTGCAGTTTCCCCTCCAAAACTGTATCATTATGGGTACTTTCTAAAAACTGCAGTCTGTTCTTGCTAGCTAGCTACAGCTACCTGACACAGCCTTATTGCTTTGTCCAGAGTTAGAACTGGATCCTATAAAAGCCTTTTTTTGTTAGACTGAGCCTTTAATACCCATCACAACTTGGTCTCAAGTGAGGCAGTCTTTTAGTTCCCCAAAATTGCAAGACTGACAAAGTCTTAAATCAGTGATGAAGGCTTCAAAAGTCTCTCCCTCCTTCTGCTTCCTCCAGTGAAACAGATATCTTTCAAAGGTTTCATTTGCTGGTATTGCTCAAATTTAAGCATCAGAGTCTCAAAACTAGCTTGCTCTTCATCATTCAGTTGCAAGCTATTAAAAAAGATCAAGTGCCTGTGGACCTGCAATATTCAGAAGTGCCACTTTTTGCTCATCATCCCTCTTCGCTCCAGCACTGGCCTTCAGGAATAACTCAAATTCCTGTCTAAACTGCTTCCAATTTTCTGCTGCATTTTTGGACATATCAAGTGGTCTTGGAGTTCTGAGTCCCTCCATAACTCACCACAGGTGTGAGGTATTTGTGAGGTAATCAGTCCTTAGCAGGCCAGGGCCAAACTCCCAGTAGGCCCAAAGCACTCTGTAGTAGGCACGGGAAAACCGGTAAATTCGGAATCCGATAATGCCGGTACCGGGCGTACCGGCATTATCGGATTCGACCTGGTAAATCCGGTCCGGTTACCGGATTCCGGGTACCGGATTTTTTTTACATTGCAGCCATTTAAAAATGGCTGCAATGTAAAAAGCCCCACCAAAAAAGTAAAAAAAAACAAATCTCCCCGAGTCCAGGCTGCGCGGGTGGAAGGGGGGACACCCCCCACCCACCCTGCCCAG
>QEPC01000715.1:5577289-5590612 GCA_003113815.1 Sphenodon punctatus
CCCCTGCCAGCCCCCCATAACCTCCCACTCACCCCTGCCAGGCTGCTGAGGATCTGAGTCTGGGGACTCAGCTCTGCTAGGACCCAAATCTGGTGCACTCTGCCCACCCCAAGCCACGCCCCCCAAGCCACGCCCCCTGGGTCTGTTTCCGGCGCCACTACAACTATATTTTCCCAGCCCACTTTGATTTCCCAATCCGCCCCTGGTCCAGCGCGCCCGACGTCCTGCCTTTGGGCGGTACTGGCTTTGGAATGGGACGTGTCCGGCCCGACGGCGGCTTTGCCGCCGGCACAGGGCCACTAAGACTATATTTTCCCAGCCCACTTTGATTTCCCAATCCGCCCCTGTTTACAGGCACTGTTTTGAGATCACAGATGCCCTGATTCAACAAAGAACTTCTGCTAGGGTTGCCATTCGTCCGGTATTGTCCCAGACTGTCATCTATTTAAGGCAATTTGGACTGTCCAGATCGGGACTGGGTCCAGTTGCCCTGTTGTCCGGGATTAACCCTGCTGCCCCTGTGCCTACCCCATTGTGTGCTGGGCGTTTACTACAGGAGGGCTCAAGGGGTCAAGTCCCCCCAGGCTGCAGGTTCTCCCCTGGTTCTGTGCATTCTCCCCAGTTGGAAGAATGTACAAAGCCATCTTGAAGAACCTTTTTCCATCAAAGTAGCAACCTTCTGTTACCAGCAGCCGTCTCGGAGCAAGGAAGATATGGATGACTGTGTGGAGCGCTGGGCAGCCTCTGCTGTCAGCTATATACTGGCAGGTGGCACCACATGAACATGTGGTGCATGTGCAGTGGTGCTGCCCCCCCCCAAGTGCACCACACTCATTTTCTTGCTGGCTTCCTTGCCCACCCACCGCCAAGGAATGGGAGAGGAGGGAGAGTCCTAGAGACCCTAAGTAAGTGAGTAAGTGCTGCCTGGGGGTGGGTGTTGGGGGGAGGGAAGTGGCTGGAGTGGCCTGGGCCATGCCTGGGGGCATCTGTGGGGAAGTGGCTATTGGGGGCAAAGGGCTGCATCAGATTTTGAGAGAGGGGGAAGGCTGATTTTGAGAGCTGGAATCCACTAATCCACTTCTTAGCAAATGTCCAGTATTTATTTTGTTTGTTTTCTGTAGCAGAGTTTGAAGTATGGAAAATAATATTTAGAGACTTTATTGGGAGGCTATTGGCCAAGGGCTTCATAAGCCCAGTTGCTTCCTTGTCTTAGGTTGGTTTAAATAATAGAGAGACACATTCTGGCTATTATGGTTTTACAGTGTTTGGAGAGACAAAGGTGATGGGCAAGTGCATTTCAGATATTGCAATGTTGCTCAGTTGCACTGTAAGTATTGGAAATGTCTGTAATCTGGGCTAGCTGTTATGATACTTTTGTTTTCTCTGCTACTGTACTCCTGCCATTGAACACATTGCCTGCTGGTGGCTATTGGAGACAGGTCATTACCCAGTGGGTTTACAATCTAAGGACAAGCCCTGTTTGCCCCCATGCATGTTGGATTCAAGTGACTTGGCTATTTAAAAAAAAATAAAAAAATATTGAGAAAGAGATTTGGGTTGCCTAGTTTTATCCTGGATAGATTTGGGCGTGGAGGGAAAGGAAAGTCCAGCATGGCAGCAGCAGTGCCTTCCCTCCCAAGGCCCATATTAGTGTGTGTATTTTCTGTGTAGACTGTGTGTGAGTGAGTGTGAGAGAGAGATCAGTGTGTGTGTCTGCGAGAGAGAGAGTGGAGTGTGTGTGTGTGTCTGTGTGAGAGGGGATTTCTCCCTTCCCGCCCCCCCCCTCACATGGCTGTCTCCTCTGCTCCCACTTCTCCACATTGTTCCCTTCAACAGCACCTTATAAATCGACAGTGGACTGGGCAGGCACAGATGACCTGGTCAGTCTTCCCCCACTATGGTGAGCAGTACAGTTATTTCTATTTTAATTATAGTAAATTTGCATAAATGCATATAAATTAACATATGCAAAAGCATGCAAATTATTGTCCTCTATTCTGGTGATGTGTCAGCAGCCACCCTAACTTCTGCCCAGGGCTAATATTTTGGAATTCAATGCTGGATCTGCCTCAGACTTTGAGACACAGGCAAAAATGCACTTTTGTTGAGCTACTTAATCAGAGCTACCAAAAATGTTGTGGAATATATATACTTTCTCAACATCTTTGTCTACACTACGAAGAATATTATTACACCCATTTTGCAGATGTGGAACTGAGGAGAATTAGTGACTTCTGAGGTCCCACAGCATGTCTCTAGAAGAACTGGGGACTGAACCCAGATTTCCCCAATTTTCTGTTCAGTGCCTTACACACCAAATTATCCTTCCTCTCTTTCTACCTTCATTTCAGTTCATTCATAGGCGAGATACTATGAGCAAAGCCTCCTGTATTCTGCAAAAGTAGTCTACATTCTGCAAACAGAAAACCTGATTTCTGCAAGCAGGTCATGACATGAATTTGTAATGCAAATGAGTTTCTATAAAGAGCAGTAGGGGTGCTGGGGACTGAGCATCTGGAACAGTGGGAGGGAAAGGAGAATAGGGTACCCAAACCCTCTCCCCCAACACTCCCATTTGGGTAGAGGAGGAGAGACACTGCAGGTGTGAGTGCGAAGGGTAAAGGAGTGTAGTGTAGTGGAAAGTCAGCTGAAATACTGGGGTCATGGGGCAGAGGCAACAGCACAAAGGAGGGAAGGAGTGGAAGAAGGGTAGTGTTGACCAGCTCCCTCTCCCCTCTCCATAGTTACCGCTTGAGGATCTGAATGGCAGTTCCCCCACTTTCCTTGACCTATTGCTTTGATCGCTCCTCTCTTTTACCTCTAGAGAGGCTGCTATCCTTATCCCGGTCCATTGCTGAGCTCATCTTAGCTCAGCCCCCGCCCCCTCCAAACACAGCCAGAGTGGGCGGAGCCTGGAGAAGAGCAGCCAGTCCAGAAAGATCCGGCAGCAGCCCCATTCCTTGCAGCTAGGAGACAAGCTCCTGGTCTTTGGGTTGGAGGAGGTCATTGGATCCAAGTGCATTCCTGTTTTATCGGCCACCAGCAATTTCTGTGGCGATATGGCAAAGTGCCAGTTTCCACAAAAATTGCCATGTTCATGGAAGCACAGAAAAAAAAACGGGACTGACTCAGCAACATCCAGTGTAATCGGGGGTAGTGCGTTGGATATGGAACTAGGAGTCCAGAGTTCAGAGCTGAAATGAGATTTTACCCAGGTCAAGAATCTTTTCAAGAGCAGCCTTCTTGCTGATATTCTCAAGGTCGAGAATCTTGTGAGAATTAGCATTCTCACTGCCATTCTCGGTGAGATGCTCAAGAACCTCAAATAGTCCCCCGAAACGTTCTTTGCTTGCATAAGATGGCCACCGGGGGACTGTGCATGCGCAGAATGGTCACAGCAGCCATTTTTCACATGTGCAGAGTGGGATTTTTTGAGAATTTTGCGAGCTTTTCAAGAGCCTCAGAAAAACCTGTATCCGTGCCCAATGACCACTGGTGTGTGTGTGTGTGTGTGTGTGTGTGCAAATGTGTAGAATGGCTGCAGTGGCCATTTTGTGCATATGCTGAGTGGTTGGAAGGGGGGGGGATTTTCGAGAATCTTGTGAGATTATCAAAAACCTCAGCAGGAACCTGCGAGATCTAACCGGGAGTTGCGAGAATCTCAGAGATTCTCATGAGAGCGCACAGCATTCTCATTTCAGCACTAATTCAGAGTTGACATTCTGGTCTTATTGGGTGGCCTTAGGCAAGATGCTTCTCTCTTGAGTCTCAGGTCCCCAGCTGAAACACTGGGTGCACGTCCTAGACTTGGCCAGTGTTACTCGTGTGGTGTACAGCGAACTTTGTGAATGTGGAGCAATCCCACTGAAATCCCATTGCTACAAGGATGTAGCTATAAGAGAGATCTCTGGTGCAGCTGTACTAGGGTCCAAGAGCCTTAGGGGTTAGACTCTCCCTGCTGCAGCTGCATCCCCCTAATCCTGGGAGGTGGTGCTAAGGGGGCTATTGCATTTTCTACACCAGAGCCCATTCCAGCCTAGTTCTGCTGCTGCATTACCAGCACTTCTCAAAGACTATTGAGATGGACAGATAGCTGGACAACACTAGGCTAATTCTTCATGATGAAATATCAGTGTAAAGGCAGCAGCAGCTCTCTGGTCCTATTCATTTCTTATACTTATTCATTTCCAAACATTTGCTGCCGCCACAGCGGTAAAACACAAACGAACAGCCCAACAATGAGGCTCGCTTTCAAAAGCACAAATTATTAACAGGTACGCATAAGCCATCAGGGAACAGTGAGTCAGGCACAGCGTGGTGCTGGGGGACACTTTCAGAAATACCCTTAATTAAAGAGCATATGTACAGCTCAGGTAATCCTTTATGCAGGCTCCACATTACTTTTTAAACAGATTAATAAAAGGAACAAACACAGATTTCAGCCAAGGCACACCTCAGGCCAATTTAATTCCTCAGGCACAGGTTGTATTTCAACTCTGCATTCCAAATCACATGCCATTAGAATAGTTTGGTCTTTGTCAGATTTTCACAAAGAAATGGATATCAAAGTTCTCAAAAATTAAAATAAAATGTAAACAAAATTACGTGCTTTTAAATGACTTTTTGTTTCAAGGGTTTATAGCAGTAAAGCTTTTAAAAATAATTTTTAAAAGTGTACCAGTGTTAAAACAAAAAATCCAAAATGGATATCCAGGTGAGGGTGGAACAAAAATCCTCTTCATCAGATATAGTGGCCAGATTTGATTCATAACATATTTGCACCTAATATTAATTTCATCTGTACTTATTTGCTCATTTTCAGTGCAGTCATCCAGCAGAACAGAGCCAGCACTCACAGTTAATGTGGACATGAGTCCCATTCATTTCAGTGGGACGTATGCTATGTTACAGCTGAAATGGATACCTACTTCAGTAACTGCTATTCCGGATAGTCATATGGTTAATGGATAAGTAACCAGGGTCTTTGCTTCTTGCAGTTTCACCCTGACACTCCCATAGTCAAAACAGGAGTCTCAGGTTTAAATTGTGAGAAGTGGCAACACTGGTAAGAGCATACAGTTGTCCATTATCTGGCTTTCTGAAATACCGAAAAATACTATTAAACAACTTTTTACTATGTTTCCTGTTTGCTTCCAGGTTTCATCCATTGCTTGTCTACTCTTTTTCAGCCAGTCATTTTTGTGCAGGTATCAGGAACACATCTCCTGCATTCTTGACTATTTAAAAGTATTGTCCTCCATTTTGTCAGCAAAATGGCAACATGGTAAAGGGCAAAAATAGATAATGCATTAAATCAGTTAAACCTTCAGTTACCAAGCATTACCAAATTGGTTTGGTTACCATGAATCTGATTACCAATATTCATGTGGATAATCATTTTCAGCTCTAGTGCAGATGCTAACTACGAGTGTGCATGCTGTCCTGCTGGAGGACTGCCTCCTTTGTAACTCTGCATTTAGTGCTAAACCTAGTACTTAGTGCTGCCACAAATCCTATTGATGTGAATGGGTTAGCTCTGGTGCTAAACCACCAGAAGTTAGTTTGGGGGTTCAATCCTATCCTCTTTAAAATGAGTGGCTCAGCTCCTACTGGGTGCAGTCACACTAGCTGGGGCAGCCCAATCCCGCACGTGCCCCATAGCTGGCAAGTGCAGCCGCCACACTTTGGGCTGGTGTCAGGACCTGGGGGCGGAGGAAGCCCCGAGAGACAGGCAGGGACCCCGCACCCCAGAACGCCCCGCCAGAAACCCCGATCCCGGTGCAAGAGGCACCCCACAAAGCCCCATCAGGAGAGGAGGTAGGGAGCAGCACAACCCACGATACCAGAGCGGAGAAATCACCGCTGGAACCCCCGCAGGGAAAAACCGCTTGTCCCGGAGAAGCAGGGGGCGGAGCCAGGAACGACGTTGCGCCGCTCAGCGCGGCTACACGCACAGAGGGACGGAGCCAGAGACACTTAAGGCCAGCCAGCACAAGCTTCCAGTGCCGGCGATCAGTGTTCTGTGAAGCTGGCCCCAAAGCGTGTGATAGAGACCAAAGGCAGACAAGCGAGCGAGTGACGAGAGAAAGAGAGAGTGCGAGAGGGTGAGGAAGGAGTGTGACGTGTGCGAGTGCAGCATTGAGTAAGTGAGTGATTGGGTACAGGTGTGTGTTGTTCTTTGTGTTGTGCACCATCCCCCTATCTCCCGGTAGCCCTGAGTGTCTCCCTGCAGTGGGTGGGGGTGTTTCCCCCGTTTCCCTCGTCCACAGGAGTGCTCTCCCTCCCCCACGCTTCTTTCCCACGTGGTGTTCTTCCCCCAGCACGGTGTGCTTGGACGGGTGCAAGGGGTTTGGACGTGTGGGCAGGGACCTGGTCCCCCTGGGAGCCAGGAGGGGGCCTGCACACTATGGTACTGATCCCATTCCCTGTGATGATACGGCCCTATCTCTAACGAGACACGGTGGGCCACCCAACAACCTGAGGGAACTTCTTTGTCGGACCCAGCGTGTGCACCCCCTCTCCCCAGGAGTCCCTTGTGTGGGTCGAGTGAGCTGCTGGGCAGGTCCGTGGGCTTCCCCACACACTCCCCTCTTCGGGGAGACCTCACAGTATCGCCGGCCCTACCATGGACCTGGCACAGCAGATGGAGGAGATGTCTCGGGCCATCCAGGCCCTGGCAATGGACCTCAGAGATTTGAAGGATCAGGTAGCGGGGAGCATGGCGGGAGCCATGGGGATGGCCGCGGCCGCTCCCCCGGCGCCGGTAGTTCCGGATCAAGGGATGGCAGCGGCCGCCGGACCAGTTATAGGGGCCTTTGGGAGGGAACCCCGCCACCCTCCTATCCAAAAATTCGGAGGGGACCACAAGAACTTTCAGGGGTTTTTGGCATTATGCCAATTAGCCTTCCAGGTCCAACCCCTCACTTATGCCTCGGATACCGCCAAGGTGGCCTTCATCATTGGGCACTTGGAGGGTTTGGCCCTGGATTGGGCTACACCCCTGCTACTCAAGGATAGCCCCCTCTTAAGGGACTTTAAGGGGTTTCTGCAAGAGCTACAGTTTCTTTTTGATTATCCCCACCGTAAAAAAGACGCCGAAGCAGCGATCATGACGCTACGGCAAGGCCGGGGCCCACTCTTGGAATACGTAACGCGATTCCAACAGTTGGCGGTGGAACTAGGGTGGGCCGACGATGTATTGAAGGTCTTATTCCGGAAAGGCCTAAATGATGAAATCAAGGACCAGTTGGCCTTGACAGGGACCCCAGAGAAGTGGGGAGCCCTTGTCAATCTGGCCTGTCAAATCGACGAACGCCTAGCCGAAAGGCGCCGAGAGCGACGGCAGGAGCTGAATTGGGGAAGGGGAACCCGGCCCGGCAATCTCGGAATCGGAACAGGGAAGGCCGAGGAACCAGAACCGATGCAAATAGGGGCCTCTCGCGGCCCCCTTGATGCCCAAGAGAAAGAGCGTCGGCGGGTGGGCAGGCTTTGTTACTACTACGGGTTGGAGGGACATTTCTCCAACTCCTGCCCCCAACTGCCCCCCCATCGTCAGAATGCGGGAAACGAGCGGGGCCGGGGCGGGCAGGGGACGTCCCGGTGAACCGGGCAAAGACCCCTACACTACCAATGCACCAGATCGCCACTACACAGCAGAAGGGAGATCAACTCCGACTGCCCCTTATGCTGCACATCCAAGACCATAGGACGGTGGTACTGTGGGCCCTCGTGGATTCAGGGGCGTCGGGGAATTTCATCGACGGGCAGATTGCACAGCGATATGGAGTGCCGCGAATCCCTAAACCCTGTCCCGAAGCAGTCTTCTCGATTGATGGATCCCCCTTGGTTTCGGGTCCCGTAACCTGTTGCACCTCTGTTCTCGTCGGGGGAATTGGGAACCACTTTGAATCCCTCACACTGGATGTAGTGAGCACCCCAGCCTTCCCCGTGATTCTGGGCATCCCGTGGCTGAGAAAACATAACCCTTCCATTGACTGGGGTCACAAGAAAATCTCCTTTTCTTCCCAATATTGCCAATCCCAATGCTTCCAGGAGCCCCCGGACCCGGGAATAGGCGCCCGCACCACCATAGCGGCCGCCTTGACCACCGACGTCCTTCCGGAGGAACATCAAGAGTTGGCTGAGGTATTCCGTAAGCAGCAGGCTCTGGAGCTTCCACCCCACCGCTCGTATGACTGTACCATTGACTTGGTCCCCGGGACTGTACCCCCTTATGGGAGGATTTATGCCCTGTCCGAGCCGGAGCTCAAAACCTTAAAAGAATACTTGGACGAGAACCTGGAAAAGGGCTTCATCCGCCCTTCCACGTCCCCTGGGGGAGCCCCCCTCTTCTTTGTCCCCAAGAAAGATGGGGGCCTACGCCCCTGTATCGACTACAGGGGCCTGAACACCATTACGATTAAAAATCGGTATCCACTGCCCCTCATCCCTGAGCTACTAAATAGGCTCCAAGGAGCCTCTATCTTCACGAAGCTGGACTTACGCGGAGCGTATAACTTGTTACGAGTCAAGGAGGGAGAGGAATGGAAAACCGCCTTTCGTACCCGATACGGGCACTTCGAATACCTTGTTATGCCCTACGGACTGGCCAATGCCCCAGCGGCGTTTCAACATTTAATAAACGATGTTTTTCGGGACGTGCTGGACCAGTTTGTCATCGCCTACCTAGATGACATCCTTATTTTTTCCAGGGACCTTCCACAACACCGGCAGCATGTCAAGCTCGTTTTGCGACGCCTCCAACAATATCATCTTTACTGCAAGCTGGAAAAATGCGCCTTTCACCAGAAAGAAGTTCCGTTTCTAGGATTCATCATCTCCGCGGAGGGAATTAAAATGGACCCCTCGAAGGTAGAGGCCATTCGGGCCTGGCCCGCACCACAAGCGGTGAAACCGCTCCAACGCTTCCTCGGGAGCGCAAACTACTACCGACAATACATTCCGTGCTATGCGGAACTGGCCGCCCCGCTGACTTGCCTCCTCAAAAAAGGGAAATCATACCTATGGGGGAAGGAACAACAACAGGCCTTCACGCGATTGAAAACCTCCTTTATGACCGCCCCCATCCTCCAATACCCTGACTTCTCTCTACCGTTTGTGGTAGAGACCGACGCTTCCAGCATCGCGCTGGGGGCGGTGTTGTCGCAGGTTACAAAAACCAATGAAAAACCCTTGCCCTGTGCATTCTACTCGCGGCAACTGAGCCCCGCTGAGCAAAACTACACGGTACTGGACCGAGAGCTATTGGCCATACGTGCCGCCTTCGAGACGTGGCGACACTATCTCGAAGGGGCTCGATACCCAATTCAAGTGATCACCGATCATAAAAACCTAACATTCCTGCAGACCGCAAGGATCCAAAATGCTCGACACGCCAGGTGGGCTCTTTTTTTTGCGCACTTCAACTTCCACATCATATATCGCCCGGGAAAACAAAACACCATCGCGGATGCCCTGTCACGATGCCATGAGGACATTGAAGACCCTGCTCTGAAAGGGGAAGCCATTATGGATGCCCGAGTATTTTTGGCAGGAGGACTCACCACACAGCAAATGAAGGATTGGGTCGCTCAAGACCCTACGCTGTCGGCCCTGGTCCAAAAAACGCCCACACAGTTGCCTCGACATAACGGAGCCTTCATTGTCCCCCGGGTCGCCCGACAAAAAATCTTATGGGCCCATCATGACGCCCCCTTGGCCGGACACCCCGGACAGCGACGCACTCTGCAACTGCTACAACGGCACTTTTGGTGGCCGTCATTGAGACGAGACGTGCAACGATACGTCCAGGGGTGCCCAGTCTGCAGCCGTACCAAGGTCCCTCGGGTAAAACCCATGGTACTCATACAGTTGGCGCCGCTCCCTCAAGGCCCCTGGCAGAGGGTGAACCTCGATTTCATCGTGGAGCTACCCCCCTCACAAGGATATACGGCCATTTTTGTAGTGGTCGATCAGTTCACAAAAATGGGCCACTTTATTCCGTGCAAAAAATTACCCACCGCCCATCAGACAGTGCAACTTTTCTTACAACATGTAGTGAAACACCACGGTTTTCCCTGCACGATGGTATCAGACCGGGGGCCCCAATTTACTGCTCGGTTCTGGCGAGCCTTATTCCTGGCGGTAGGCACGCAAGTTACCCCTACGACCGCATACCGGCCACAGGCCAATGGGCAAGTGGAAAGAGCTAACCAGACCTTGGAGCAGTACCTTCATTGTTACGTAGACTATTTACAAGACGATTGGGTAACCTATATTCCACTTGCTGAATTTGCCTTCAACAACGCCCCCCACGCCTCTTTGGGCACGTCACCCTTTTTTGTGTCCCATGGATTTCACCCCCGACTTACCCTGTCGGAGGAACCGGCCATAACCGTCCCCGCAGCCGGCGCCATGATAAAAACCCTTCACCAGTGCCACGTGCATGCTCGTATGATGTTGCAACATGCACGTCAACAATACAAGCTCCATGCCGACAAACACCGCCAAGCGGCCCCAACTTACCAGGTAGGAGACCTGGTGTGGGTAGACCGTCGTCACTACCCCTCACTTCGTCCATCCGCAAAACTGGACGATCGGTTCATGGGGCCGTTCCCTATCGCCCAACAAGTGAATTCTGTCACCTATCGATTGACCCTTCCCCCTGCAGCCCATATTCACCCCGTGTTTCATGTCTCATTACTGAAACCGCACCAGCCACCCCTGTATCCTCCCACATCCCCCCCAGAACCTGTCTACAATGTACGGGGAGAATCGGAGTACGAAGTCCGAGCCCTCCTGGACTCTAAACGAATACGAGGGGCACTCTTCTATTTGGTCGACTGGAAGGGCTATGGAAAGGCGGACCGCTCCTGGGAGCCTGCCACGGCAGTTCACGCTCCTCGGCTCACTCGTAAGTTCCACCTTCGTTATCCCCTCAAACCCAGACCCCAACCACGAAACCTCCGGAAGCTCCGACCCTGGGGTGGGGTGCTGTCAGGACCTGGGGGCGGAGGAAGCCCCGAGAGACAGGCAGGGACCCCGCACCCCAGAACACCCCGCCAGAAACCCCGATCCCGGTGCAAGAGGCACCCCACAAAGCCCCATCAGGAGAGGAGGTAGGGAGCAGCACAACCCACGATACCAGAGCGGAGAAATCACCGCTGGAACCCCGCAGGGAAAAACCGCTTGTCCCGGAGAAGCAGGGACACGCACAGAGGGGTGGAGCCAGAGACACTTAAGGTCAGCCGGCACAAGCTTCCAGTGCCGGCGATCAGTGTTCTGTGAAGCTGGCCCCAAAGCGTGTGATAGAGACCGAAGGCAGACAAGCAAGCGAGTGACGAGAGAAAGAGAGAGTGCGAGAGGGTGAGGAAGGAGTGTGACGTGTGCGAGTGCAGCATTGAGTAAGTGAGTGATTGGGTACAGGTGTGTGTTGTCCTTTGTGTTGTGCACCATCCCCCTATCTCCCGGTAGCCCTGAGTGTCTCCCTGCGGTGGGTGGGGGTGTTTCCCCCGTTTCCCTCTTCCCTTGTCCACAGGAGTGCTCTCCCTCCCCCACGCTTCTTTCCCACGTGGTGTTCTTCCCCCAGCACGGTGTGCTTGGACGGGTGCAAGGGGTTTGGACGTGTGGGCAGGGACCTGGTCCCCCTGGGAGCCAGGAGGGGGCCTGCACACTCTGGTACTGATCCCATTCCCTGTGATGATACGGCCCTATCTCTAACGAGACACGGTGGGCTACCCAACAACCTGAGGGAACTTCTTTGTCGGACCCAGCGTGTGCACCCCCTCTCCCCAGGAGTCCCTTGTGTGGGTCGAGTGAGCTGCTGGGCAGGTCCGTGGGTTTCCCCACACACTCCCCTTTCCGGGGAGACCTCACAGCTGGAGGGGAGAGTTGACCACTCGGTCTGCCCCCCTGTGGCCATCACCAGCTCATCCACCCCTGGGGTGGGCCGAGGAACCAGCCCAATGGGGCTCGATGGCTGGACTCCTGTTGTTCTGCTGGACTGGGCCCACTGCCACTAGGCAGCTGTTGGGGTGTGTGTGCGCAACTCACTCCCACCTAACAGCTGATGGGGGGGGCTGGGCGATCAGCTGTTGGGCAGGTGAATTGGGGGAGGGGAGCCTGGGAGGAGCACGTGCTCCTTCTACCCATGGGGGAGGCGGGCATGGGAAGAGTGTGTGCTCCTCCCAGACTCTCCTCCCCCCAACCAGCTGTTGGGCGGGTGGGAGAAGTATGTGTGTTCCTTCCAGGCTCCCCTCCTTGCAGTCCACCTGCCCAACAGCTGATTGCTTCTCCCAGGGTCCCCTCCCCCTGATCCACCCGCCCAACAGCTGATCATGGGGGAGGGGGCCTGGGTAGAGGGTGCATGCTGCTCCCAGGCCCTCCTTCCCCATGACCAGCTGTTAGGGCAGCAGGGGAAAGAGTGTGTGCTGTTCCTAGGCCCCCTCCCATGTTAGGCAGGCAGAAGGAGTGCTCTCCTCCAGGCCTGATCCACAGGCCGCGCCTCATGGCAAGTCTGCACAGCCCGGCTACATGGGTTAACCCAATTTGGCCACATTATCCCACTTTGGACAAAATTACTACGTGCTGTGTCCTCAGCCTTTTTCAAAGGACACATCACATAGCAGTCGGCTACCAGCCCCGCCCCAGGGCGGGTGGAACATCTGGTGACTGCAGGGCATATGAACCACTGCATTGCATGTCAGCATTGCCCTAAATGGGATAACACTGCCCAACGTGGGTTAACGTCTCATGTGACTGCACCTGTTGACTAATTCAGAATAGCAGCGTTTCATTTTTAGCTTCCTTGACACTTCTCTACATTGTCTATTGTATTAATACTCGTGCTAGAACAACAACAAAAATTAACAAGCTAAGCCAATCCAACAGAATTTGAACAAAATAGGATTCTGCCCACTCAAAAGACATGAGTATCAGTTTGCTTCAAAAACAATATTAGACTGAAAAAAAAAAGTGCACAAATGAAATACAATCATAGGCAAGGAAGGGATTATCCTAAATGTAACTCATTAAATCCCATTCCTTGTCTAAAATATACAAGCAGCCGAGTCAAAGAATAATTTGCATTTGAACTATAAACATCAGTCCACAGTTTACCAACCAATGGCATTTCTAAGGCATGCATCATTTGGGCCCAAATTCTGAGCTTTGTAGAGAAGAACAAGACTGCAGAAAGTCACTGGAACCCATGCTAGCAGCATGGAGTCACCGAAATGACTTAATTAAATATTACACTGGTTTGTAATTTGAAATACACACAACAGAATGTGTGTGTGTGGGGGGGGGGGAGTAAAAAAAATAAAT
>QEPC01000715.1:5590682-5629460 GCA_003113815.1 Sphenodon punctatus
GGGGGGGGGGGGGGGGGGGGGGGGGAGGGGGCACAACTTAAATTACTCATCCGGGCTGCTATTAAGTTGTTCCTAGCAACACCAAATTACAGGTAGTGTGCCACATTGCGTGTTTTTAGATGGACGTGGGGCTGCCTGCCACTGGAGTTGCTCTGGGGGTGCACCCCCATGTCTGCCCGCTCTCAGCCCCATCTGAGTTGGGATCAGATGGACCCTGTGGGTTCCCTGGCCCATGGTCCACCCATGTGGCACCCCTACAACACGATAGAGATGTGGGCTAGATTGTCCACAATGCTACAGTGTTGCCTAGGACATGGCTGGCTGGACATGGAGCAGCAGCATAGGTCTGTGCATCAGATGGACAGCCACTCTGCTTGAGGCTGGTGCCCCAGGCTTGGTCATCCTACTCCACTGACAGCTTTCCGGGATGTTCCAGAGTGCCACCAGTGGGGTGTCTCCAGAGCAGGCACAGCCTGGCTCCACCTGCACATCTGGAGCAGCAGTACTGGGGCCCATTGTACTTCGAACCAGTATGCACACTTGACACTGTTTCTAGGGGGTTCCTGGCAATGTGCTGGGGACAAGCAAGGGGCATCTCAATGTCACCCCCATATAGAACGAGGACTTGGTAGGAGATTAACCCCTTAAATCAAGACTTCTGCCTGTGGAGATCACATGTACCCAAGCAGCAGGTGGGGAAAGGACTTTGCTGAGTGTGAAGTGGATCCTGGCACCTGTATCTCAGTTACTGGGGTTGACCAACTCCATACATTTAAAATAGGAACCAGTAAAAATATCAAGACTGACTAAAAGCTCATGACACTTTAATCAGATTTTGGGTTCTTTTTAATCAACCTTCTGAACCTTTAGATCACACCAGTTAGAGCTGAAACTGATAGATGCTTTGGGTACAATCCAAAAACCACAAACCTCAGACTCTCTGCATACAAGTCTGATTTACACCTTAATAAAGGAACTCCCTTCAACTTACAATGCAATATTGATTAACATGGATACAAAGAGCAATCCTCTGGCTGTTTAATGCTGGCGATAGTCTTTAGTGCCTTGGCAAATCACATTCATTTCAATAGAACTTAGGTCAGTGCCAAATACTGGCACTGGCAGTAAATAGCCAGAGGATTTTGCTCTATGTATGACCAGATTGTGGGTTGGAAATTCCAAACTTATGGATTGTTATCTCAAGTACGAAAACATCTGTATTGAGGCGACAATCCCAAGTGATATTTGGTATTCTTTGCATGCCTTTGTTGCTGAATTATACTTCAATCCTCATTTTCAAAGGGGTCACAGACAAAAGTCTAGGAATGACCACTGTTATTACTTTACAAAATTTGTGGTGTATAATATATACAAGCCACATAGCACTGTTTTTACTCATGACAGCACAGAGTTTTAATTTTCAGTAGAAGACCAGACTATTCTACATATTGCTGAAAACAAAAATGACATTCTGTATTTGCAAAGAAAATTTGCACATACATGTGTGACTTCCTCTCCCTTGCTACTCTAAATTTTGTTCCTTTGCTTTGATATTTTGTTCACTTTAGTATTCAGTACATGATCACTTTGTTCCTGGTTATTTCTGTCTCATCACTGCAGGGCCCCTTGGTTTACTGAGGGGCTGCAGTGTATGAAACAGGTAGGTAGGAGCCTGGAGCGATGCTGGCGTCTGACTCGCTCCAAATCTGATTGACTTCTCCATAGGACCCATTTGCGGTCCTATGTTGAGGCTGTGAGGACAGCAAGGAAGGAGTTCTTTGCTGCTCTCATAGTGTCTGCAAAGTCGCGTCCAGCAGAGCTGTTTCAGGTGGTGTGGGGGCTGGTCAGTCTGGCCTCCCTCCGCCTGAACGGGAACTTGTCCCAGGCCCGCTGTGAGGAATTTGCCATCTACTTTGCAGACAAGATCGCTCAGATCCGGAGTAACTTTGACACTGGGTTGGAAGCAGTAGGTGAGGAGCACAAGGTTATGGAGGCACCGTCTGGTTGATCTTTCTGGGAGGAGTTTCAGGAAGTGATGCCAGCCGATGCGATGGATGTCCTGGGGTCTGTTAGAGCCACTAGTTGTGAATTAGATCCATGCACTTCCTGGTTGGTGAAAGCCTCCAGGGAGATGTTGGGGACGGTGCTGGCAAGGGTGGTTAACGTGTCCCTCCAGCAGGGGAGGTTATTGCCCAGTTTCAAGGACGCTGTGGTGTGCCCCCTGCTGAAGAAGCCATCTTTGGATATGGGCGCACTCACCAGCTACCGCCCCATCTCTAATCTTCCCTTTTTAGGGAAGGTTATTGAACGGGCAGTGGCACTGCATCTCCAAGTGCATATGGATAGTATTGGTTTCCTTGACCCTTTTCAGTCTGGGTTCCGTCCCGGCTATGGTACTGAGACAGCGTTGGTGGCCTTGGTGGATGATCTCCACCGGGAGATGGATGCAGAATGTTCACCATTTCTGATGCTGCTAGATCTCTCAGCTGCTTTTGATACCGTGGACCATGGGCTGCTACTGAAATGGCTGCGGGACCTGGGGGGTCTGGTCGGGACCGTCCTTGGGTAGTTCCGCTCAGTCCTCTCAGGGAGAAGCCAGTGGATGGTGCTGGAGGCTAAAACATCAAGTCCCCGGGCCTTGACTTGCGGGATTCCACAGAGTTCAATCCTGTCTCCGTTATTTAATGTGTATATGCAGCCCCTGGGGGAGATCGTGAGAGGGTTCGGGGTGCGTTGTCACCAATATGCTGATGATACTCAGCTGTACCTCTCATTTTCAATCGACCCAGGTCCTGCTGCCTTGATACTTTCCCAATGCTTGGAGGCCGTGGAGGATTGGATGCAGCAGAGCAGACTGAAACTTAATCCCGATAAGATGAAGGTAATGGTGGTGGGAAGGGTGAGGGGGGTGTTGGCTCCCCCGGTGGGTGGGGAGGGGTCTGCCCTCCTGTAGCCCAGCAGGTTCAGAGTCTGGGGTGGTGTTGGATTCGGACCTCCATCTAGATCGGCAGGTGGAGGCGGTGGCTAAAGCCGCCTTCCGACAGTTGTATCTGGTATGGAGGCTCTATCCATACATCTCTGGGCCCGACCTGGCCACTGTCATCCATGCCTTCATCACCTCGAGGCTAGACTACCGCAACACGCTTTACGTGGGGCTTCCCCTGTTTTTGGTCCGGAGGCTGCAGCTAGTGCAGAATGCAGCGACCCATCTCCTTACAGGGATGGGCTGGTGGGAGCACATAACAGTTGTGCTCCGCACTCTGCACTGGTTGCCTATAGCGTACCGGGCCAGATTCAAGGTGCTAGTTTTGATCTATAAAGCCCTGCATGGTCTGGGCCCCTCATACCTCGAGGACCACCTTGCCCTCTGTGTCTCAGAGTGAACCCTTCAGTCTACCGAGGGTGTCTTCCTGGAGGTTCCCCATGTTAAACGGGGGGGCCACAATGGAAAGGGCATTCTCCGTGGCTGGGCTGTGACTCTGGAATTCCCTCCTGGAGGAAGCTCACCTGGCCCTGGGTCTTCTGGTGTTTCACCGAACCTGCAAGACCTGGCTGTTCGCCCAGGCCTTCGGAGGGGAGGGTGAGGTAGGTGGGGGGGAGGTTGCTGGATTTTAAGTTGTTAAAGTGATGGGTGGGGTTGTTTTAAAATGTTTTAAAATTTAATCATTTTATGATTGCTGTTATTATTTTTATTTGTTGTAAGCCACCCCAAGATGCCGTAGGCAGCTAATAAATGTGACTAAATAAATAAATAATAATAAATAATTATTTGGTACCTTCATGACTTTTTCCTGCATTGTCACTCAGAAGGACCAATCACATTAATGTTCTCATTCAAATATTTAAAAAAACAACTCAAACCTACCAAATATTACTACAAAGGACACAAAGAATGGAATAGCAAATTTCCAAAGTATGACCTATTGAACAAAAATGCGAAATGAAGATTTGAAACTACTAACAAAGCTGAACCAAATGTCACTTTGCAATTGGTTTTGCCAAAATGGATTTGCATATACTGAATTGGTTGAATTCAGTATTCACAGTCAAAATTCATTTCAGCTCTAGTTCCTATAGGTATTTGGGTGTTACCAGATGCAAGACTTGTCACTTCTTTTTGTCATTAAACACACTTTAGGCATTATGCCTGCTTGTGGATACACACACCCCATATGCGTTTACCTATTTTATTATATATTGGATTTCCAGTAGAGCTGAAATAAGTAGTAGATTACTTGCATAATCTCTGCGGATAACATCCGTGACCAAATCAGGAATTGACATATCTACGTTTTTTGGATATGCTGCTTTATTTTATTTATTTATTTATTTATTTGTTCACATTTAAACCCCACCCCTCCTGAAACAGCTCGGTGTGGCTTACAGTCTCAAAGGAATATAAAAATATAACTATAAAATATTTTAAAAACACTCTTAAAATAATAACCATTAAAACAGGAAATGGGAACAATAATCAATAACACAATAAATAAAGGGTGGAGCGGGATAAAGAACCCCTAGCCCCCCTCCCCAAAGGCCTGGGCGAACAGCCAGGTTTTGCAAATTCACCGGAGTGTTAAAAGGCTTGGGGCCAGGCGAGCTTCCTCTGAGAGGGAGTTCCAAAGGCGCGGCCCAGCCACTGAGAATGTCCTCTCCATTGTGGCCCCCCGCTTAAGACGGGGGACCTCCAAGAAGGCACCCCTGGCAGACCGAAGGAGCCGCTCTGGGGCACGGAGGGCGAGGTGGTCCCTGAGGTATGACTGGCCCAGACCGTGAAGGGTTTTATAGAGCAATACCAACACCTTGAACCTGGCTCAGGTCGCTATTGGCAACCAGTGCAGATTCCGGAGAACAGGTGTTATGTGCTCCCGATGACCTGTCCCCGCAAGGAGCTGGGCTGCCTCATTCTGCACTAGCTGCAGCCTCCGAACCAGGAACAAGGGCAGCCCCACAGAGAGCGCATTGCAGTAGTCCAGCCTTGAGGTGACCAAGGAGACCAGGTCTGGGCCGGAGACATACGGATGCAGCCTCCGCACCAGATACAACTGGCGGAAAGCGGCCTTCGCTACTACCTCCACCTGTTGCTCCAGACAGAGATCTGCGTCCAATATCACCCCCAGACTCCGAACCTGCTGAGCTATAGGAGGGTGAACCCCCCCAATCAGGGGGGCCAACACCTCCCTTGCTCTCCCCACCAACATCACCTCCGTCTTATCGGGGTTGAGCTTCAGTCTGCTCTGCCACATCCATTCCCCATGGCCTCCAGACACTGGGATAGCACTGAGACAGCAGGGTCTGGGTCAGTTGAAAAAGAGGTACAGCTGAGTATCATCAGCATATTGGTGACATCGCACCCCGAACCCTCTCACGACCTCCCCTAAGGGCTGCATATAGACATTAAATAACAGTGGAGACAGAATGGAACCCTGCAGAATGCTGCAGGATAAGGCGTGGGGGCAAGATGTCTCAGCCCCCAACACCACCCGCTGGCTTCTCCCCAAGAGGAATGAGCGGAACCATTCAAGAACAGTCTTGTCCAGACCCCCCACGTCACGCAGCCATCTCAACAGCAGCCCATGGTCCACGGTGTCAAAAGCGGCTGAGAGATCTAGCAGGATGAGAAATGTCAAACATCCTGCATCCATCTCCCAGCAGAGATCAACAACCAAGGCCACCAACGCCGTCTCGGTGTCATAGCTGGGGCGGAACCCAGATTGAAAAGAGTCCAGGAAGCCAATGTTGTCCAGATGCGCCTGGAGCTGGATCGCCACTGCCAGCTCAATAACCTTCCCTAAAAAGGGAAGAGTAGAGACAGGTCGGTAGCTGGCGAGTGCATCCATGTCCAAAGATGGTTTCTTCATCAGGGGGCGCACCACAGCCTCCTTGAGGCTGGGTGACAACCTCCCCTGCTGCAAGGACGCGTTAACCACCCTCGCCAGCACCGTCCCCAACGTCTCCCCAGAGGCTTTCACCAACCATGACGGGCATGGATCAAGTTCACAACTGGTGGCTCTCAGACCCCAAGACATCTGCCGCATTGGCTGGCATCACTTCCTGAAACTCCCCCCACAAAGTTGGACCAGACAGGGCCTTCATCCCCTCGCGCTCTCCACCTACTGCCCCTAATCCAGTGTCAAAGCCGCTCTGAATCCTAGCAATCTTGTCTGCGAAGTAGGTGACAAACTCCTCACAGCGGGCTTGGGACAAATCCCCGTCCAGGCGGAGGGAGGCCGGACTGACCAGCCCCCGCACCACCCGAAACAGCTCTGCCGGGCGTGACTTCGCAGATGCTATGAGGACAGCAAGGAACTCCTTCCTTGCCATCCTCACAGCCTCAACATAGGACCGCAAATGGGCCCTATGGAGAAGTCGGTTGGAGTCAGATCGAGTCCGATGCCAGCATCGCTCCAGCCTCCTGCCTACTCGTTTCATACACTGCAGCCCCTCAGTAAACCAAGGGGCCCTGCGGTGACGAGACCGAGGCAGAGGGCGTCTCAGAGCCACCCTGTCAATGGCTTCCTCCAGCAAGCTGTTCCAATGCTGGACCAGCTCATCGACAGAGTGACTGTGCAGGTCCAAGGTTAACTCCCTCAGGACCTCTTGGAACCGCTGAGGTTCCATCAGTCTCCAAGGGCAGAACATCCTAACTGGTCCATTCCCCTTCTGGAGGGGGTGAACTGAGAGACTGGCCTGAAGGAGATAATGGTCTGTCCATGACAAGGGCACCGCCCTAACCTCCCCCACTACCGGACTACCCGCCTCAAGGCCAGAACCGAAGATCAGGTCGAGGGTATGCCCCCCCACGTGGGTTGGGCAGGTGACCTCCTGGTACAAATCCATGGTTGCCATGGTGGCCATGAATTCTTGCTCCGCTCCTACAAGGCCGGCATTGGCATGAATGTTGAAGTCCCCCAGAACCAAGGTCCTGGAGGAGCCCAATGCCACCTCCGAGACCAGCTCTGCTAGAGCGGTAAGGGATGCTGCTGGACAGGAAGGGACCCAGTATACCAGCAGCACCCCTAGCTTTTGATTTTTGATTATTTTAGTTTTTTTATTTTTGTTTGCTTGGTTTTTTTGGTCATATCTGTATTTTACTTACATAATGTGCAATAGTGCTGATGTTGCTGAAATAATGTGATGGAAATGATCAAAACTCCCAAATAACTGAAATGAGAAAACTAAAAAACAAAAAGCAACCCAAATTGAAATAACTGAAATGCATATCCCATGAAACAAACCGGTTGATTAACCACTTCACCGTTGTAAGGACCAGGACATGGGCAGCCTGACCGAGTGGTAGGAAAAGGATTGGGGCCACGGTTGAGTTGTAGCAGGTTTAGGGTCATGGGTTCAGGCAATCAGAGTCCAGGAAGAAGAATGATTATGTAGGCTGGTGGGTCAGAACCAAGAATTTATCTGGATGAGCAACTCTGCCAGGGGACAGTCCAAATATTGGGTCCAATCCAGTGGTTCAAAGCTGGAACAGAAGGGCTAGAAGGCAGACTTGTAGGGAGAGCAGCAGTGTTTCAGATGGGGAGAGGCCAAGGGAAAGGGAGAGCCAGGTCCGGGTATTTGCAGAGAGTCAGAATGGGGAGGGTCCAGAGTATGGCAGGGACAAGACTACTCCAACAAGCAAGCATGTTGACTATCTTAGTAAACATCACTTCCTGCCACTCTAGGAACTGCTGGAAGGCTGGGCCAATCGAGAGGGGGTGTGTGGCTCTGGAAGCTTACAAGGCTCAGCTGGATGTGGTAGACTGAGTCTGCCATTGCAGAGGGGCTCAGACGGTAAGCAGAGTCTGCTTAACATCAACCATTTCAATGGTTGAAATTACAACCATTTTCAATTTGCATAGGGTTAATTAGGATGGCTTTGTTCGTTTGTTTTCAAGTATTCATTTCAGCTCTAGAAATCATGCTCACATCCATCAGCCATCTGCCACTATCACTGCCCCACTTCTAGTCTGTAGTAATCCATAGAAACATTATATCATCGGGGCAACAGTTGGTGGAAGGAGGCTCTCCGGTAGCTGCTGGAACACACAACAGCGTGAACTTCTGTAGGAGCAGCTACAGAATGGGGATGATGTCAGCATTTTCAACATATGATGGCTTTCCACTGATTTATCATTACATCTGGTAACATTACAGATCTGTCGTAATGAATCAGTTGGTTCTAACGTTTTTATTAAAAATACCATCATGTGTTGAGACCGTCCATAGAAACTGCAGTTCATCTGAGCTCCTCATGGGGATGGGATATAACCACACCTCAGATGTCTAGCCAAACCAAAGAACTTAATTTCTTCTGCCTAAATTTATTGTGTTGCAGTTAAGCCACTGATACCTTTAATTCTAGAGGCACAGAGGATAGCACAGCCTGTGCCAGAAAAACTGTCACTTTAATGTTTTCATATCTCACTGTGTGTCTGGCTTACCATTTGGCTGGCACACAAGTGAACAAATACATGCCAAATCCTTCAGATGCTAAATGCAATTAAACAGCACAATGTGACTTTCATTAGAGTGGAGATCATTTCTGATGCTGAAAATACCAACAAGAGTGTTTGGATAGTATGTGCTCATCACCACAGTGATGATGAAGCGGTCTAGATTATTATTAATTATTTATATGATGCCAGCAATGTACCTGGCTCTGCTCATTCATTAATTAGAGACAGGCTGATCGATAGCATGAAAGAAGAAAATACATGAAAATGGAGCACTAAAATTATCAACAAGTGTACCAAAATTTGGATACATATCTGTATTTAGAATGCACCTGATCCAGCTTTACTCAAATCAAATTAAAGCTGGATCAGGTGCATTTTAAAGCAGATATATATTCAAATTTTGGTACACCTTGAAGATAATTTTAGCACTTAGCGTAATAATATTAATATTACACACTTGCGCTTTGATCCTGTATTTAGAATGCACCTGATCCAGCTTTACTCAAGATCAAAAGAGAAATTCTTACCGATTAGTCTTAATATTACACACATACTTTTTTTATCCTGCAAAACAGCAATCGGTTTCTCATTGCCTAGTGTTCAAAAAATCACATATCAGCTTTTCAAAATCATGAGATTCTTACTAACTGGGTTCCCCATGGAGAAGCTGCAGCTAGCACATGTGCTTTAAGATCATGCCCCTTCCCACACCAGAGGGGACGCAAGCCCACTTTCCTGGAGCCATGGCCAGATCTGCGACCAGACGGGGACTGTCTGTCATGGCCTTGTGGGCCACAGTTTGGGACCAGGTAGAAGAAGAAGCAGGATTGCACTTTGCAGCCTAACTGGAAGGAACAGGCATGAGCTTTCATAGGCAATGATCATATGCTTGGAACGACTGACTTATGCCACTAGAATCATCTCAGTCATTTGGGTTTGCCTATTTTCTTAATTTGTCTTGAATCTATTATGACCTGTTGTGGACTTCTGTAAAGCGACTGAGGCTGCCACTGTCATAGACAGACTGTTGGGATGCATGGACCATTGGTCTGACCCAGAATGGCATTTCATATGTTCCTGTGATTCTGAAGCCCTTCCCTCTTCACAATCTGGCATTTCCTGTAGTAGGGGATTCCTCCTGAATGCATAACAAATAGTAATTTCCATAGAAATCCTTTAATCAATGTCAACTTCCACAGGCAGCTCTCCAAAACACTTATTCCCGGAAACTAACCAGCACTATAATTAGTGTACAAGAAGGGCCTCAGGGTACATTCTCAACTCTCCGCACAGGTTGAACTCTCCTCTTCATTTTAACAGGCGCTGTCAAAGTGCTACAACCCCACATGCTGAAATGAAAATATATGGCTAACTGGAAATGCCCTGAGGAGAAATTTGGCAATTACAACTGAAGTTGTCATCTTTATGCTAAATAAATAAATAATGACAGCAGAAAGACGTTGTAAAATTCCTCAAACCTCCTTTCATTCCACTTTTACAGATACCAAAACTCGCGCATCAATCAGTGGTTGAAGAAAGAAGAGAATGCAGGTCTCCTGACTCAAACTATAGTAGGCTAGCCACAGTCTTAGTGGGACTGTGCTCACCCCAGAGGCCTAGCCTGCCAATTGACAAGGTGGATATCCTGCCTAGGGTGTCCAAGGAGTTCTTATGACTCTCATGCCACAAGAACCTCTTTGAGTCTGTGTCGTCTAATTGACAAATGGACTTGTCACACACACCCCGAAAGAAAGACACAGACACCTGATATGGGATAAAACTAGGCCCCACCGATTTTATTAGACCTTGTTGGGTGAGGAGGGGGTTATCCCCCTCTGGGTCCTATTAACCGTAACTATTAACTCTCTATAACTATGGTAAACTTAAGCAGTCTGATGTTCCTCAGTACCGTGAACTTGCTAACTATAGCTGCTGCAATGTCACACCTGACCCTCAGCCGGATCAGGCGACCCTTGTCTACGGTGACCCAAGGAAGGAGGTGAGGGCAGCTCTCCCAAGCCCTGGACCGCCCCTGCCCTAGGGCCAGGGAGCCTGCCCCCCCCCGATCTGGGTCCTGAATGACGCTGGCCATCCGAGCACTAGCGTTCACTTGGACCCCACCTCTTAGGGAGATGACCTGGCAGCAGACTATCCTTAACCTATAACCTAACTAATTCACCGGACCCCTGTGGTGCGACAAATTAATTTTATTCACTACCCTTCCCATCTGGGACATCAAATTCAGTAGTGTAGGAAGGCAAAAACACCAGCCATGCCCAATGCCAATCAGCATGTTGGTCAAATTCCTTCCTGGCCTTGCACCCAAGTCCAGCAACCGGTTAAGAAACCCACAGTACATACAGAGAGGGTGCTCTCTTGATGCTACCCAGGCGTGGAATGGCGAGGTCCGCACCTGGGCCAATATGGCAACCGGGAAGTCCTGTTCTCGCGAGACTTCCCTTTGCGCCACCATCACATTGGCGTGCGCCCCGCCCTAAGTCTCCTTCTGACTAAGGGTGGGCTGTGACAACCCCCGCCGCCGGAGAGCTGCTCCTCGTGGTGAGGATGGCCGTGTGGCAGTGGGCAATTGTCACCCCCCCCCGAAAGAAAGACACAGACACCTGATATGGGATAAAACTAGGCCTCACCGATTTTATTAGACCTTGTCGGATGAGGAGGGGGTTATCCCCCTCCGGGTCCTATTAACCTTAACTATTAACTCTCTATAACTATGGTAAACTTAAGCGGTCTGATGTTCCTCAGTCCCGCGAACTTGCTAACTATAGCTGCTGCAATGTCACACCTGTCCGGCGACCCTCAGCCGGATCAGGCGGCCCTTGCCTACGGTGACCCAAGGAAGGAGGTGAGGGCAGCTCCCCCGAGCCCTGGACTGCCCCTGCCCTAGGGCCCGGGAGCCTGCCCTCCCCGGCCTGGATCCTGAGTGACGCTGGCCATCCGAGCACTAGCGTTCACTCGGACCCCACCTCTTAGGGAGATGACCTGGCAGCAGACTATCCTTAACTTATAGCCTAACTAATTCACCAGACCCCTGCCACCAGAGACTGCCAGCTTAGCTTGGCTAGACTCGACTCCCCCTCCTCCCCGACTCGCCTAGGGTCCGACTCAGCGTTCCTTGTAACGCTTTTAGGTATATTTCTAGCCCTTCGTCTGACAGGTGCACTCCGTCAACCCTATATAATTCTGATCGGATAAATCTAATCTCAGGGTGTCGTGTGACTCGGCCTCCCATTTCCTCTACCACTTTTCCTATCTCTTTGTTAACTTTCCTCCTGGCCTGATCCACTCTACTAGGGCGCACGGCATCCCTCCATCTGATTTGTTCAAGCATCTCAGACCATACTATCATGGTACCTGGGAGGATCCTTCTTACCGTGAATACCATTTTATGCTGGTGACCAGGTGCAGACCTGTGTCAACCGGAAAATTAATTTCTCCCAGGTGGATTATCATTATGTCTGGATGCTGTTCCTTTGCGAGTGTGTGGACCAACGGCAGGAACTGGGCCCATCTCATCCCGCTCCAGCCCTTCCACGACACTTCCGCCACATGGCCCAGACCCAACTGGGTCCCCCAGTACGAGCGTCCTGCTCGTTTGCTGGCCCAGTACACGATGCTGTGGCCTGCAATTACGATTTTCTGCTGCCGGACTGGCAGCTCCTTTCCTAGGAGGAAATGCAAATATGTTACTGAACTGTGCTTACTGCTGACCTGGTCCCCTCTGTTCTCATAGCTGGACTTTGCAAATATAGGTGCGGTAAGCCCCTGATTTCCAACGGCCGATCATTTTGATCTCCTGTTCAGACATCCCTGCTGCAGCTGCACAGCTGGCGGCACCAATCCTGAATGAATAGGAGCTGAACATTTGCTCCGGTAGGTTGATTCTCCTCAACGTCTTCCTCATCACTGCTGCAAACTGATATCTGGTTAACCTAGTCTCGTTCTTGTGTACGTACAACTGTCCATCACCCTCGGGGCGCACCTCAAGCTAATTTTCAAGCACCCTGACTGGGCACAGTTCTACCTCCGCTATTCTTGCCAGTTCTATCTTTTGTCCTCGCCCGTGCTGATCCATCTTGGATCATTGCAGCCATAAGGACAACCCTGTTCCTGTCACTCTTACATTATCGACCCCTACTACAGGGCCTCCTGTTGAATGAGTGTAGGCGACTGCCAGCTCACCCACCCTTAATGCTCCAAAGAAAGTCAGTCTAAATGAGCTTTGGAATAAATGGACTTCGAATCCGGAAAAAACACACTCCAGACAAGGCTTTACACAAGTCGCGCAGAATGTCTGGCGTAATGGGCTGCCTGGCATCGCAGCCCCGTGGCGATTCGCGATGCCAACCCTCCAACATCTTTCTTATAAAAAAAAACCCCAGTTGGTGACTGGAAGCTGGCTAATTTGTTATAGAATGCTAGTGCCGCCAGCTTCCTGGAGATTGTACCGGGTGCCAGCCCTTTCTGCCTCAAGTTGACCGCATACTGCAATGTCTGGGTCTCAGTAATTGGAAATTGGGTACCCCACCCTTTTTCTTCCCTGAAATTCTGGAACTCGTTCAGTGCTTGCATGTAGGTTGCTCTGGTGTGGGGAGCCAATGAACCCTGTACCGCCTGGAACATTGCTATCGTCCAATGTTCCATATTCCTGGCGGGAGATCCTCTGGTTCCTTCCTGGCTACCAGTGCTAGCTGCCTGAACCGCTCCATCTGTTGGCGAGAGAGTGCATCGGCTATGCCGTTGTTAATCACGGGCACATGCTTTGCTGTGAATAATATATTATTCCTCAGACACTGCCTGACGAATGCTCTTACCAACCCCATTACTCTCTTGGAATGAGATGATAGGGAATTTACTATGTGCACCACAAGTTGTCGCGCCAGAACAAGATCACCTTGTTTACGAACTCGCTTTCACATATGTGTGCTGCTAGGACTATGGGGAATAGTTCTAAGTATGTGAGGTCTCGAGGCCATCCCTCGCGCACCCACTCTTCCGGCCACGGGGCAGCTGACCATCTGCCCGCCCAGTATACCCCAAATCCCAGCGATCCCGCCGAATCGGATTGGACTTGTAGCTCAGCCTCTATTAGCCACCTCTGCCACCAAATGCTAACTCCATTAAATTCCTGTAAGAATTGGAGCTACGTAATTAAATCCTCTCTCATGTCAGCAGAGATCCTAATGTGGCAGTGCCCTTGTAATGTGGATCCAACCTTCTCATACAACCTAGATAAGAAGGCCCTTCCGGGTGCCACCACCCTGCATGTGAAGTTGAGGTTCCCCACCAGAGCTTGCAATTGCTTGACTGTTGCTTTGGGGCAACCCAACAGTGCCCGTATGTCCTTAGCCATGACTTTCAATTTGTCCATTGGCAAGCGGGACACCTGCTTCACTGTATCTAATTCTATCCCCAGAAATGTAAATACGGTTGCCGGGTCAACCATTTTTTCTGGTGCCAGGGGAACCCCAAGTTCCGCTGCCATGGCCTGGAAGTCTTCTAGGGCTTTGGAACATTCCTTCGTCCCTCCTCTTCTGAGGAAGAGGAAATCGTCTATGTAGTGCAGGATGTATTGTGACCATGTCCTTTTGTGTGCCAGCCATTCCAGCAGGGAGCTGAAACGCTCAAAGGCTGAACAAGATATCGAGCACCCATGGGCATCGCCTTGTTGTAAAAATAATGGCCTCCAAACTGGAACCCAAGTAGCCTAAAGCTCTCAGGGTGGACTGGCAGCAAGCAGAATGCAGATTTAACATCGCATTTCGCTAGCAGCTCCCCTTTCCCGCACTCCCGAGCCATCTCTATCGCCACATTGAGAGATGCATAGTGAACAGAGCATAGTTCCCGAGGGATGGCGTCATTCACCGACCTCCCCTTTGGGTAGGACAGGTGGTGAATGAGGCGGAACTCCCCTTGTTTCTTTTTGGGTACTATACCCAGTGGTGAAACATGCAAGTTGGGGAAAGGAAAGGCGTCGATAGGACCCGCGATGCGGCCCTCCTTGAGTTCCTTCTGTAGTTTGGCGGTGACCAATTCCTCCCTTTCAACTACCGACTGTAAATTCTTTACCCATGCCCGTGTCTTATTGAACTGGGCAGGAATGACGAAGCCCTCCTTGAATCCTGTCACCATGTACTTAACCTCTCCTACTATCGGGCACCCCTTGAGTGCCTGCTCTAAAGCCTTATGATTGACTGGTGTTGGGGCCCTTCCCTCCTCCTTGAGGCCGGTTATTCCCAGTCCTGGGCCTACCTTGCTGCCTGCCTCCTGCTGTGCCTCACGCCTTGCTACACTGAACCCCTGGGTGGGTCCCTCCGCAATAGGTACAGGCGTGTCGAAAATGGCACGTGGGGTGGGCGCAACCCCCAGGCTCATTGAAGTCCCAGCAAGTCCCAATCCTCTGGTTGCTATGGCGCCCTCCCTCCCGAAAGGGGTCATTCATGGGGGCCACGCCTCCCTTGGTTAAAGAATGACCGCCGTTGGTTCTGTGGGTACCAACCACATTGGACATGCACTCCAACCATAAATCTGTGGCGTATACGTCCCACCTAAGGCCTGGAGTGATTGCTACTCTCTTTCTGAAGCCTTCATTGTAGCATAGCCATGCACCCGGGTTTCCGGTGTCGTATGCCCTGCGCATGATGTCTTGATATTTGATGAGTTCGGCGGCTCTATCAGGTGCCACCTGAACCATCACTCCCAGCAAGACCGAAAAGGCTGCGGACCAATTGGCCCAGTTCCTGTCTACCTTCGGGTGCTTGAATCTCTCCTTCTCCTTTTCTTTGTCTGAGGAGTTAGGATCTGGCACCGGCTCCGTATAGAGCAGTGAGAACACATCCACGTACTCACCCCTCCATATTTTCTCCCTTGTATGAGGAGCTAAGTGCGCCACAACTGGTGTACCCAGTGCTGCCCAGGTACCAAGCTCCCGACATGGCACGGCCACCTGCACTGGTGTCCCGTGGCACAATGGACATGTTGCTATGTCCTTACTTGCATCCTCCACACTTTGGGCCTGTAGCCCTTCTCCCCTGGATTGGGTAGGAGAATTATCCTCCATTCCTCTAATCTCCTGTGAAGGCCAGGGAATCCATGACCCCACCCATCCAAGCCTGCCTGTTGCTGTAGAGCCCATCTGGGCAGGCTGTTCCCTGTTCCCGGCCCCCCTTTTTTGCCCGCACTGGCACGGGTTGCATTGTATGCACCTACCTAGGCCCTCTTGGCTCGTGCTGGTGCCCTCGTTCACTGGGGGTGTGTGTCATTTCTTGTTCCAGAGGGTTCAACCGACTGATCTGCCCTCGCTTGTTCGGCGGGCATCGCTTCCTGCATCTGTTCCCGCACGTGGGGTTCCTGCTGCACTGCTTCCCTCCATTGCCCTTCTGCCAGCTCCGCCACGCGTTCTTCGAGGGCTGCAAACCACCCCATGAAAGTGTTCAAGGTCTCGAGAATGGCAGCCATCTGGTCCCCGCGTGCCCGATGTGCAGGAGGTTCAACTTCATTGACCCTGGGTCACCTGGGTGACCCACCTGAGCGGAGAGGAAGGTGGTGTGGGGGGTTCCCCCACAGGTTCTGGTCCCCGCCTTCCTCTGGCACCGGGCCCACGCATGGGGCTCGACTCTTCCCTGAACCATGCGGGAATCTTACCTCCCGGGTGCCTGCCCGGGGTCCACTCCTGGGTGCCCCAATATCGCTGGGGCCCACCTCCCAGGCCTCGCCCCTTGCCTCTGCTTGCTCGTTGGGGGCGACTGCCACCTCCTGCAGCCCCGTGGGCTGTTGAGCCTGTGTTTCACCTGGGCCACCGTCGCCCCTTGTGGAACTAGTGCCTCCGGGTGCTCCCTCCTGTGCCATCCCTCATGGGGCCTGGGCCTGTCCCCCTCCCGTAATGCCCTGTAACACCCCTTCACATTGCCCCATCCTGACTTGCAGGGACTCCAGTACCTACTCCACTCTTTTTTCCAAGGGCTGCTTGGCTGGGCCCTTTTTCTTCCTATTTCCTCCCCCCTTTGCCATCCTTGCCCTCTCAAGAAACAGGCCCCGCTTCCTGTTGGTGGCTGGCTCCCCAGCCTATTCCCCCCCTTTTTTATTTTTTATGAGGTCACCTGTTCCCCCGCAGGGCCAGTGAAATTATTTGCACTCTGCAGGTGCCCCCTGAGCTTACTAGCTGCTCTTCAAGTTTGTTTGGTGGTGCTCCTTTGTCAGCGCTGCTCGAATCCTCACCGTTTGCCCTGCCATGGCCTTTCTCATGCCGCGCCTCAAGCACGCTGCTCTCTTGATGCTACCCAGGTGCGGAATGGTGAGGTCCACGCCTGGGCCAATATGGCAACCGGGAAGTCCCGTTGTCGCGAAACTTCCCTTCGCGCCACCATCACATTGCCATGCGTCCCGCCCTAAGTCTTCTTCTGACTAAGGGTGGGGTGCGACAACCCCCGCCGCCAGAGAGCCGCTCCTCGTGGTGAGGATGGTTGCGCGGCAGCGGGCAATTAGGCTGAGAGACAATTTCTTGCCAAAGGATGAAACAGGATTTGAACCTTAGACTCCTGGATCTCAGTTCACCATCTGTAAAATGGAAATGTATGTATCCCTGTCTCTCTTTGTGTTCCTCTCCCCTTCCTTATCCAGCCTAAATTGTAAGCCCCCTGGGGCAGGGACCTTGCCTCTAATTAAAACAGTTCAGTGGCAGGGACCCTTAATTCTGGCAATTTCTCAACTTGGTTCTGCCTCTTTAATTTTATTATCCAAATTGTGTAAAGTTTTTTTAAAAAATAAAAAAATAAAAAGAGCAAAATGAACAAAGAGATGGGCAGGTAGGTCTTCTGTCTCTCTTTTGGTTTAAAAAGTGTGTACATGGAGGACAATTGCCATTTGGTTCCTTGTGTCTCAAGCCTAGGTCTGTTGAGACCTACATGTTTTCCCTGATGGGAGGAAATCCACACAGGAGAGGAAGTAGGTAAATAGAGAGAACCACACAAGATGAACAGAGGAAAGTTGAAACAAAGATTCTCCTTTTTCTTTTCATCCTCTTTTGGGAGGGGAGAGACTCCTGAAAGGAAGAGGAGAAGGAAGAAGCAGAAGACAGATTCCTCTAAAAGGAGAAGGAAGAAGCAGAAGACAGATTCCTCTAAAAGGAGAAGGGAGGAAAGAGAAAGAAGACTCTCCCAAGCAAGGGGGAGAATGTCCCAGAAGAGAGAGAGCGAGCAAGTTAGTGCCATGAGATTTCACAAATTTACTTATTTGAAGTGCTTAACTGCCTTTCAATGTGTTTGGTCAGTGTGATTCAAGGGCATCGGTACAATAGAAACAGGTGGTACAGCTGCACCAGAACCTATTAGCTTGGGGACTTCATGCTCCCTGGTGTAGCTGAACCCCTGCCACTGGAATTGGGGCAGAGGGTGGTGGGACTTTCTATCTTAGCTATACTCCTGGCTTTGCTTCTAGAGGTGAACAAGCCATCTAAATATTAATCTTGGATCCTGAGTGTAGCAATTCAGCCATTACCAAGAAAAAGTTTGCCACCTGTACTTTACAGCAAAAGTAGTAACTGGTAGCTATAGTAGCAGGTAGAGAGTTGCTCAGCTGCAGCTCAGTCAGTGCAAAGAAGCATGTTTGGATTTGGACAGCATGCCTCTGACTAGCATAACTGAACATGTGCAAGTGGCAATTTTTAGACATTTGAGGTAGTCATCCTGCATCCAAGCAAGGGATTGGACCAGATGACCGTCAAGGTCCCTTGTTCCAACTCTAAGGGTGCAATCAGACGTGCATTTAAAATCGCACAGCCGCGGCGGCGGCATCGTGCGATTTAAAGCACCGCGCACTTCCGGGTTGGTGTGAATGCAACATTTCCGCCTAACCCGAACTATTGGAGTGCGGTTTGAAAAGCTGCTCCGAGCAACTTTTCAAACCGCACTCCAACAGTTGGGGTTAGGCAGAAATGTGCATACTCACCGCATTCACACCAACCGGGAAGTGCGCGGTGCTTTAAATTGCACGATGCCGCCGCGGCGGCTGTGCGATTTAGATGCACGTCTAAATGCCGTCTAAGATTCTACGAGGCTCTGCCAAATCTAAGCACAAGAACTGCCATACTAGGCCAGAATAGTCCTTCCAGCCCAGTATCTACCTTCTGATGCTTCCCAGGAAGTGTACCCGAACAGGGCATATGTCGCATTGTGCCTCGGTTTCCACAAAAGGAAAATGTACTTAGTGGTCCAGGCCTGACATGATCTGGTCTGGATATAGGGCGTTCTTTTCCAATATGTGAATTCGAGTTTACACTTTGCTAATAAGCCAGCCAGCTCAGCAAAGTATTGTAAAGACCATTTATTTATATAAATTAAGCTATGAGACAAGGAATATTATAAAAATATGAAGCAATAGTTTACTTAAGTTCAAATAAAGACATAATACAAAAGAAACAGTGTCCGTTAAAAGTACATGACTTAGAAAGACATGTCTGTTCAAAGAACAGCTCTGTTACAAATTTAAAGATCTTAACATCTATAAGATATAGCATATGCTCTAAGTATTATTGCTATGGTTGACTCAATGCATCATATAGGATGTAACATATTACCCAGTCATTGATTCTGCCAGATGGATATGAGAAAGGTTCCAAAGAAGGAACTGTTTCTGAAAAATCAATTTCTCCTCTCCCTTCTCATAGAATGAAATTTGGTTGGAAGTCAGCTAAAAATGACATCAGGTCAAAACTGCTGACAGGTTTGTTTTTTTCTCAAAATACATAGTAAGACGGCTGTTGATACATTCTAAAACAGGTTGCTATTGTCTAAGATAGGATTAACAATGAGTAAACTCCAAACAAACAAAGCCTCTTCCTGCCCTGCCTGAGAGTCACGTATCTTGACACTAGTCAACAGAAAATGTGGATTTCTTTAACAAACTTGATTGTATCTTCTATTCCAGTATACAGGCTGATATTCCAGTATCTGGTCAAGAGTTCAGTAGAAAGGTCAGTATAGGACAGCTCTTTAGGAAGTCATCATACAGAGAGGCTAATTCTGATTTCCAATATATTGAAACACAAATGGTCAAAAATATATGCCTATATACAGGATACATGACACACATATATGGAGAGATTCATTGTCTGTCATAGAGCTGGAAGGGACTTCAAGGGTCACCTAGTCTAGTACCCTGCACTGAGAATTCCTCCAGACCTGAACTACCCACACAAAAATCCACCAACAAGAAGCAAAGCCTATACAG
The DNA here is from genome assembly GCA_003113815.1 of Sphenodon punctatus. Lineage (NCBI taxonomy): Eukaryota > Metazoa > Chordata > Lepidosauria > Sphenodontia > Sphenodontidae > Sphenodon > Sphenodon punctatus. The sequence goes on from QEPC01000715.1 coordinate 5,610,380, forward strand.
TAGAGTCTGCACTTGACTTAAGCCAAATTTTTCAAGCCATGTAAAAAGGTTTTACTTATCAGAAATTCTACTTACGCAGACCTTAAGGAAATGGACCTGGAGATGGAGAGAACTAAGATCCATCAGCCTGCCAGACATGAAGCCTCACCATGTCTGGGTATATACTACAATATTTTAACCACATGCTGCCAAGAAATGGTTGTTATACTAAAGATTGATATTTTTAGCTGGGTGGGTATTGTGGCAGGGGGTCTTCGAGCATCTAGGGGCCACTGGGAAGTCGCATGGGAATTAGCAAACTCCCGCTTGCCCTGCACAATTCCATCTGCAGGCATCCTGCCTACAAGCTGGGTACTAATCCTGGGTAAGTCCCTCCAGAGCCCTCTCAAACTACTGTTTGGTCTTGTCCTCCCCTCTAGCCAGGCCTATTATCACCAGCAGTGCAATGGTCCCAAACAGGGATAGGACAAAAGCCCTCTAGTCCCAAATACAAAGACTATGTTTGTACAGTGCCAGGTACATCACTGGCACTATATAATAATAATAATAATAATAATAATAATAAATTATTAATTATTAATTATTATTATTATTATTAAACAGCAACTAAAGGATAGCTCCCACCTGAGTCTGGTGTTAAGTTTGTATCCACAACTTGTCTTCAGCCACACATGGCTTCTGTTTTAATCCTCACAGGTGTCTGGAGTTTCAGGAGGCACATCCTGCTCCTACGGCTACCCCAGGCCAAATTAACAGAGCTATTAAACAGGGCTCAGGCATGCTCAGTTTACGTCACTCACACTGAGCATGCTTAGGGACTTTGTTTCAGACTACTATCAGGTCCCTATTTGAGCATACTCCAGCACTTAGACTTGGAGAGCGTTGTTATCTTCATCTGGACATGCTCAGGGACTTATGTACTGGCAACATTCAGTCCCCATGGAACATATCTGAAAGCTTATCTTTCAGTCCTGCTATGGCAGGACACACCCTATTACAGGTATATTCTATGCGCTTTATAAATTTGATTTATCAAGGTTCCGAATTCCACGTATCCAGATCAAGCAGCAATACATTCCCATAGATCAGGGGAAAACAAATTAATTTGACTTATCACAGAAGTCCAAGTTAGGCAAGTTCTACTTAACTGGATTCCACTGTAATAAAAATCTGCCACAAGAAGAGGTCAGGAATGACCAGAGAACAACAATGACTGAAATAACAGTGATCATCCAAAAGAAAAATCCAGATTTCTTGAACAAGCAAGTCACACCCACACTGCAAGGGAAGGCACTCCCAGCCTTTGGCAGTCAAATGTTTGGCAATACCAGAGCACAAAGCTTCATCCTCCGATGATCTTGTCTAATAGCCACCATCGATGGACCAGTGCTTTACTAGGGTTACCACCCGCCATTCGGCTTTCATGTCCCTTTCTAAACATAAGCCCATCCCTTTCATAGTATTGTGATGTCATGACGCTCTGCAGGGGCAAAGGCATGGCATAAAGGGGTTGGGAAAGTCCCTGTGGGTCACCCCCTTTCTGATGTGGCGTCCCCTGCTGCCCCTCCGAAGCCCCTATTTCTCTGTGTTACTGGGATTACCCTGGGATGATGTGGAAAAATCATGGCTTCCACTGGAGCCTCTGGGTCAAAATCCAGAGAGGTGACCATGCTATCCTCTACTCAGCATGGCTTAGACCTCTGCTGAAATACTCGTCCCCATTTTGGAACAGATTTTTATAAGAGAAATTTCTCTGGCCCAAGGTCTATTGCCCTGCCAAATTTAATGTGCCCATGCGAAATTAGGGAGACATTGGAATCCTAGGGTGTGCATGTCATTTTTGTTATTACAATAATGATAAACAAAAAAGGTCATTTTCATTAGCATTATTCCAATAACAAAAACAACAAACAATAATAATGAAAATAGAAATGAAAATGACGTGTTTTTGAAATAAAGGGAAAAAACTGAGAAACTTATTTCTGTCTATAAAACTTTTGTGTTTCTTATTCACTTGTGATGAAACCTGGGGGGGATTGTACCCCCAATAGAGGGCACTATGTGTACCACATCTTGAAATGATTAGATAAAGGGAACCAATTTCAGAAGCACTTGAAAGTTGTGGTTTTAAAAAAAGCTCCATACACATTCATGGCTACAACTTCTTTATATTCCATTCAATTTTCATGACACCTGGTAATAATATGCCCCTCCATAAGCTTAATACTCCTGCCAATTTTCAGAGAGAGTGGATAAAGGGTCCTGATGGTATAAGACATTAACTTGACATTACATTTCCAGTTGTAACATTTGTATATTCCATCCTATTTACAAGATATTTGGCAGGAATGTATCACATACCTTCCTTGTAATCTCTGCTAAACTACAGGGCAATTTGATAAAGGGACCCAATCGTATAAGAAATTTATGTTGTCCTCATGAAGACCATTATTCAGATAAATAGCAGCACATGCATTGTCAGTCAGAGGCAGGCACCCGGCATGGCAGGGGGAGAGAAACTGTAGGAGGGAGGATGTGGAGCAACCCAGAAGACTGACAGACACATTCACTGGCCAATTACTGCATGCTTCTAGCTTTACAGGACCAATTGGTAGTGGCTTCGAGACGGGCATAGGGGGTGGCCCTGAAGCAGGCATAGTAGGTACATAACTGGGACTTTGAGGATAGCATCCCAGAAATCAGAAGACATAGTTTACACATCCAGGCTGGCCAATTATCATCACAATCACATCCTGTGACAGAGGACATCAGAGAATCTCTATTGACTCTTTCCGAAACAGATGCTTCTGACTTCCCAGTAACAAGTGGGGGAGAGATGTTGGGCTGGTCAGAGCACAGAATGAGGACATTTGGTTGACCTTTCTTCTGACTAATTGGCATCACAACCGATCTTATACCACAGTGACACGTAAGAGAATCCCTGGCATCGGCTCCTTCTCTGCATATGCTGAGCAGGCATATAAAATTGGGGCCCTTTATTACATCTTTCTGATATTTGGTAGAGATTATTGTGAAAGTGTGCTATATATCCCTGCCAAATTTCATGTACACTGGTTGGACTACAAAGATGTTACAGTCAGACATACATTTATAAGTTAATTGCTTATACCACTAGGACCTTTTATCCAATCCTTCTGAAAGTTGGCAGAGATAGTAAATATGGGAAGGGGTATAAACATGCCAAGTTTCATCTACATTAAATGTGAGGCAAAGACGTTACAGCTAAGAATATGAAGATTTTTGCAAAATAAAATAATTCAACTGCTTCTAAAATTGGATTCCTTTCTCCAATCTTTTTGGAATTTGGTATACAGATTGTCTTCCACTGGAGGTATATTCACACCAAGCTCCAGCCACATAGTGAAAAACAAAAAAATGTTACAGCCAAAAAAGTGTTTTCCATTGAAGCCAATGGAGAATGAAAGCACAAAAACAACAATTTGATATTTATGAAAATGAAAATGACAGATTTAAATAACAAAAACAGAAAATGAAAAAGAAAATGAAATGGGTCCCTGGTGCACACCTTCAGTGCTTACAAATGATCTTTAATACCACCAAAACTGGCACCGCCAACCTTCATCACTAAAAGCATTTTCAATTAGACTTGCAGAAAAGATCCCAGCCTGAGGCAGAGACCAATCATGAAAAAATTCAGCGTGAACAGCTGGAGTACAGAAACATCCTATGCAGGAAAAACAGGAGTTTACAGTAGAACATGTAAGACATGGTATTGGCTTGTATGAAAAACATTGATGTAAAATTGAGGGGGCGTAATTGCAGAGAAGATATGTCCCTTCCTTACCGGGGGGGGGGGGGGGGGGGGGGGGGAGGGGAGGGTAACATCCAGGGTAATTTCACATGGAGGTGGGGGTGCAGAACCCCAGACCAAGTCCGGGGTGAACCCCCATATCTACCCGCTTGCAGCCGCACCTGAATCCATTTTAAAACGGACCTGGAAACTGCCAGGCCCCATGGCCTGCCCATGCAGCACCCTTTCCCCACACTTAGGCTGAAATGGCAAGCTGCTGCCATTTCCAATGGAAAAAGCTCTTCCGCAATGAGTGACATGGTGAGATAGAGACATTCATTTAGCTACTTCCACTGTTCTGCTACTTTCATTCCACTACTTCCACCGGCTGCAAAAATAGAGGAACAATTTTTGTTCTGACAGTTTCGATCTGCAATTTCTGCTGGCACTACGAAGTCGCGGAACAATGTTACTTCTGACAGTTTCCAAGATTGTTCTGACAGTTTCTGAATTAGTGGCATGCTGGCGAAATTAGCGGAATTCCGATGGGAAAGCTGCAGAAAGTTGCAGACAGTTCCAAAATGGCAGAATGAAATAGTGGATCGGAAGTCTGTCTATCGGGAGTCCGTGTGGGAATGGATGGTGGCAGCAGCAGAGAGTGGCCAATCTAAGACCTTTTGGGGTATTATAAATGGGGGGACTAAATCTGTTAGGCCTGAGGTGAGGTGCTCTGTCCCTTACAATTCTTGGGAACCTTACTATTGCTCCATCTTCCTGTTGCCCCAGAATCTGGGTGAGATTTTTAGTTTTCCATCTGATCTCCCCAATTGGGAACCCATCTCCCCGGAACTTGTTGCTCAGATGATAGCTAATCTGAAGTCCAACAAGGCCCCTGACTCGGATTTTATACCGGCAGAACTTCTGAAGGCGCAAGTTTCCTGGTGAGCTGCCCTGTTGGCTGCACTTTTTCCCCACATAAATGCCTGTGTCTGTATGCCCAGGGGATGGGGGGATGCCATAATAGAGCCCATTTATAAGGGTGACTCCCGGCTTTGCCCGGGGAACTATAGGCCAATTATCCTCTTGAGCACTATAGCTAAGCTTTATGCTAAGCAGCTGCTGGTGCGCCTAGAGAGCCGGATGTCAGCGGAATCTTTTATCCACCCAGAGCAGATTCGGTTTCAGGCCCAGAGGTCTACGGTCGAGTATTGTTTAACTCTGGTTCATTTGGTCAGGAAATATACGAGGGGCCATCAGAGGCTTTTTTGTGCCTTCGTGGACTTCAGAGGGGAATTCGATTCGGTAGATAGAACGCTCCTCTGGGAGAAATTAAGAAGGTCCTCCATTGACAGAAGGCTTTTGGCACTACTGGAGGCTGTACATAGTCATTCTACATTGGCAGTCCGCTTGGACCAGTTTGGTTCCCTGTCTAATCGGTTCAGTATAGTCTCTGGGGTTAGGCAGGGCTGTGTGCTGGCCCCGACCCTTTTTAAGATCTTTCTGAATGACCTAGTCTCGCTGATGTCTACCCCCCATTTGTTCTCTCCAAAACTGGATACTCACCTGGTGGGCATATTATTATATGCCGATGATGTGGCCATTCTATTTCAAACAAGGGTTGGTCTTCAGAGGCAGCTCAATCTTTTGCGACTTATTGCCATCAAAATAGGATTCAAATAAATCATTCTAAAACCAAGGTTTTAGTGTTTGGTCGATCTAGGAAAAGGCATATTTGGGCCATTGATAAAGCTCCGATTGAGCAGGTATGGAGCTACAGGTATTTGGGCATCAGGTTCCAGGCATCTTTGTCCTGGAACCTACATTTTGCAGCAATTGGAGCCAAGGTCCATGGGTGTATCGCTACAGTTCAGCATTTCTTTTCTAAAAGGAGGGTGGGTTTTTTTACCGGCTTGTCAGGTATTGAAAGCTAAACCTGAGGCCCAATTACTTTACAGGGCTGCCATTTGGGCTATTCAGCGACCATTTGATTTGGCATCCTTTCAATCAAGGTTCTTTCGTGCCCTTTTAAGGGTTCCAAATGGAGTCCCAGCAGCGGCAATATAGCTGGAAACGGGGCAAATATCCTGGGATGTTTTCCCATGGCTCCAGGCAATAAGCCTGTGGATTGTTTATCAGCAGGCGGCCCCGGGGAGTTTGCTTGCCTTTTTGAACATGGACCCATCTGTAAGCGTATGGGGGGGGAGGGGGAGGGCTGGTTCATGCCAAAATAGCTTCTTTGTGCCTTGAAGCAGCAGCTCTACTGTCTAGGGATCTGAGGTCTGCAAAGGCCTTAGTCCGTGAAAGAATTTGCGACATTAGTAGGCTGGAAGCCTATGCAGCAGTCTCAGCATGTTCCTTCTTATACGACTATGTGCCACCCCCTTTGGCCCCTGGAGTGTCTGCAAACTATCTGCTGAGTAGGGCCTCTTTCAGGAAACTGTGGCTGTTTCTATGCGCTAGGTTTAACGCCCTTCCCATGCGGATGCTGGAGGGGTGCTATGGCGGCATTCCCAGCACCTAAGATTTTGCCCTTTTGATAACCAGGAGGTTGAGGGCACTGGGCATATTCTCTGTTCCTGCCATCTGTATGATCTTCAGAGGGACCTTTGGTTGGCAAATTTCTTAGGCCGCTTACCTGGACGCACTCAGGATGAGCTGACGCGTCTTCTTTTGGCGGATGCTGCCAAACCAGTGACACAGGCAGTTATGTCCTTTCTGGTTAGTGCGTTTAATGCTCGCCAGAAGTTTCTTGCCTTTCAACCCCAATAGGTGCCAGGTACCATCTATAGCTTTTGTTTGGCCTGATTGTTTAGCCATGGGGCACCTGGATGAGTGTTGGGTCTCATGAGTCAACCTCCTAAGATGTCTCTGCATTCAGTGTAAGTTAGTTAATTTTTATATTTTAAGGCCGTTAGGAAGTATATTTTTGGTTGGGGCTGGTCCCATATAATTTGCCTCCTTTTTTATTTTTTCCTTTATCAATGATTGCCATATGTTGAAATGTTGACATGCATCATTGTCTTCTGTGATTATGTTTATGTTGTATGTTATGTTTGTGAACAATGACCAATGGTCACGTTCTGAATAAATTTGATTTGATTTGATAACTTGGGTAGAGTAAACTTAAGGCGGTCTGATGTTCCTTAGTACCGCAAAAATGTTAACTATAGCTGCTGCAATGTCACGCCTGCCCAGCCGCCCCCAGCTGGATCAGGAGGCCTTTGCCTACCGTGACCCAAGGAAGGAACTGAGGGCAGCTGGCGAGGACCCTGGACCATCCCTGTCCTAGGGCACTTCGACCAGACCCCCCCCCCCCTTCCTCGGTCCTGTGCGATGCTGGCTGGGCAAGCTCTAGCATTTGCATGGACCCCATTTCTTAAGGAGATGACCTGGCAGCAGACTATTCCTACCCTCTAACTTAACTAACTCGCAGGACCCCTGCCACTAGAGGCTGCCAGCATTAGCTTGGCTAGTCTCGCCCCCCCCCCCCTCGACTCACCAAGCAAAAGGCTTAACTTTTGCTGTATCACTATAAGGTACAACTCGAGCCCTTTGTCTGACAAGTGCACACCGTCAGGCCGAAACAGCTCTGGCCAAGAGAACTTAATACCTGGGTGCCTGATTGTCTGTCTCCCCAGCTCAGTCACTAGTTTTTCCACTTCCTTGTTAACTTTCCTTCTAGCCTTGTCTACTTTACTCGGGCGCACGGCATTCCTGCATCTAATTCCTTCCAGCATCTCAGACCATACCAACCTTGTATTTGGGAGTATTTGTCTCGCCTCCCATAGGTCCTGTTTTATGCTGGTGACCAGGTGCAAACCTGTTTCCACTGGCAAATTGTTTTCCCCCAAATGTACTACCAGTATGTCTGGATGCGCCTCTTTTGCCAACGTGAGGACCACCAGCAGGAATTGAGCCCATCTCATCCCGCTTCTTCCTTTCCACTTCACTTCGGCAAGATGCCCCAGGCCCAGCTGGGTCCCACAATACGAGCGTCCTGCTCATTTTCTAGCCCAGTAGACCATACTGTGGCTGATGATCACGACTCTCTGTTGCCGTGATGGCATGTCCCTTCCTGTGAGAGGCAAGTCATGGTTACCATTGCCATCACACACACCCCTACTCTGCCTTTGCTGGAATATGACCGCTCCTTACAGGTTCACCTTCCGCACATAAGAGCGAAAGGCACCAGACCTCCATCGGCCGATAGTCTTAATCTGCTCCTCAGTTAGCCCTGCTGCTGCCGCACTACTCACTGCCCCTATTCTAAAGGAATGGGAACTAAATAAGTGTGGGGGCAGGTTTGCTCTTTTCACGGCTTTCCTTAGAACTGCCGAGAATTGGTACCTGGTCACCCTTGCCCCATTTCTGTGTATAAACAGCTGGCCCAGCCAATTGGGACACAGCTCCAAATAGCCCTCCAGAGCTGCCACTGAGCACAGCTGACCTTCGGCAATTCTCGCCAGCTTCACTACCTGCCCTCTGCATCGCTGATCCGTCTTGGACCCCTTAAGCAGGACCGCCATTCCTTCCACACCCACCTGAATATCGTTGATGCCGACTATGAATCCCCCTTAGTCCTTGGACGTGGCAGCTGTAATTTCGCTTATCCCAAATGCCCCCCAAAACGCCATCTTAAACATGCTATTGAACATTATACACTCAAAAGGTGAGAAACACACCACAGGTAGCTGCGAGCATACCTGCTGCAATATTTCGGGGGTAATAGGCTGCCTGGTGTCAGGCCCCTGAGGAAATTCCCTTTGCCACCCTTCTAAAATTTTTCTGACTAAAAACAGCACTAGAGAATGTGAATCCTGCCAACCTATTATAAAATGCCAAGGCCGCCAGCTTTCCTGAAATTGTCCGGGGTGCCAGGCCTCTTCTCTTTAAATTAATTGCGAACTGTATGAATTGGGCCTCTGTGATTGGGAATTGTGCCCCCCAGCCTTTCTCTTCCCGAAAGCTTTGGCGTTCGCCCAAAGCTTGAGAGTAGGCCACTCTCGTGCGGGGCGCCATGCTTGGAACATCTCTAACATCCAATTCTCCAGATCCCCTGTGGGAGTTCCTCCAGTTCCTTTCTGGCCTCCGGCACCAACTGTCTGAATCGCTCCATCTGTCTGCGAGAGTGTGCGTCGGCAATCCCGTTGCTAACGCCCGGGACATGCCTGGCTGAGAATCAGATGTTACTGCTGAGGCACCGCTGGATGAACGCTCTCACCAGCCCCATCACCCTTTTGGAATGGGACGACATTGAATTCAACACATGGACCACCACAAGGTTGTCGCACCAAAACAGTATAGCTTTGTTTGCGAACTCCCTTTCCCACATGTAAACTGCTACTACTACTGGGAAAAGTTCTAAAAAGGTGAGGTCCCTTGTCACTCCTTCCCGTACCCACTGTTCTGGCCATGGTGCTGCGCACCATCAGCCAGCCCAGTACAGCCCCAAACCCAAAGAACCAGATGCATCGGATTGAACCTGGAGCCCTGCCTCCAACAACCACTTCTGTCTCCAAATGCTAATACCGTTGAAAGTGTGAAGGAAGTGGCGCCAGGTCCGGAGATCCTCCTTCATTTCAGCCGTGATCCTGATGTGACAATGGCCCAGCAGGTTGCTACCGACCTTCCCATAAAGTCGCAACAAAAATGCTCGACCTGGTGCGACCACCCTGCATGCGAAATTGAGACTACCCAATAACGCCTGCAGCTGCCTAACGGTCACTTTTGACCTCCCTAAAACACAGTCAATGTCCTTAACTTGGGCTGCTAACTTGTCCAACGGCAGGCGCGACACCTGCTTGTCGGTATCTAGCTCAATTCCTAAGAATGTTAAGACTGTTGCTGGGCCGACCATTTTTTCCAGGGCCAGAGGGACGCCTAGTTTCCTAGCCATCACTTGAAAGCTTTTTAGGGCCCTTTCGCATTCTCCCGTTCCAGCCCACCCCCAAAACACAAAATTGTTGATATAACGAATAATATATCACGACTGGGTTCTTTGGCGTACCAGCCATTCCAGCAGGGAGCTAACACGCTCAAAGGCCAAACAAGATATCGAGCACCCCATGGGCATCGCCTTGTCGTAATAAAATTGGCCTCCAAACTGGAACCCAAGAAGTCTAAAACTCATGGGGTGGACTGGCAGCAGGCAAAACACTGACTTAATATCGACTTTATCAGTAGCGCTCTCCTGCCGCATTCCCATGCCATGTCAATTGCCATATCCAGGGATGTGTAGCGGATGGAGCAGAGCTCCTGGGGAATTGCGTCGTTCACCGAGTGTCCCCTAGGGTGAGACAAATCGTGAATGAGGTGGAACTCCCCTTCTTGCTTCTTGGGTACTATGCCTAGCTGGGACACATGAAGGCTGGGAAAAGGCCACGTCGCAAAGGGGCCTGCTATGTGACCCTCTGCAAGCTCCTTGTGACGCTTGGCGGCTACCAAGTCTTCCTTCCCGCTCACAGATTGAAGGTTCTTCACCCAACTCCTAGCCTGCTTGAATTCATCTGGAATGACAAAACCTTCCTGGAAGCCCGCAACCACATATTCCACCTTGCAGACCATTGGGCAGCCCCTCAGCACACGCGCCAGTGCTTCATGGTTGACTGGGGTTGGAGCCCTTGGCTCCTCCCTGCTGCTGGGGAACCCCTGAACCTGGCTTACCCTGCTGTCGGCCTTGAGGGGATGAACGCACCCAGCTACACTGGACCCCTGGATCTCCCCCCCCCACACACAATGGGAACAAGCATGCCTGAAGTGGTACGGAGAGTGGGCGCAACCCCCAGACCCGTTGAAATTGCAACAGGTCCCTCCTTTTTGGTTACCCCGGTGCCCTCCCGACCAAAAGGGTTCATTCATGGGGGCCACCACTCCCTTTGCTAAGGTGTGGCCACTATCCATCCTGTGTGCCCCAGCTATGTTAGACATGCACTCTAACCAGAGGTCCTGGCTGTAAACATCCCACCTCAGCCCAGGGATGATCACTGCCCTTTTACAAAACCCCTCATCGTAGCAGAGCCATGCTCCCGGGTTACCAGTGTCATAGGCGCTGCGCACGATATCCTGATATTTCATCAGCTCCGCAGCCCTGTCGGGTGTGGCCTGTATCATGACCCCCGGCATTACCGAGAAAGCTGCTGACCAATTGGCCCAGTTTTTATCCACCTTAGGATGCTTGAAACGTTTCCTTTCCTTCTCACTAGTGCTGGGATCAGGCACAGGCTTGGTATACAGCAGGGAGAATACATCTACGTATTCCCCTTTCCAAATTTTGTCTGGGTGTGCTGCGCTAGGTGTGTGCCAACTGGCACTCTCAGAGCTGCCCAGGCCCCTGGTTCCACTCGGGCCGGCGTTGCCTGATCGACCCCGGGGTGGCACCTCAAGCACTCCCTGGTGGCCAGGCTGTCGTCCACCCTCCCTTGACTGGTCCTACCCCCAACTTCTGGATGGGCTGAGGGGCCTCCTGTACCCCGTTGTGCTTGCTTCCTGGCCATGGGACCCAGGTTCCCACCCATCCCAGCTGTCTTGGGATTCCAGAACTTATTTGACCGGCTTGGTCATTCCTGTTTCCCCCCTTTTGCCCGCATTGGCAGGGGGTGCACTGCAAACACCTACCTGCACTTTCTCGGCTGGTGCTTGCGCCCACATTCACTGATGGGGCCACTGCTTGATGGGGCCACTGCTGGCCCCTGAGGCATCCCCTGACTATGTTCTGATGTGTCCACTGCTGCCTGCTCCTCCCCCCTGGCTCGCATGTGGGAATCCTGTCTCATTGCCGCTGCATCACGATCTCCCGCCATCTCAGCTACCTTTCCTTCCAAGGCCATGATTGGCCCATGAATTCATTGAGGGTCTCGAGAATGATGGCGAGTTGATCTCCCCTCACTCACTGGCCCGGCGGTTCATCCTCCTGGTCCCTATTTGGCGACAAATGACGCCTTCCCCCCCACCAGGCCTTGCCGGGGATTGCCCAGCTTGCCCTGCTGAACCTTGCTGCCCTCGCCCTGAGCTGGTTCCTCTGCAGGGTGCGGGCTGACCTCTCGGGGATGCTCTCCCCAGGGTCTCTATCCCCTCTCTGAACCGGGTGGGTGGCTGCATAACCTGTGTGCTTGCCCTGACCCCGGTCCTGTGTGGCTCATCTTGCTCTGCGTCGGGTGCTACCTGACTCCCCTCTAGGACCCCCTCACCCACAGGCTCGCCTGGGTCAAGTTCGCCCAGAGGGCCAACACATCATAGGTCCTGCTCCTCCCGCGGGGTGTTTGAGGGGCCCGATGGGCATTCTTCTGGAGGCTCCCTGTCTGCCCGCAATTCCCCCATGCGTTCCCACCCCCACCCTCATCAGAAGCCAGGGTGTTGAGGATCCCTTCACACCCCGCCATCCTCACCTGGAGGGATTCCAGGACATCCTCTATCCTTTTTGCCAAGGCCTTCTTTATCGGGCCTTTCCCCTTTTTGCCCCCGCTCCCTTTCTTCATTCTTTCCTCAGCAGCCCCGTTCTTTTATTAAGGGAGTAGTGGGGTTGTTCCCTTGACCACCTCAACCTCCTTGGGCCTGAGTCGGACGGGTGAGTTTGTTTATTCAAGCCTTTATAGGGGCTTTTCCTCCCTTCTACGCAGCCCTTTCCCCCAGTCATGGGGCACCCTTGCCCAACCAACAGGAGGGGGGGTTGCCCTTCACCACTTTGGGCTGGGGTTACACTTATCCCACCCGAGAATTCCACCAGGGGGGTTCACCGGACACTGTTCCCTGAGGGGGGGTCCATTGAGTACCCCCCGTTAATGGATCCTCTACTCTGCTTAGTACTTCGTGGGGAGGGGGGGCAAGCACACTTGCCTCCCGCTACCCCGCTCCTCTTTTACCCGACACTGTGGCACCGGTAAATTTCCTGCCCCCCTCTACCTTGAGACGTGCCCAAACACCGAGACCCAGCCACCATGCTGCTTCTTCGATGGTGCCTAGGTGTGAATACTGTGTTCATGCCTGGTATAAGATAGTGGCCGTGAGCTCCCGCTCCTTGCAAGAGCTCACTTTACACCGTTTCCCCCTATGCCGTGCGCCCCAGCACATGTCTCCTCTCAGCTCAGGGCTGGGGAGGGGCAACAGCCGCCATCCCCGAGCCGCTCCCCACATCGAGGACGGCTGGGTAGGTGATGGACATTATGGGAAAATCTAATTTTCCATATGAGACCTAAAGGGAAGGTTGTCTTTCATTAGGGGCAAAGTATACCACACAACAATGAAGGTCACCGATGCCCTTGATGGTACTACCCTTCAGTTGTGGGGGATAGAACAGAATAAGAAGGAAAAGCAGAAGTGTCCATATTTGGTGCCACCATTTTAAAAAGAAATGTTCTTCCATCATCTGGAGAGAAACCTGTGAATCCCACATAGGGGATTTAAGGCTAGTATGATGGGCAACCATGCATGGAGCATCATATATTCTGCCAGGCCTTTGGTGAGGGAGGTGGATGAAAGGTGGGTGGGGAGGATGGGTTTTTTATTTTCTTATTCTTATGCTTCCCTTTTATGTATATTTTTAAATGATGTTTTAATTTTGTAAGCCACCTTGAGTTGCCTAGGTAGGAAAGGCGGAGTATAAATAATGAAAATAAATAAATAAAATATATGGAGCAGCAGACCTGTTGGAAGCACTCTTATCAGGTTGAGAGGGATGACTTGTGAGGACCACACACCAAGATGAGAATTTAAGCTCAGGACTCTCAGCTCCAGGTCCAACGTGCTAGCCAGTAAACCCTGGGTCAAAATGAATATTCACCAAAAAGTAAATAGATTTACTGAATGTCCTATTTAATCTGGTACCAATAAATTGGATATTAACTGCTACTCATTCCTGGTTCATTGGCTACTTGTTTCAATTATTTCATTAACAGAAAATACTTTGTGTTCCTTCCTCCTCTTTAAATTTTTTTAAGATTTATGCAAAATATGTTCCCTTTTTGAGGGGGCTAGTGTGGCATACGAATAGCTGAAATAGATTTTTGCATTTTCAGATATCACTCAAATATTTGGAGAGCTATCTGACAACAATCAATAATCACATATTTGTTTAAACATATTAATTTGAATACTTGATTTTGTTATTTCGATTTGGTCATTTCATCTTTATTAGTGCTATTGTGAATGTGCAATATATTAAAACAAAATAACCAAAATATCAAAATGACCTAAATAACTAAACCAAAACAAAAAAGTAATCCAAGTAACTATATATATATATATATATATATATATATATATATAAAAAAAAAAAAATCACATACACACACACACACACACACACACACACACACACACACACAATCTCTTTCAAAAGCAGCACTACAAACAGGACCTATACCGTCAAGCAAAACATCACCTGCACATCGAGCAATATAATTTATGTGATACAATGTATACATAATGGATGTCACATGCAATATGTGGGGTTAACCACCACGGACCTCCGTACCCGGTTCAGAAATAACTAGTCAGCCATCACTAAGAAAGTGGAACAGCCTGTTGCTAGACATTTTAATTCGCTGACCTAGAAATCTTTCCTATAGAAAAACCCTCCAACCCAAAACTACTGGACACCAGGGAAAACTTCTGGATCTACAGACTTGACACCCTCTCGCCCAACGGCCTTAACTTAGAAGATAACACGTGAACCCCTATTTTTTCTTGTATGTGCTACTGCATTCCTTGGCTCATCTTAGAACTGTCTCCAACCTCAGAGTTCTAAGAACTGTCACCTGTGTCCACAATACACTTCATTTAAAAAAATCAACTGAGCTGCTGATGAGGGTGGAAGCCGAAATTTTCAGCTAATCAATAAATCTCTGTTTACAGTCATTTTCTCTTTATAATTCCTATATTTTGTTTATGACTGGCAGCATCCTACTAGGATCCGGAGCATCTTTGAGTGTATCGCTGTTTTGTTGCTTACCACATCAGTATATATATCTATATCTATATCTATATCTATATCTATATCTATATCTATATCTATATCTATATCTATATCTATATCTATATCTATATCTATATATATCTGTTTTGGACATGGATTTAATATTTGGAGGGCTATCTGAAAGGGTAAATATCCATGAATTAAAAAAATCTAATATTTATTCAGCTCTAAGTGGACCCCATTAGTTCCCACAAAAAAGGGGAACAGTTTGAATAAATCTAAGTGTATAATTTAATTTTATTTATTTAAGTTCAAAAGTTATATTTATTGGCCGCTCCCTCATGCCTACGGCATCCCGGGGCGGCTCACAACAAATAAAACAATGATAACTCATAAAAACATCATCAAGTAAAAATAATTTAAAAAGTAACCCCCCTCAACATTTACCATACACCCCTCACTCCCCTACCCTCCCAGCCGAAGGCCTGGGCGAACAGCCAGGTCTTACACGCGCGACAAAAAGCCATCAGACCCGGGGCCAGGCGAGCTTCCTCTGGGAGGGAGTACCAAAGTTGCAGCCCGACCACCGAGAATGCCCTCTCCATTGTGGCCCCCTGTTTAACATGGGAGACCTCCAAGAAGGTGCCCCCCGTAGACCGCAGGGATTAAAAGGGGATGTGGGAGCACAAAATAATTTCTGTAGATTTGCTTTGTATTGATTGTTGGCTCTCAAAACGTCTCAGGCATGGCTTCATAATTAAGGAGATCCCTTCTTGCCTAGTGGCTGTCTTCAAATAGATAAGCCATTGCTTTTATGGCTCTGTGTTGCTAAGCAAATAATACCTCACCTCTTACAGCTTGGATTTCTGTAAAAGGAGGAAGGTTTCCATGGCCATGAGTTTGTTGTTAGACCCACAGTGCCATAATCCACCCTGAAAAATGTTAATGAGAATGTTAGAAGTTAGCATAATTATTTTTTCAAACTGTGAAGCTACATTTGGGTTTTTTTAATTTTAATCATTCATAGAAGGCATTTGGATCTGGTTTTGTATTCAAAATAAAGAAAAACATATGTTCATTTTTTAAGAAAAGCAAGTTATATTGGATAGTTTTCATTCTAGGATTGCCAGTGGTGCGGCATCCACTTCAATGAACTGATTTTCAAATGTGAAATATATTTTTCTGGGCAAAGATAACGGAATTCTACATAGTCCCAGTTAGACTTTTGAGCATCTGGAGAAAACCTGCATAGCTAGCAGGCTTGTTTGTCTGTCTACATCTCTAATTTTTACACCTGGAATGGCTAGAGTAGTAGCTAGATGAAGGTGGTCTAATGCTTCCCATGCTTTCTGTTTCGCCAAGTATAAGGGCTTTTATTTTATAATTGTCCTGCTTGACCTCTCTGCTAGGGGTGTGTATGTTGTTTTCATTATATTGATAAACAAAATTTGTCATTTTCGTTATTGCAATAAGAAAAATGATGAAAAATAATAAGGAAAGCAAAAATGATTACAAAAGTCATTATTGATTTTGTTATTGCCTGGCAGGTGTTTTTTGGAGGGAAATGCGGAGAGAGGAGGAGGGAGCAGAAATCTCAGAACCAGAAACAGTGTTGAACTCTTAAACTGGGAGGGTAAGGACCTGATGAATGCATCTCTGGCCAATGAACAGCGCAAGCAGGTCCCAGAAGTTGTATAGCACCCTGTGATCCTTCAATGCCTCTGCCTCCCAGAACCAGTCAGGAGGACTCTGGGGGAGGGCACTGCAACCTTTTATATTGTAGGACTGGGCTGCTTAACTCTCTTGCTTGTCAGGGTGTGTTTGCAGAAGCTGCTGGTGCTTGCACTAGAAATTATATTATATCTCGCTGTTCAACAGTTTCAAAGGCAGCAGAGAGATGGGGTGTGCACCAGGGCCCCATGTTTTTTGGTTTTTGTTAATAACAAAACATCATTTTGTTATTGTTGGTATCTGTATCGGTACCAATTTCAAACAAAGATTTTATTTTTGGTATTGTTATCGGCACTGATTTCATGCACCAGCAAAGAATTATTGTCAGAAGTTGCACTCCTTCCCCTTCTCATTGTGATAGAGAAAGAACTGCACACAATATGTAGTTTTATTTATGTAATATATACAGAATCTAAGCTAAAGCTAGCCTATGTATAATACAAAATGTTCCTATTCTACAATCCTAATATTATATATATATATATATATATACACACACATACATACATACATACATACACACACACACAACTAATAACTAGATCTATATACAGGGGCGGCTGGTGGATTTGGAGGCTGGAGGGGCAGTGGGTGGGTTAAAGCCGGTGAAAAGGGGTGGAGCCTAGCTTAGGAACAGAGCCAGGGTAATGGTAGGCGGAGCCAGCAGCAAGGAGTTCCCAGGGTTAATATTGGATGGACATTACATTACTTAATGCTGGGAACGCTACTGTGTGAAGCACTGCCACCGGGGAATAGAGAACTCTCTTACTGGGGTTCTGTAAACTCTCTTTCCCACTGGGTTCAAATTAACCATACTAGGTTAAAAAAAAATAGATCACGTTTCCAGTACCTACCTTTATCCTGAACCCTCAAATCCTCGATTTTCATGGCATCCTTAGCCACCTGTAGTCTTCTGAAGCTGTAGGCTTTGGGACAAGCCTTCCTTCTGGCTTGGAGAACTTGGGAGGACTGAGTTAGCTCCCTGTTCTGCAACAAGCCGAATCAGAAGAGAATGAAAGGGAAAAGAAGGACAGGAGAAATAGGAGGGAAAGGGTTTGGTTTTGGAGCATGAGAAGAGGAAGTGGGAAGAGATGGGTTCATTGGGGAGACAGGGGAAACGGGTCTCCTTGTTGTCTGCAGCCTTCTCTTCTGCCATGCTCCTACCTACTTTCTCCTCTGTTCACAACTTTCTCCTACACTATACAGAGTACCTACACTGTATCCTCAGCAGCCAAATGCCTGTCCAAACAAACAGGCCTGTTTGAAATGCACAATCATCATAGGTCACACCTACAATGCACAGAAAATGCTGCAAAGGCCAACAGGATTATGTGAAATCCTAAATGGCACACCATAAGTGCTGCATAGAGTTTTACAAAGGGAGAAGAGGCATGCACAGTTCAGGAGAGAGCAGGAAGCACTCACCATGTGGCATTCAACGAAAGACACCAAAATGCAGAAAAAGCACTTTTAACCAAAGAATATTAACCTAGGCCTGAAGATAATGAATGAGAAATTTTAGCCTAAAAGGTTATCTTTGTAATCATTAACACAACACAAAACTGTAAAAAACATAGGAGTGCTTTCAGACACTATTATCACTACTCGTGGACTCCAGCAGAAGCACCAACAAAGTATTGAGATATCTAAAAACACCCTTAACTGATCCCTAAAATTAATGGGCCAGATTCCCTGCTACCATAAAGCATTTACACCAGCTGAATAGCTAGTTCACAGTGGCTTTATGAATTTCATCACAGGCTCAAAACATGAGAAAATAAAGGAAGACATTTCAATAAGAAACTCATAGTTAATATACCAAAGCAATGCAGGGTATATCACCACAGTGTTCTGCATTAATGTTTTTTTTTTTAAACAAATATAGTTTTAAAAATCTCTTACTCAATACACAGTTGAAAGCTTACACCAGCATGATAGATTTGTTAAGGAACTTTATACTCGTTATAAAACACAACACACACGTAACTTACCCAAAAAGTTTCATATAACCTTTGGTTTTGAACCAATACAGTGCACTTATTTTACACTGTATACCTAGCAATTCACTACTTCATTCAGAAGATAACAAGCCTAGTAATTCACTATTTCATCCATAAGATATAAAGCAATCACGATATCTTCTTGCATCAGCTTGAACATTGCTTACTTGGTGTCAGTGATAAAAAAGAAAAGCTCAATACTTATACTATATGACCTTGACTGCAGCAATTTTAAAACACTAAACAAAAGATGAACTGTTGGCATATGATTGTTTGTATCTAACATCTGAATTGCAAATAAGCTAAGCACAGAATGTAGTGTTCCAGTATTCCAATGCTCTCCACTTGCCCCTTCAATTGTACAATGTCCCTCCAATCCTTCCCACCGCCACCCAAGCCCACATTCAGTGCGCATATCCCCCTCCAAGAGTCCCCATTCTACCAACACCCACCCAATCCCACATCCAAGCCTGCATTCTGCCCCCCACTCAAGTCAATCCCATGATCCCACACCCAGGCACCTATTCTGTCCCCCACTCAATCCCATGATCCCACCCACCCCCAGGCACCCATTCTGCACCCCCAGTCCCCCACTCAGTCCCATGACCCCACCCCCCCAGGCACCTATTCTGCCCCCACTCAATCCCATGATCCCACCCACCCCCAGGC
>QEPC01000715.1:5629723-5640409 GCA_003113815.1 Sphenodon punctatus
CCCCCCCCACCTGCCCTCTGGGGAGACGGGTGGGCACTGCGGCCAATGCGACCGCAGCGACCGCCCGAATTGACCACGGTCCGGAATCCTGCCCGTTCTGCACCCTCATTCCCCCCCATTCTGCCCCCACTCAATCCCATGATCCTACCCACCCCCATTCTGCACCCACTCATAATCTCTTTTGCTCCTGGGGTTCTTGGGGCCGGGTGGTGGTGGACCATCCCCCCAGGCCCCAAGAACCTCAGGAGCAAATGAGGACCCAAGAAAAGAAAACAGCCAGGCCACTTACTGCAGCTTCACAGCCAGGATCGGAGGATGATGGAAGGAGGGAGGCAGCCAGCCGAGAACTCAGCAGCAGGTAAGGAGGAAGATCCCAGAAACTCAAGCAGGCCCTGCCTCATGACACTGGCAGGGCAGGCAGGCAGCACTGAAGGCAGCTCCTAGGTTCCCCCTCCCTCTGGGTCTGGGAGGGAGGGGGAGCCTAAGAGCTGCCTTCAGCGCTGCCGGCCCCCCCCCCCCCAGTCACAGTCCGGAGCGAGGGAGGTCCTGTGACCTGGGCGCTTATGTGTGGTGCCCGGGTTTGGACTTTAGCGCTGCGCATGCGCTACCCTCTCTGCAATGAAATAGTGCCTCAAGCGGCACTATTTAATTGCTGCTTTCCTTTTATGCGATATGGACGGCGCTTCTAAGTGCCCATATCGCATATAGGAAGAACGTCTCACTTTTGTTCCTGAAGGCTTCCTTAGGTCAGGTGTCCCAAGGAAGCCTTTGGGGGTGTGTGTTGGTTTGGGGCTCCTACTGTGGCTCTTGCCTGAAGTTCTTCAAGAGGCTCCTCTCATTCTCACAATGGCTGCACCACGCGTGCAACTGGTGAGAATGTTTGGAGCCATCTCGAAGAACCTTGCTTACAAGGCAGCAACCTTCTTGGGTTCGGCTGCAGGTGGAAATTTTTTTGGTTATTATTATTATTATTTTTAATGCAGCACTCAGCGTGATGTCAGGGGAGTCCTTGGGCCAGGAGGGGCATTACTCCTGAAATTCTAGGGGGTGCACTGCCACTGTCTATATAATATATGGACAGGGGGAGACAGACAGCAGGGAGGGGGAAAGGAAAACTCAGTAGGGATGGGCGAACACTGTTCGGAAGTTCAGAGTTCAGATCGAACTCAACCAGTTCGTTTGACCGAACCAAACTTCCAAATCCAACTCAATTTTCGAACCGAATTTCTGAACTCGGCTCTGTTCGCCCATCCCTAAAAGATAATATTCCATTTAGTTCAATGGGGTTTGAATTTCCTAACTTTGTTCGGTCGACCAAACCAAACTTCCGAACTGAACCGAATTTCCGAACTCTGTTCTGTTCACCCACCCCTAAAACTCAGAGGTATCTCTAATCTATCTCTATTCTAGATCTATAGTGTGTGTGTGTGTGTGTGTGTGTGTGTGTGTGTGTGTGTGTGTGTGTGTGTGCCTAAGGAATAAGGATTGGGTGGTAGGGAAGGGAGATATGTCTCCCTTATTCCCTTCCCTACCACCCAATCCTTATGTAGAGTATATATTATTGTGTGTAGTTCTTTCTGTATCACAATGAGAAGGGGAAGGAGTGCAACTTGTGACAATAATTCTTTGTTGGTGCATGCAATCGATAACGATACCAAAAATAAAATCTTTGTTTGAAATTGGTACCAATACAGATACCAACAACAAAAAATGACATTTTGTTAAACAAAAATGACAAATATTAACAAAAACAACAACAAAAACAAAAAAATGACATGGCACCCTGGTGCACACCCTATCTCTCTGCTGCCTTTGACACTGTTGAACAGCAATCTCTCCTTCATTACTCTAATCTCTTCCTGGGTTTCCAGGGCCCAGTCCTCAAGTGGGTCTCTAACCACTCCTTCAGTGCTGGCACCTCTCTGCCTCTCTCCTCCTCCTCTTGGAGTCCCCTTCTGTTCTCCATTTACACCATGCCTCTCAGGAAACTCATTGAATCTCATGGCTTCCAATACCACCGGTATGTAGATGGTACCCAACTATCTTTCTACCCCTGTGCTCTCCCCCTCTATCAAGTCTCACATCACTACATGTCTCTGACATTTCTGCCTGGATGTCTCATGGCAACTCAACCTGAACATGTCCAAAAATGAATTTTTCATCTCTCCCCCCTCCCAATCATCATTATTATTATTATTATTATAATAAGCATTTGTATAGCACCAGCTGTGTTCCTGGTACTTTACAGAACAATGAGATAGACGTGGTCCTCTCCTTCATCCTCTCCTGCTTCTCTGTTTATCTCCATTGACAGTATCACCATCCAGACTATGTCCCCAAGGCTTGTAGCTTGGGATTCATCTTTGAGTCCTTCCTCTCCATCACACTTCTTATTCAGTCTGTTGCTAAGACCTCTCGATTCTCCCTACACGACATTGCTAAAATGTGACCCTTCCTTATTGCTCCCACTGTTAAGACTCTAGTCCAAGTCGCTTGGAGCAGGCACCTGTCTCCATGATCACAACACTTCAGTGTCAAGCACACTGCTAATGCTATATGAATAATAATAATAAAAAACCCTCCTATTTTCAGTTGTTTATTCTCCTTCGCTCTCAAGTTTGAACAACAAGAACAAAAAAATATCCATTTTCAGGAATGAAATCTGTAGACCATGTGGGGCAGAGAAGGGGACTGGGTTTGCTACCAATCCCCAAGTAAGGGCGCATTCAGATGTGCGTTTAAATCGCACAGCAGAGGCAGCGGCACTGTACGATTTAAAGCAACACGCACTTCCGGGTTGGTGTGAATGCACCAATTCAGCGTAACGCAAACTGTTGGAGTGTGGTTTTAAAAGCTGCTCCAAGCAGCTTTGAAAACCGCACTCCAACAGTTCGCGTTACGCTGAAATGTGCGCACTCTGTGCATTCACACCAACCTGGAAGTGCGCGTTGCTTTAAATCGCACGATGCCGCCGGCGCTGCTGTGTGATTTAAACGCACATCTGAATGCAGCCTAAGAAAGAGGAAGGCTTAATTTGCATGTGTTTATGCAAGTTTAAAATAGCTCATTGCCGGACATTAAGGTAAAACATAAGACAACAACAATCCATGAACGAGGTACCATACAGCAATTAAAAAAAAACAAAGATAGATTGATATATTGGTACAAAAAAGGTCATAACAGTTCCTAATGACTATACAGAGCAAATATAACCCCCCGTAGTCTGGGTGTGCTCCTTGACTTGCAGCTCTGCCTAGCTACCCAGGTAGTGGCCGTGGCAAAGGGAGCATTTCGCCAATTACATCTGGTACGACTGCTTTGAACATATGTCTCAGACACTGATCTGGCCACCATCATCCATGCTTTCATCACCTCACGACTGGACTATTGCAATGCGCTCTATGTGGGGATACCTTTGGTGATGGTCTGGAGACTGCAGCTGGTGCAGAACGTGGTGGCCCGTCTCCTTACAGGGATAGGTCACCATGAGCACAAGCCACCAGTGCTTCTCTCTTTGCACTGGCTGCCTATAGTCTTCCGGGTCAAATTCAAGGTGATGGTGTTGACCTACATGGCCTGGACCCCGCTTATCTGCAGGATTGCCCGGGTTCTGGACCGATCCCTGCAGCCGGCAAGGGATGCCTCCCTTGGAGTTCCCCAGGTGGTGACAATGGAGGGGGCGTTCTCGGTCCCCCTTATACAACTGACGGTACAAAATAAACACCTTCCTCACTGTAATACCAAATAATAACTCCAACTAAAAAGAGAAAAGGTATATGAAAAAAAGATTTCCTCCTAACCCCCACAAAACAGGGGGAAAAGGAAAAAAAGTCAAGAAATTAAATACCACCATACCCACAAATGTATTCAAAAGGAGGGACTGCATATAAAGGAAAACAGATCCTTGGCAAATGCTTATAATAAAAAATCAGAAAAGAAAAAACCCAAAATAATAAAACCTAAAAAAATAAAATAAAAAAGCCACAAATAAATAGAAGCAAAAAAACAAACCCCAACCCTTTTCTGGGAAGCAACAAGAAACCAGCAGTATCCAAAAAAGCCTGATGTGCCTCAAACCAAACAGCACAAAAGTCTGACCACAGCCAGCTGCAATGTATATAGAGCTCACGCTCAGTAACCCAAACAATTTCACTCAGTTTAAAGGGGAAAGAGCATTATTCCTAGCAGCCAAAAGGATAAAAATCCAACATATCATCATAAGGTAAAAACAGAGGAGACGGTGGCCTGCCTTTTCCGCTTTGACCCACAAGCCATGTTGGCCTGGGATTGCCCCGGGCCATGTCGGAGGTTTGCCTGGGCTTTGATCCCCAAACTATGTTCAGGTCACAGCCCAGGTTAGGCTTGCCCAATAGGGGCAAAGCAGGCCATATGTATTGTGTGGCCCGTTGGGACCTGGCCTGGTTTGGATCCACCATAGCTGGCTGTCATGGTAGCCATCATGGTGGGGGGTGTGTGCGCGCGCTGGCTGCAGGTTCCTGCATCTTCCTGAGGGCCCAGCCCTGGGAATGTGTGGTGAGCGGCCCAATCTGGTCTGGACCGCATCCACTGCGGCTTCCCATCCTGACTTGGATCGGGTTGCCGCAGCAGCACAGTCACTTTGTTTCCACCCAAAGTATCTAAATCTGGATTACATACAAGCATCCACACTCCCTCTCACAAAATACCTAATATACAAAAACACATTCACCACAAATACTCCTTAATGCACGGATTACCCAATATAGAAAAATCTCATGTATGTACTAAAATACAATAATAAAAAACACTTGAGGCCCCCAAAATCATTTAAGCCATAAGGTTTCACAGTATACAGCACGAGCATTCTATATTTTACAGATGACTGCAGTCAGGCGTTTTTTTGCTTTTGGTTTGAGGCAGAGTAATCTTTTTTGGGTACTGCTGGCTTCTTGTTGCTTCTCAAATAAGGGGTGTTTTTTTGTTGTGTGGTTTTTGGTTCCCCCCGCTTCTTTTGTGTTTTAATTTAAAAAAAAAAAAAAAAGTATTACTTTTATATCAGGGTGTTTTTCTTTTCTGCCTTTTTATTGTAGGCATTTATCAAGGATCCTTTTTCCTTTATATGCAACCCCTCCTTTTGGATACATTTATGGGTAAAGTGGTATTTCATTTCTTGACTTTTGTTGTTTTTTCCCTCCCCCATACCTTGGGGGGAGGGGTTAGGAGGAAAACCTTTTTCATAAAGCTTTTCTCTTGTTATTTGGTATTATAGTGAGTAACGTGTTATTTATTTTGTACCATCAGCCTTATAAGTGTGGGTTGCAAGCTGTGTTTGAATGATAGGATTTTTTATTTATGTTTTGGGGTTTCCAAGTTGGCTTCAATTCAGTTCTGAAGAAGACCATGGAAATTGAAACATGTTAGCTAATATAAGAAGAATCAAGGACATTATTAAGGAACTTTGGGGGTTTGATCTGTCTCCCTAGGAGCACTCCTCTTGTGGTTGCTCTTAAAGATAATTTGTTTTTTTTTAAAAGTTATATTCTTTAAACAGTAAACTGTTTAACAATATAACTGTTAAAGTTATATTCAGTAAACTGTTCTGTGACCTTTTTTGTACCAATATATCGATATATCTTGTGATAAAATTGCTGTTTGGTACTTCATTCATGGGTTGTTTGTTCTTTGAGGAGGTGTGCCTTATTAGTTATCCTTCTTGTTGTTAGATTTTTCAAGCATAAACCAAATCAAAGCAGACGACAAGAAGGAAGTCAGGGCAAGTTTTCTAGTAGAGCAACCCTCAATAGTACAGACATATTCAATATCCTGATTTTCCTAAAATTTGGTGTTGGAGTTATTTGCCAACCCATATTATTAGATAAATCACCTTATAAAGTAAGTGCAGCCAAGTAGATAAGGGATGTCTCCATATGAGCTGTGGCAGGCTCAATCTTTGTGCGGCCTGTGGTGGGCAATTGCTGCTGTCACACTTCAGGACAAGTGGGGGAGCAGAACTGACTGTCTGCCCACCCCTCCCCGAGGGGCAGCCATGTGAACTGCTGCTGGCTGTCACGCCACGCTCTGTTGTGGGCCAAGGCTTCTGCAACATGAGGTGTCCGGCCCTGCCTCTCCCCCTGGCCCACCCACTATCTTGCCCCCAGCCGTGGCTGCACTGGACTGGAACTAGTACCCACTGCTCAAAGCCCGGCAGCGGACCTTGATGTGCGGTGGGGCAGATGGGGAGTGAATGCACAAGCTGCAGCGCACTACCACGCCTTAGACTTACCCCACTGTGGGTAAAGGCTGCTACGTGCTGTGTCCCTGGCTTTTTTCCCCCCCAAGGACACAGTGTGTAGCAGCCAGTAGACTTCCCCACCTGGTGGTGGGGTGAAGATCTGGTGACTGCCAGACACAAAGTGCACTGCATCACATATCAAGACTGCCTTGAGTGGGGCAAGGCTGCCCAAGGTGCGGTAAGTGCATTGTGTAGTTGTGCCCAAGGGGTTAGAGTTGGACCTGGGGGACATGATTCCAAATCTGCTCTTAGCCATGAATTCACTGGGTGGCCTTGGCCACGTCAGCCTCAGTTCCCCCATTTAAAAAATGTGAATAGTAATGATGTCTCTCACAGGGTTGTTGAGAGGGTGAACTAGATAGAGATTGCAAAGCACTTGGAATATGGAAATTACTATATAAATAATATTCACTAGACTGCACAGTAGAGAAGAAGAGACAGGTGATAGTCTTCCTAGAATAGCAGTTTTGGCTATTCCACACATTTTGGTGAACTTGTCTTTAAAGATTTCCAACACATAACTAGGGGTTTTAACTCCAGGTGAAGTCACTGCATTGCTAGGCAGGGTCCCAGTGACACTGGGTCTACATATTTTACACATGCAAATTTCCAGAGCTTGCAATCACAAGAATTTATTTTTTCGCAGTGGGATCATAGCCTGAACAAGTTTGGGAACTGCTCTTCAGATAGGTCAAGGGTTTGGAGTAAAAATCCAAAAGTTTACTACATTAGACTCCCGATGTTAGAGAGGTGACTTCTAGGTCCTGAAGAAACTTCTGTAAGATGAAGCAGCACTGGTGCTGAAATGGGTAGTGGGTTTATTATTTGTGGGTATGACCTGTTAGCAATTTTTGGGTAGCCTTTTGTCTACCCGAACATTATCCATGACTAGGGTTACCATACCGCCCCTTTAAAAGAGGACACTTATGAAAAAGTACATGCATTTTTTCATAAACATCCTCTTTTAAAAGGGTGGTATGGTAACCCTATCCACTACAGAAACAGGTAATAGATGATTGTTCAGATAGTCTGTTTTAGTGTGTGTAATAGGGTGGCAGTGCCAGTTGGTAAGCGATGTCAGGATTCAGGCCCAATCACAGTCTGTAGTGGGGATCAGCTCAAATACAGGTTATTTACAGTACATACACTATGTATTCAGTCTATACACAAAGTCTTCACTCTACAATGTCTCCACTCTCTCAGTACCCTACCTGACGCTGGGAATGCAGCCCCTCCGGCAACCCAGGCCCTGACCATCCTAATTCAACCAGGTCTCCAGACCTCTCACTGCTCTCCAGTCTGTGACTCTGGGACCTGGTGCGGGTGTGTGGGGCTGCTCTTAAGTGGTTCTGCTCTTTCCTGTTGGGGAGGTCCCAGTGAGCGGTGGTAGGTGATTGCTCATCATGTCCTCGGGACATTTCCTGTGGTGTCCCGCAGGGTTCTATTCTGTCTTTCCTCTTGTTCAGTGTGTATGTGAGGCCACTGGGCGAGGTCATTCAGTGGTTTGAGGTGAGGTGTCATCAATATGCTGATGACACTCAGCTCTACCTCTGTTTTTCATCTGACCCAGGTCCCACAGTCTTGGTGCTTACCCGATGCCTGACTGCTGTCAGGGACTGGATGAGGGTGAGACAATTGAAGTTGAATCCTGACAAGACTGAAATGATTATGTTTGGCCGGTCTTATGACTTGGAGAGGATTGGGACATCTGTCATTGATGGAGACCGGCACCCTCAGGTTCGCAGTCCCAGAGTGCTTTTGGATCCCTTGCTGTGCCTGGATTGTTAAGTGGTGGCGGTGGTCAAGAGCACTTTTTACCAACTCTATCTGGTGAGACGGGTGTGGTCTTTTCTTTCCAATTCAGATATGGCCACTGTCATCCATGCTTTCATCACCTCAAGGTTAGTTTACTGCAATGTGCTATATGCGGGGCTGCCCTTGATGTTTGTTTGAAAGCTGCAGCTGTTTCAGAATGTGGTGACTCATCTCCTTTCAAGGACAAGCTGCCAGGAGCACATTACACTGGTGCTCAGAAGTCTGCACTGGCTCCCTATAACTTGCTGGGTACAATTCAAGGTGCTGTTTTTGACCTTTAAAGCCCTAAATGGTCTGGGTACCACATATCTGAAAAGTCTGAAAAATATCTGAACATATCTACCATGTCCCTTCATGGCCCCTAAAGTCAGCCAGGGGCACCCTCCTTTGTGTTCCGTCTGTTGCCCTTGTCCGTGGAGTGGGGGGGCACAGGAGGGTGTTCTCTGTTACTGACTATTTTGTGGAACTCCCTTTTGCAGGAGGTACATTTGAGTCCAAGTTTGGGTATCTCCCAGAGACGATGCAAAACTTTTTTATTTAGAAGAGCATTTGGAAGACAGGGATAAATAGGGCTTGGCTGGGTTTCTGGGTAGGGTTGTGAGGGAGAGTGGGAGTTTGAGGGGAGGAATGGGCATTTTTACTGTTGAGTTTTATTGTGTTTTATGGATTGTAAGACACCCTGAGCCTTGTGGGAAGGATGGCATATAAATTTGAAAATCAATAAAATACAATCCCATGCACACTTGCTTCAGTCCCATGTTTCAACTGGGAAGTCTCTCCTCAGTAGCCTCTTTGAAAGCCTTGAGTTTTCTTAGCTTTCTAGCAGCTGGGTCCAATCGCTCCTAATGTTCAGGAAGGGTGGAGAGTTGCTCTTTCTGGTCTCCTGTGCAGCCTCCCTGGAGCTCCTTCACCTTTAGAGGCCAAGAGCAGACTGCCTTCTTCCTCAAGCTGCCTCTTTTTATATAGCTGGAGTGGGCGTGGCCAGGCGTCCTCTGTCTCTACACAACCTTAAAAGGTCAGTCGAATCCAACTCTGCAGTCTCTTTTTAAAGTGATAGCAGGTCCATTAGACTGCAATCTGCCACAGTTTTGTTGTTTTGGTCATTTTTGACAATTGTAAATGTGCAGTAGCACATTCCCCTTATGCATAGTGCGTATCTTATATATATTTGCATATATAACACACAAATCCCCAAACCACCATAAATAAGCTGCGCAGGAAGAAGGCACTGGAGTGCCAGTGGCCTCTGTGCCTCATCCAGCTCTAGGCCAGTGCAATGCTGGGGATGGAGGGAAGAGCTGGAGCAACCACCTGACCGAGCATCAGGAAGGGGGGCAGGCAGAGGTGAGATGTCCTGGCATAGGAGACAGACCAGTGAAGGCTGTGGAGTACCTGGAGGCCGGATGCATGCACCACCTGGAGTCTCAGAAGCCGCAGTACCCCTGCCCAGCCAGCCTGGTCCATTCCGCCCCCAAACCTGTGGTACCCAGATCCTGTCTCGGCACCACAGCACAGTCTCCTTTTCATCTGACTCAAGCTCAGCAGTCTCAGTGTTTACCTGGTGCTTGGTGGCTGTGAAGGATTGGATGAG
The DNA here is from genome assembly GCA_003113815.1 of Sphenodon punctatus. Lineage (NCBI taxonomy): Eukaryota > Metazoa > Chordata > Lepidosauria > Sphenodontia > Sphenodontidae > Sphenodon > Sphenodon punctatus. Next base: position 5,639,401 of record QEPC01000715.1, read on the forward strand.
GGCGAGACGCCTGAAATTAAATCCCGACAAGACAGAGTTGATGGTGGTGGGGAAGGCTGGGGGAGTGGTGGCCCCCCATCATTGATGGGGTCTGTCCTGCCCTGGTATCTCAGTTTCAAAGTCTGGGGGTACTCCTGGACCCGCAGCTCCACCTGGATGTCCAGGTGGTGGCTGTGGTGAAGGGGGCATTTTGACAGTTACATCTGGTATGTCGGCCTTGGTTGTATGTCTCGGACTCTGATCTGGCCACGATCGTCCATGCTTTTATTACCTCAAGTCTGGACTACTGTAACACACTCTATGTGGGGCTACCCTTGGTGCTGGTTCGGAGATTGCAGCTGGTGCAGAACGCAGCGGCTCGTCTCCTAATGGGGAGGGGCAGATGCAAGCACATTACACTGGTGCTTTGCTCTCTGCACTTGCTGCCGATAGTCTTTCAGGCCCAATTCAAAGTGTTAGTGTTTACCTTTAAAGCCCTAAATGGCCTACCTGAAGGACCACCTCACCCTCTGGATCCTGGATCAGCCCGGGGCGCCCTCCTCGAGGTCCCCCGGGTATCGACCTTGTGGAGGGCATTCTCTGTGGCTGCACCACAGCTGTGGAACTCCCTCCTGCCCGAGGTCCACTTGGCCACCGACCTCCCCTCTTTTCGTAGACAATGTAAGACCTGGCTGTTCCGCCAGACCTTTCCCGAAGGAGATGGGGTGGGTAGGTTGGGTTAGGGAAGGGTAGGGGGTAACGGGTTTTTATTGGGGTTTTTTAATTGCATTGTTCTTGTTTATTTTAATCTGTTTTAACATGTTGTTAGCTGCCCCAAGATGCTTTTAGCAGGAGGGGGTGGCATTGCAGCACTCATCCCCTCCAGGTGAGCAGGGCTCCACCCCACAGCCACAAGCCAAAGGTGCACGCCCGCCCCCTGAAGCCCCCAGCAGCCATTGCAGTGCTCATCCCCTCCAGGTGAGCAGGGCTCCACCCCACAGCCACAAGCCAAAGGTGCACGCCCGCCCCC